>NW_006497448.1:23425-74202 GCF_000471905.2 Amborella trichopoda
TTTTCATTTACAAATAAATTGATGAATTATTTGATAATAAAAAATAAAATGAGATAAACAAAAAATTTGTGGTATTTTTTAGTAAAAAAATAAAAAAATTGAGGTAATTTTTTGAAATAAAAAATAGTACCAGATAAAGAAAAATATAATGAGGTATTTTTTTGGTAAAAAAAAAATCAGTAACTTTTTGGTAATTAAAATAAACTAGGGTTTTTTGTTTTGTAAACAAATTGGTTGAGGTATTTTTGATAATAAAAATTCAAACTAGGTTAAAAATAATATATTTTGATGCATTTTTTGTTAAAACCAAATTGAGGTGCCTAATGGTAATAAAAAATAAAATGGGGTAAGGAAAAATAATTTGATGGTCAAATAATAAACTGAGGAAAATTTTTGAAATTAAAATAAACTGAGATATTATTCTTTTTAAAAATAAATTGAGCTACTTTTCGGTAAAAATAATAATTCAATATGGTAAAGAAAAGTAATTTGTTAAAAAAAATAATTTGAGGTACTCTTCGGTCACTAAAATAAATTGAGGAGCTTTTTGTTAAAAAAAAAAGAGAATGAGGTACGCGTTGGTAATTAAAATAAACCGAGGTACTTTTTGGTTACCAAAAGAAAAAATGAGGTAAGGATAAATAATTTGAGTTATTTTTTGGTAAGAAAAAATAAAATGAGGCAAAAAAAAACATAATTTGATATATTTTAGTAAAAAAAATAAATCGAGGTGCTTTTTGGTAATAAAAAATAAAATGACATACGAAAAAATAAAGTGAGGTTTTTTTTGGTAAAAAATAAATTACTACTTTTTGGTAATTAAAAATAAATTGAGGTATTTTTGTTTGAAAAATAAATTGAGGTGGCCTCTTTGTAATAAAAAAAAAAATGAGGTATAAAAAAATAATTTTTGGTATTTTTCCGTAAAAATAAGTTGAGGTTATTTTTTGAAATAAAAAAATAATTAGGTAAAGAAAAATAATTAGAGGTATTTTTCGGTAAAGAAATAAATTGAGGTACTTTTTGAACTGAGGTATTATTCGTTTGAAAAATAAATTGAGGAATTATTTGGAAATAAAGAATAAAATGAGGGAAAAAATATATTTGCGGTACTTTTGGGAAATAAAAAATAATATTAGGTAAAGAAAAATATAATGAGGTATTTTTGATAAAAAAATAAATCAAGGACTTTTTTGCTAGTAAAAAATAAAACTAGTTAAAGGAAACTAATTTAAGGTAATTTTTTTGTTAAAAAATAAATAGAGCTACTTTTTGGTAATAAAACATAAAGTAAGGTAAAGAAAAATAATTTGAGGATTTTTTGTAAAAGTAAATAAATTGAGGTACCTTTTGGTAATTAAAAAAAATTTAGGTATTTTTTGTAAAGAAATAAATTGGGTTACCTTTCCTGTAATAAAAAACAAGATGAGGTAAAGGAAAATATAATGAGATCTTTTGTTTTGTAAACAAATCGGTTGAGGTATTTTTGGTAATAAAAAATAAAATTAGGTTAAATTTTTTTTTTGATGTTTTTTTTGTTAAAAACAAATTGAGGTGCGTTTTGGTAATAAAAAATAAAATGGGGTATGGAAACTAATTTGAGGTATTTTCTTGGTCAAATAATAAATTGAGGTAAATTTTGGAAATTAAAATAAACTGAGATTTTTTTTGTTTTAAAAATAAATTGAGCTACTTTTCGGTAAAAATAATAATTAAATATGGTAAGGAAAAGTAATTTGAAGTACTCTTCGGTAATTAAAATAAACTGAGGTGTTTTTTGGTAAAATAAATAAATTGACATACTCTTTGTTAAAAAAAATAAACTCAAGTACTTTTTGATGGCCGAAAAAAAAATAAAATGAGGCAAAGAAAAATAATTTGATGTCTTTTTTGTAAAAATAAATAAATCGAGGTGCGTTTTGGTAATAAAAAATAAAATGATGTAAGGAAAAATAATGTGAGGTGTTTTTTGTAAAAAATAAACTGAGCTACTTTTTGGTAATTAATAATAAACTGAGGTATTTTTCATTTGAAAAATAAATTGAGGTACTTTTCTGTAATAAAAATAAAATGAGGTATAGAAAAATAATTTGTGGTATTTTTTCATAAGAAAATAAGTTAGAGTTTATGTTTGGAAATAAAAAAACTAAAGAAGCACCCTCATCATGAAGAAGAAGCAAAACCACTTGGTGAGTCAGCGCCGACCGTGTGCTTCATCGCTACTGTTCACCTCCCGATGACTCCTTGTTTTTCGCATCTCTTCGCCTCCCGAGACTCCTCATTTTCAAGGCATAAATCCCTTCGCCTCCCCAATGATTGCATGATTTCCAAACGCAACCGTTAGCCTTCCCCGCGACGGTCCACCTTCAGTGACTGTTTCGTTCCTTGACCCTTCGATTTCTCACCGAAATTCCTCCTTCACGGCCGAAAAGTCACCAAATCCCTGCCAGGAAACCTCTGCAAGGCCACTAAAGACACCGGGAAACCACCTAAGCCCCCAGAAAGACTCCCAAAGCACGCGAAAATGCCCACTGCTGTACTTCCCGCATCTCCAACCCACAAAATCATGGTGGGAGAACTCCTGTTTTCTAGAAAACTCATCGAAGAACTCTCTTTTCTCACTCTGTTCCTGCAACTTCACCAATCCCCGACAAAACGTTCTACCAGGCTTGCCGAAACCTTCCCTGTAGGACACTTGATCTCTTGTCAGAATCCCCTTCTTGCCAGAGCTTCCACCTACTGCTCACTGTTAAAAATTTTGTTTAAGTTTTTAGCTTTGGTGAAAAGTGGGGAAAATGGGGTTTTATACCCTTATATAGCCAACACTACCCTCAAACGCCCCTCACAAAATGGGAATCCCCTCTGCGTCCAAGGGAAGCCAAACGACGATGAGTCGGGTTGGGCTTTGACCCAAGGCCTAAGGCAACTCTCATCGTCTCCTATAAAATTCCAACAAACAGGTTGGACCGGGTCGTGCTTTGACCCGAGGCCTTGGTAAAGTTTCATTTGCTGCCTCATCAAATGCCATGCAACACAGACCAGGACCAGGCCGGGCTCGAGTCATGTCTCAAATATCAATCCATACTCAGCGCCGGCTATGTGGTCGAAGTGACCTAGCACCGGCTGTGTTTCAACAACCACAACGCCAGCTGTGTGCTCGACAACTCAGTGCCAGCTATGTTCAAAGCACATGTCGTCCTCAGCGCGGGCTATGTTTTTGACAATCTAGCGCCGGCTGTGTTTTTAGCAATCTAGCGTCGACTGAGTAGTTAAGAAGCAGTGTTGGCCGTCCTCAGCTCCCGTTGCGTTTTTGAAACTCATCGCCGACTGAGCACTCACAAGAAATAATGGTTGCTATATTTTAAGTAGCCTAGGCCGAAACCATGTGTGTCCTATCACTATCCCCAGTGAGGTTGCACCTTGACTCTGACCTATTGAATCTAGGTCGATCAAAATCAGGTCATGACTTCTCATTCCCAGTAGGAGAGACATACTCGTACTATAGCCTGCTATCGCCAGTGGCTTTAGGGTCATTTTTGTTGCTGCAACCCTTAGTGGTGCCTCACACGTATTTATTCTGTCCTCAAGGATATAAAAGACCCACATTTGTCTCCTAATCCCTAGTGAAGTTCGCTTCCGTTAGCCATTCCTCATTGGGCCACCATCTCCATCTGAGCCCTTTGCTTGTGAATGACCTTAACCATTTTATCCCCAGGGAATCAGATTGCCATCCACAGACCTATTCCTCATGGAGCTCCACCTACATGGCGACCCACACAATGGTCTAGATGCACGACCCTAAACTTCACGCTCCAAACTATATGACCTTAAACTGTAGCGATGGTCTAGATGCGCGACCCTAAACTGCACGGTCCAAACTATATGACCTTAAACTATGGTGATGGTCTAAATGCACGACCCTAAATTGTACGGTCCAAATTATATGACCTTAAACTGTAGAGATGGTCTAGATGCACGACCCTAAACTGCACGATCCAAACTATATGACCTTAAACTGTAGCGATGGTCTGGATGCATGACCCTAAACTATAGCGGAGGTCTGGTTGCACATCCTTAAACTACATGGTCCTAGTTGCAAGTCTCTAAACTGCATAACCGTGGTCCAAACTATATGACCTTAAACTGTAGCTGAAGTCTAGTTGCACGACCTTAAACTGCATGGTCCTAGCTGCATGACTTTAAAACTGCATAGCTATGGTCTAGTTGTATGATCTTAAAACTATAGTACACGTCCCAGCCGCATGGCGTTAAAAGGCTTAGCACCACGGTCCAAACCATACGACCGTAAACTGTAGCAGAGATCTAGTTGCACGACCTTAAACCGCATGGTCTTGGCTGCATGACTTTAAACTTCATAGCCACGGTCCAGCTATATGACCCTAAATCATAGTACATGTCCTGGCCACATGACGATAAACTGCTTTGCACAGGTCCCGGAGGTATGACAATAAACACCTTTTTACGTGCATTCTCAAGCATGTCATCTCTAATCAACCTGTTCGTGAGTCTCAACCCCAGTGAGTCCAGTCATTTCATCATCCTTCATCATTCTCCAGTGAGTCTCAACCACGCTCACAAAATGACAAACCATCCTGCCACCTATACTCGTCGTAAGCTAATGGGTCACCAATTTTCACCCACCTTTCACACCTCATCCATCTTCGTAGGTAGCTTTGTGCCATCTCCGTAAAAGTGAGTTAAAACTACTATCATACTCACTCCATGGCCTCTACCAACTGCTATCCATCTCCATTATGGTCCAGCTATATGACGTTAAACTGTAGTGTACGTCCTGACCGCATGACGTTAAAAGGCTTCGCACATGTCCCGAAGGCATGACCTCAAACACACCTTCACCAAAAAAAAAGAAATAATGGGCATGGTGTATACCTTAATAAGGGAACACCATGAGTAAAAATGACAGATGGGCATAGTCACGAAACCATGAGCAAAAGAGTTCCGTGAATAAAACCTGGACACGGTGAAAACCTGAAAGGGCATCGTGAGTAAAAATAGAAGAATAAGGGTGAACATGGCTGTAAGGTCATGGGTCAAAGAGCCCCAAATAAAAAGAAGTTGGTGAAAACCATCTCTACGGTGCCGCTCCCCAAGTTCAAGTGAAAATCCACAAAGGACGCTTGGACCAATAAACAGGTTGATGTAGTGCTCGCCTCTACAAGCGGCTTCAGTCCTCACTAAAAAAAAAAAAGGAATCCCTGGTTTTACAATACCAGGGTCCAAAAATATGAGCTCCAAGGAAAAGAATCCAACAGCCTAAGTCCAGTTGCAAAAAGGACTCGAAAGACAGATTACTCGCCAAGATGGCAAGATAAGTCTCATGAAAAAGAGCATCATTCCCAAGAGGCTATGAAACACACTCCCAGATGCCGGAGATGCCTTGAGAAGGCTAAGTCGACCATGACTTTGGAGTGGAAATCTGATGATTGGCGTAGCTGCAAAGCAGTGGGTAGGGGTGGTTATACCCAAAGCTGGTAATCTCGATAAACTGAGGTACCCTACCCGCCAAGGAACAAATGGTACACGACACAGACGAGTGCCAACAAAAGGCTCTTCAGCACAACAAAAAGACAAGAAAGTCACTTCGATGAACCAAAGATGCCCCAAGAAGGCTAAGTCAATCATGACTTTGGAGCAGCAAATCAAATGATTGTCGTAGATGCATAGCAGTGGGTAGGGGTAGTTATGCCCAAAGTTGGTTTTCTCCATAAATTGAGGTACCTTACCCGCTAAGGAACAACTGGTGCATTACACAGACAAGCGCTAACCAAAGGCTCTTTTGTTGTCTATCTAAGACAAAGAAACCCAGGCCAAATAGGAATAATGCCCTTAGACATGGCACTCAATTGCCATAAGGGCCTGATTCTGACTGATGAGGTCCGTACAAACTCCTCAGCTTCAGAATCGCAGACAGTCCACATGAGGGTGAGGAGTTTTATAAGATCTCTAAAAAAAAAGTCTCTTCTCCCCCCTAAAGTCTCCACAGACGGACTCCCGAACAATGCATCCCTATGTCTGAGCATCCTAGTAATACCATTGTGTGAATCTCCTCGACGTTCACGTGGTCCTGTGGCTAGGAAGAAAAAAGTAATAAAGTCGAAGGAAATTTTCTGAATGTTGTCCTTCTTGCTTCTATCGAAGAGCAACATTCAGCGGGGCAAGCTGTTTGAATGCATTTTTCAGCACATTGGTCCCCAATGCGGCATAAAGAGGAAGCATATTAATAGAGCCTACAAAACAGTAGAAATTTTGACAGTCTCAGAAATGGCCCTAGAATCGTTCAAGATCTTCATCAGCACTCCAAAAGGCCACCCGCCAAGTTTCATCGCGGTCAGACATATTTAAGGCAGTGAACACAAAGAAACAATTTCGGCCAAATCGGCCTCTAGCACCTTGAAGTGGATCCCGTAACTAGAACTATATTTTTGGTGCGTCAAATAGCTGTGGGACCAGCCATTGAATTTGGCATGTTCAAAAACCTACATGGGTCAAGTTTCGACTTAATCAGGCACTCTAAGACAAAGTTATCAGTAAAATACCAAAAGAGGTAGGCCGCACACTATTTTTGTCTGGCCACCCTGCACCAAAACACCATTGAAGGTGGTTGTTTTTACAGTTACAGGTAGTAACTTTCGGGGCTTATATCTCACTCATTCCAAGTTGGATCGCTCTCAAATTGTTAGAGCATGTTCGTCTCATCAAGATGAGCGTTTCGATATGTGGTACGCCTTGTGATGATGCTCGAGTAAGGAGAAAAACTAGAGAGAAGTTGTTGATCTGTGAAGAAAATTACAGAAAATTCAGCAATAGCACGCCTCACTCAAACGGCCAAATCATGGCTTTCGCATACCCGATCGGCCCGAAACCAATTGCATTATGTGCATAAAGTCCATGGCTATCTTTGACCTGAAACCCCATGTACGATGAATGGTTGGATTTCACACACGAAGGCGTTGACGATGCTATAAATTTTGACCTCTGGATTTCAAGATTTAGGCCAAAAACTCAAGATGATAAAATCTTCATCCGAATACGAAATCGAGCTACGTTTGTTGCAATGTGAATGTGGCGGCATTCTAAGTGTGATTCAATAAAGAAACTGAAAAAAAAAATTAAGAAATGAGCACACAATCGATCAAAATTTTCATGATTCAAGCAAATTTCAAGTTTCATGACCATGGCTTAAAAACATGATTCATGACTCGAAGTTGGTATCAAATCGATCGCCATGCCGAGCCCCACAAGAAAACAATCATCTTTCGATCAAATGGACATCAGAAGAACCCCAGATAAGTCATGGAAGATCACGCAAGTTCTTGGTCAGCAGCAGGGACTGTTCTGGAATTCCACACATTGTTAAGCAGGGGCATAATAGTCATTTTACAACCATTGGTAGAATTTCTTTTAATTTAATTAAATTATAATTATCTTCAATTCTAGGTAGTTTTTGAGTGTCCACCCATGTTTGGGCCCAATTCTATATGAGCATGTAAAGCCAAATTGTAAAATCCCTTTGGGTTAATTCTTAAAGATTCAATAAAAACTTCATTTTTGCTTAAGCTCGTGGGTGCATCTTAGAGAGAGAGAGAGGAGAGAAAAGAAAAGGGTCGGTACCTTTTGATAAGGTAAATTTCTCTCTCCTCCCCTTTTCTCCCTTTTTCTCTCTCCTCCCCTCTTTCTCTCTATTTCTCTCTCTTCTTCTCATCTCTATGTCTCTATTTCTCTCTCTTCTTCTAATCTATATCTCTCTTTCTCTCTCTTCTTCTCATCTTTATCTCTCTTTCTTTATCTTCTTCTCATCTTTATATCTATTTCTCTCTCTTCTCATCTCTATCTCTCTATTTCTCTCTCTTCTTCTCATCTTTATCTCTCTTTCTCTCTCTTCTTCTCATCTCTCTCTCTTTCTCTCTCTTCTTCTCATCTCTATCTCTCTTTCTCTCTCTTCTTCTCATCTCTATCTCTCTTTCTCTCTTCTTCTCGTCTCTATCTCCCATTCTCTCTCTACTTTTTATCTGTATCTCTCTTTCTCTCTCTTCTTCTCATCTCTATCTCTCTTTCTATCTCTTCTTCTCATCCCTATCTCCTTTCTATTCTTCTTCTTAAAACATAGGTGGCAATGCCTAGCGCCGACTATGTCTTTCTCTCTCCACTTTTCTTAAAACACAGCCGGCAATGCTTAGCGCCGACTGCGTCTTTCTCTCTCTGCTTTTCTTAAAACACAGCCGGCAATGCCTAAAGCCGACTGCATCTTTCTCTCTTCGCTCTTCTTAAAAGACAACCGGCAATGCCTAGCGTCAACTATGTCTTTCTCTCTCTGCTCTTCTTAAAACACAACTGGCAATGCCTAGTACCAACTGTGTCTTTCTCTCTCCTCTCTTCTTAAAAACAACACAGTCGGCGATGCCTAGTGCCGACTGTGTCCTTCTTGCCCCCCGCTCTCTTTAACATAGCCGGCGATACTTAGCGCCGACCGTGTCCTCTCTCTCTCTTTCTTCTAACACAGCCGACGATGCCTAGCGCCGACTGTGTCTTCGTTCTCTTCTTCTTCCAACATAGCCGGTGATGCCTGGTGCCGACTATGTCCTTCTCCGTCCTCTCTCCTTCTTTCTCTCTTCTCTCACACTCTTCACCTGATTTCTTTCCCTTCCTCTCTTTCTTTCCCTTCTCCTCTTATTCGCTTACTTTTTATTCTCTCTTTATTATTTTCATGCCTTTCTGTTATCATTTCATTTGACTAAGAGGGGCTGAGATTAGCCTCTTATGGTAGCCCTGTCGTCTAGTCATAATGTTGTTGTATCAGAATTACTGTGCCCACTTTATTGTTACGACAAACTAACCATTGCGTCTAGCTAGTCAGTATCGGTATTGACGTCTAGTTGAGCCAGTCTGAGTTATCGAGCCCGTTTCATTGCCACGTTAGACCAATTACCTACCAACTTAGTCATTGTGCTGATCTCCCCGCCTAGTCAAATTCTTCTCTCCCCCATCTTCCTTCTCTTATTCTTATGAATGTGCACGCTTGTGTACGTTCACCAAAGAGGCAAGGTGAGGTCTGTTGACCCACTTGTCTTATAACATTTGCCATATATGTGTGATTGCAGAAAACATGAGAATACAAGCCAAGGGAGGCGATTCCAAACCAGTTTTACGACTGGGGGGCTTTCTACGTGATCTAAGAGGGTGCCCACGTGAACTAGCCCGAGTAAGTCCCGAACCCCTTAAATTCTTCTCTCATCAGTTGGTAATACCTACCCTTGTTCTCGAACGAGGTTCCCGAGAGAGTGATCTCAAAACGTTTCGAGCCTCCCTTGAAACTCGAAATGCGTGTCGCCCGATCATCCAGATCTAGAGGGCGAGATCGAGGTACTTAACCAGTACTCTTTGCAAATTGAATAAAGTGAGGTATTTTTCATTTGAAAAATAATTGAGGAATTATTTGAAAATAAAATGAGGTAAAAATAATAATTTGAGGTACTTTTGGGAAATTAAAAATAATATCAGGTAAAAAAAAAAATAGATGGGGGAATTTTTTATGACAAAAATAAATCGAGGAACATTTTGCTAATAAAAAATAAATCTAGTTAAAGGAAACTAATTTGAGGTAATTTTTTGTTAAAAGAATAAATAGAGGTTCTTTGTTGAAAAAAAACAAAATAAGGTAGAGAAAAATAATAGTAGGATTTTTTATAGAAAAAATAAATTGAAGTACCCTTTGGTATAAAAAAAAAACTTAGGTATTTTTTTTTATAAAAATAAAATGGGCTACTTTTAGGTAATAAAAAATATGATGAGGTAAAGGAAAATAATTTGAGGCATTTTTTGGTTAAAAAATAAATTGGGGTACTTTTTTTTGTAACATAAAATAAAATGAAGTAAAGAAAAATAAAAATAATTTAATGCATTTTTTGTGAAAAAAAAAAAATTGGTGTGCACTTTTTTGTAGGAAAAAATAAAATGAGGTAAGAAAAAATAATTTGCAGTATTTTTTGATAAAAACTAAATTGAGATAATTTTTGGTAACAAAAAATAAACTGAGGTATTTTTCGTTTGAATAATAGATTGAGGTACTTTTTTGACATAAAACATGAAATGAGGTAAAGAAAAATAATTTGTGCTATTATTTGGTAAAACAATAAGTTGAGGTTATTCATTGAAATAAAAAATAAAAATGAGGTAAATTTTTTTTTTGGAGGTGTTATTTGCTAAAATAAATAAATTGAGGTACATTTGGAAAATCAGAATAAACTGAAGTATTTTTCGTTTACAAAATAAATTGAGGAATTATTTGGTAATAAAGAATATAATGAGATAAAGAAAAATAATTTGAGGTATTTTTTGGTGTAAGAAAAAAATGAGGTAATTTTGGGAGATAAAAAATAACATCAAGAAAAGAAAAATATAATGAGGTATTTTTTTGCTAAAAAACTAAATTCAGTAACATTTTGGTAATTAAAATAAACTGAGGTTTTTTGTTTGGTAAACAAATCGGTTGAGTTATTTTTGGTAATAAAAAATAAAATTAGGTAAAAACAAAAATATTTTGATTTTTTTTTTGTTAAAAACAAAATTCTGGTGCCTTTTGGTAATAAAAAATAAAATGGGGTAAGGAAAGTTAATTTGAGATATTTTCTTGGTCAAATAATAAATTGAGATAAATTTTGGAAATAAAAATAAACTGAGATATTTTTTATTTTAAAAATAAATTGAGCTACTTTTCGGTAAAAATAATAACTAAATATGGTAAAGAAAAGTAATTTGAGGTATTTCTTTGGTTAAAAAAAATAATTTGAGGTACTCTTCGGTAATTAAAATAAACTGAGGTGTTCTTTGGTAGAAAAAATAAATTGAGGTACTCTTTGGTAAATAAACTAAGGTACTTTTTGGTGACCGAAAAAAAAGAATGAGGTAAAGAAAAATAGTTTGATATAGTTTTTGGCACGAAAAAATAAAATGGGGCAAAGAAAATTAATTTTATGTATTTTTTTGTAAAAAAGAATAAATCGAGGTCCATTTTGGTAATAAAAAATAAAATGACGAAAGGAAATATAATGTGAGGTATTTTTTGGTAAAAAATAATTTGAGCTACGTTTTGGTAATTAACAATAAACTGAGGTATTTTTCGTTTGAAAATAAATTGAGTACCTTTTTTGTAATAAAAAATAAAATGAGGTATTGACAAATAATTTGTGGTATTTTTCTATACAAAAAATCAGTTGAGGTTATTTTTGGAAACAAAAAAATAATTCGGTAAAGGAAAATAATTCGAGGTTTTTTCTGCTAAAGAAATAAATTGAGTTACTCTTTACAAATTAGCATAAACTGAGGTATTTTTTGTTTGAAAAATAAATTGAGAAAATATTTGGAAATAAAGAATAAAATGAATCAAAAATCATAATTTACGGTACTTTTGGAAAATTAAAAATAAATAGCAGGTAAAGATAAATATAATGAGGTATTTTTTATTATATTAAATCAAGGAACTTTTTGCTAATAAAAAATAAAACTAGTTAAAGGAAAATAATTTGAGGCAATTTTTTGTTAAAAGAATAAATAGAGATGCTTTGTTGTAATAAAAAACGAAATAAGGTAAAGAAAAATTAAAATGGGCTACTTTTAGGTAATAAAAAATAAGACGAGGTAAAGGAAAATAATTTGAGGCATTTTTTGGTTAAAAAATAAATTGGGGTATTTTTTTTGTAACAGAAAATAAAATGAGATAAAGAAAAATAAAAATAATTTGATGTATTTGTTGTGAAAAAAATAAATTGGTGTGCACTTTTTTGTAGTAAAAAATAAAATATGGTAAGAAAAAGTAATTTGTGGTATTTTTTGATGAAAAATAAATTGAGATAATTTTTGTTAACAAAAAATAAACTGAGTTATTTTTCGTTTGAATAATAGAGTGTGATACTTTTTTTGACATAAAACATAAAATGAGGTAAAGAAAAATAATTTGTGTTATTATTGGTAAAAAAATAAGTTGAGGTTATTCATTGAAATAAAAAATAAAAATGAGGTAAAGAAAAAAAAATTTGGGGTGTTATTTGCTAAAATAAATAAATTGAGGTACCTTTTGGAAAATCAGAATAAACTGAAGTATTTTTCGTTTACAAATAAATTGAGGAATTGTTTAGTAAAAAAGAATAGAATGAGATAAAGAAAAATAATTTGAGATATTTTTTGGTACAAAAAAAAAAAATTGAGGTAATTTTGGGATATAAAAAATAACATTGGGTAAAGAAAAATATAATCAAGTATTTTTTGGTAAAACATATAATGAGGTATTTTTTATTTAAAAAATAAATTCAGTAACTCTTTGGTAGTTAAAATAAACTAAGGTATTTTGTTTTGTAAACAAATCGGTTGAGGTATTTGGTAATAAAAAATAAAAGTAGGTAAAAAACAAATATTTTGATGTATTTTTTCTTAAAAAAAAATTTCAGGTGCCTTTTGGTAATAAAATATAAAATGGAGTAAGGAAAAATAATTTGAGGCATTTTTTGGTCAAATAATAAATTGAGATAAATTTTGAAAATTACAATAAACTAATATCTTTTTCATTTTAAAAATAAATTAAACTATGTTTTCAATAAAAATAATAACTAAATATGGTAAAGAAAAGTAATTTGAGGTATTTGTTGGCTAAAATAATAACTTGAGGTATTGTTCGGTAATTAAAATAAACTGAAGTGTTTTTTGGTAAAAAAAAAATAAATTGAGGTACTCTTTGGTAATTAAAATAAAATGAGGTATTTTTTGGTGACCAAAAAAAAAAAAATTGAGATAAAGAAAATTAGTTTGAGAAATTTTTTTGTAAGAAAAAATAAAATGAGGCAAAGAAAAATAATTTGATGTATTTTTTGTAAAAAAAATAAATCGAGGTGTGTTTTGGTAATAAAAAATAAAATGACGTAAGGAAAATAATGTGAGGTATTTTTTGGTAAAAAATAAAACTATTTTTTGGTATTTTTCGTTTGAAAAATAAATTGAGGTACTTTTTTGTAATAAAAAATAAAATGAGGTATAGAAAAATAATTTGTGGTATTTTTTCTTAAAAAAATAAGTTGATGTTATTTTTGGAAATAAAAAAAAAATTAAGTAAAGAGAAATAATTTGAAGTATTTTTTGCTAAAGAAATAAATTGAGGTATTCTTTGCAAATTAGAATAAACTGAAGTATTTTTCGTTTGAAAAATAAATTGAGGAATTATTTGGAACTAAAGAATAAAATGAGGCAAACAAAATAATTTGAGGTACTTTTAGGAAATTTAAAATTATATTTGGTAAAGAAAAATATAATGAGGTATTTTTTATGAAAAAAATAAATCGGGTGATCGGGTGACATGTGTTTGGTTAGGTGCCTCTATCTCGCCTCCTCGGATCTAAGTGATCGAGTGACACGTGTCTTGGGTTCGTAAGACCCGAGACCTGAGATCACTCTCTCGAGAACCTCATTCACAAAACAAGGGCAGGTGTCTTACTAGTGAGAGAGGAATTTTGGATGTGAGGTGGGGACCAACCTCATCTACGTCCGTGACTTACTCGGGCTGACTCGCGCTAGCACCCTCTTAGATCACGACGGAGAGCCCTCTAGCTGGTTCAGAATCGCCTCCCTTGACCTGCAATCTCTTTGTTTTCTGCACAACATTACTATGGTTAATTTGCAAGACAAGTGGGCCGAAGGACCTACCCTTATCTTAGGGCAATGCACCTTCGTGTGGCTAAGAATGTGAGAAGTTAGGGTGATGAAGTGGAATGTTTGGATGAAAGGAGAAAAGAAGAGGGCACTCGACAAGGGGACGAGACTAGCATGATAGCTGGACCAGTGTAATGACCGACCCAGAGTGGTAGCAAGACGGGCATGATACTTTGGACCAGCGCGACGGTAATACTACTCGAAACCAAGGTCGACATGACTGTCCTAATTTGGTGTGGCAGCAAGATGGGTATAGTACTCAAGACCAGCATGATGGCAGTACTGCTCGACAGCCAGACCGCTATGGCAACACTAGACTGAGCCCATCCTCGATCAAGTGAGAAGAGAATGAAGAAAATGCACGAGATGATGAAGAGATGGGGTCCCGACGGCGCTAAGTGTCACCACTCATAACCGTGGAGTAGCAGTGTCACGGCCCTTGGTCGATGCTACGCACTACTGCTCACGGCTAGAGGGAAAGCGGTGAACTACGTGCGAGGCTAGGCATCGCCGTTAGGCAACACGAGAAGGCAGCACACCCCTGCGCGGGCGGAGATAGACTCTTGTGAAGTGCGCGGCGATAGCCATGCGTGAGGCGTGCATCCATAGTTCTTACCAAGGCACACAGGTGGATAGGCATGAGACGCAAGAAGAGCCTACGCACGGCGATCGACACCAAGAGCATGAAGAAAGCATGCAGACGCCAATAGGCACCGAGCACACGAAGAAGGCTTGTGGACGGAGATAGACACCGAGCGCGTGAAGGAAGCTCGTGGAGAGCGATAGGCACCGAGCGCGAAGGAAGCTCGTGAAGGGCGATAGGCATCAAGCGCACGAAGGAAGTTCAAGGACGGCGATAGGCACCGAGCACATGAAGGAAGCTCATGGATGACGAACGCAACGTCTCGAGGGTGACGATAGGCATTGCTGTCTGTGATAGGCGGGCAACAGGGGGAGACCCCTACGGGTGGCAATAAGTTTTGCCCTTTGTGTTCTTCACTAAGGCATCGAGGATACATCTGCGGACGGTGGTGAGCAGCGCCATCTGTGGGCCTCGCTGAGAGATAGAGATGAACTAACAGAAAGGGGAAAGGAGCTCGGGCATGGCGCTGCCATTGCCATGTGCGACCTGTGAAAAGAAAAGAAAGAGGCATGCACGGCACTGCCACTGTCGTGCATGGCCTCTGAGGGAGGCTTAGACAAAGAAGAAGAAGAGGAAAGAAAAGAAGAGAGAGAAGATTTACCTCGAGTCTAGGGGTACAATTCTAAAAGTTTCTCTCTCCTTACTTCCTCTCTCCAAACATGACCCAACAATGAGAAGGAAAGGGAATTCTATTAAGTAAAAATTTTCTTTGGTGAAGGGTTTCAAGCCCTTTGCATACAATGATGGTACGTGGTATATATAGAATTGTGCCTAAACATGAGTGGATTGATCAAAATTATTAATTGCTGGAAATTAAGATTTAACTAAATTAAAAGAAATAGGAAAATAGGGTGCAAAATAACAGATTTGCCCCTTCTTAACAATTTGTGGAATTTTGAAACAGTCCATGTGTTGCCTTAGAACTTGTATGATTTTTCATGGATGATCTGGGGTTGTTCTGATGCCGTTTGATCGAAAGGTGGTTGTTTTCTTGTAGGGCTTGGTATGATGATCGATTTGATACTAACTTCGAGCCATGGATTGTGTTTTTAGGGCACGATCATGTGACTTGAAATTTGAATTAATCTTGAAACTTTGGATCGATTGTGTTCTCGTTCCTTGATGTTTTTCTATGATTTCTTTGCTGGATTACACTGAGCATGCTGTCACGATCGCGGGGCAACAAACACAGCTCTATTCCATTCCCGAATGAAGATTTTACAACTTTAGAGTTTTGGCCGGAATTTAAAATTCTGGTGACAGAATTTGCAGTCACTTCATCGGCTTTGTGTGCGGAATCCGGCCTTTCATCATATACGGGATTCAGACTAAAGATAGCCCTAGACCTTACGCACGCAATGGAATTAGTTTCACATCGATCGGGCTCACGAGCGGCGTGATTTGGCCTCTCGAACGGGGCACGATGCTGCTAATTTTCCTACACTTTCTTCACGGATCAGCAAGTTCTCTCTAGCTTTTCTTCGCGCTTGAGCGTCATCGCGGGGCGTGCCATATATCAAAACGCTCGTCTTGACAAGATGGACATGCTCACAAAATTTGAACACGATCTGACTTGAGACGGGTGAGATATGAGCCTCAAAAGTCACTGGTCATGACTGCCCCTTTAATAGAGTTGAGTTGCAGGGTGGCCGCACGAAAGTAGCGTTCATCTCCTCTTGTTTCGCTCTTTCGCCTATAAATTCTTCCTGGGATGTCCGTTCAAGCTAAAATTTGACCCTTGGGTATTTTAAACCGTGCCGGATCAAATGGCAGTGAACCTATAGCAAATTGAGACACCAAAAATATAACTCTAGTTATTGGGTCTGTTCAAGGTGTTAGAGGTTGATTCTATAGAAACTGTTTCTCAGTCTGCGCTGCCTTAGACATATTGGAATGCGATAAAACTTGACAGGAGACTTTTGAGATACTTTATGAAGATCTTGGCCAGTTCTAAGGCTATTATGAGACTGTTGGAATTTCCACTGTTTGTTAGGCTTTATTGACCGGGAACCCATGATGATGAAAAATCTCTTCGAATAGTATTCCCCACCGAATGTTGTGCTTCAAGATAAGTGAGAAGTACAATCATTCGAGAAATTTCCCTTGGCTAGCCAAAGGACTATATGAATGTCGAGGAGATCCACTCAATGCTGTAACTAGGATGCTCAGACGTCTGCACACAATGTACGGGTCCATCCGTGGAGACTTTAAGCGGAGAAGAGACTTTTGACGGATCTTGTCGAAGTCCTCACACTCGAGGGACTATTTGCAATTTTGACAACTTGAGGATTTTGTAGGGACCTCAATGGTGGGAATCGAGCCTATTTGGAGGCCAAGTGCTATGAAACTTTGGTTGGCATTGTTTGCTACTACACCAGGTTTGCTTTTGATGATCAGGGTATCTCTGTAGGTCCCATCTAGTGGGGTCCATTCGGGGCATCTGACCCATCCCAAAGATTTGGGCCTGTCTGTTAGGGGATATTTTGGCGAGGCGGCCTCGTGGGCCCCATCCTGTCGGGTCCAGTCGGGGGCTTTTGACCTGTCTCGAATATCTGGGCCTGTCAGCTAAGGTTTTTGGCTAGGCGATCTCATGACTAGGAATAACCTTGAAGTCTCTGGCAGGTTAGGCCCTGGCTTTGTCAATTTCTTGCCTTCGTGATGATCGTTTAGCATTTTGGAGGGATCTTTCGGTCGTCGTCCTCACCCTCAAGGACTCTTGTTGTTTTTGGAGGTGAAGTGTGGGAGATCTTATGAGGCTCTCACTCCAGAGTGAGCCATTTTGTGTTGTGATTGGATTAGATGCTGACAGTTGAGGGTTTTGTGTAGACCTCGCCAGCTAGAATTATGACTGTTTGGCAATTATGTGTCGGCTGAGGCTGTGGAGTTGTGTCAACTTGTTTTGTTGGTCCAAGCACCCTTTTGTGGGTTTTCACTTGAACAAGGGAAGTGGCACCATAAAGACGGTTTTCACCAACTTCCTTTATTTTTTGGCTCTTTTACCCATGCCCTTGCAGCCATGTCCACCTTTTTCATCCTTTTTTGCTCACAGTGCCCTTTTGGGGTTTTCACCATGCCTGGGTTTTTGTTTTCACATAACTCTTTTACTCATGGTTTCATAACCATGCCCGTTCGTCATTTTTACTCATGGCGTTCCCTTGTCCAAGTGTACATCATGACTTTTTTTTGTGAAGGCGTGTTTAAAGTCATGCCTTCGAGACCTATACGAAGCCTTTTAATATCATGCGATTAGGAAGTGCACTATAGTTTAGGGTCATACAGTTGGACCAGAGTGGTGAAGAATGGCAATCTATGGAGGCCATAGAGTGAGCATGATAATGGTATTGACTCACTTTGGGGAGATGGCACGAGGCTACCTATGAAACATGGAAGATGATGAATGGTGGGTGAAAAGTGGGAACCCACTAGCTGATGGTGAGTACGGTTGAGACTCACTACACACACACGAATGGGTCGATTAGGGAAAGCATGCGTGAAAATGCACGTAAAGGGGGTGTACGCGTATGTGGGGACAAGTTTACGGTCGTGCCTCCAGGACCTGTACAAAGCAGTTTAACGTCATGCGGCCAGGACGTGCACTATGGTTTAAGGTCATATAGCTTGGACTGTGGTTATGCAGTTTAAAGTCATACAACTAAGACCACGAACGGGTCGGTTAGGGAAGATGTGCATAACGATGCATGTAAAAGACGTGTGCGCGTGTGTGGTATCACTGAATAGGTAATGGAGGTGGTGTGTGCACATGAACGAGCCGGTTAGGGAGGACATGTGTGAAGATGCACGTAGAAGGGGGTGTGCACATATGTGGGGGCATATTTGGTACTTTTCTTGTGCAAGTTTGCTCTCCCCGGCGGAGCAGACATTATCCGTCTAGGCACTTTCCATGTGGCTTGTGACATGGTGAGGGGGAGAAATATGAACTTGAACTGCCGGTCCTGTGCAGTATCTACTACGGCCTAGGAGCCATGTCTAAGGGAAAGGTCTATTAAGGCGATGAAGGAGGGAATGGCATAGTGGATGGCGAAGCCTTCTCAAGGGACTTCAAGATGCCTTTCCCCATCCATTATGTATAGGCTTCGGGCTTATTTCCCAAGCACCTACCTCTTACTCGAAGAATTAGAGGAAACGATGTGCCCATTTCTCTTGAGGATTGCCGGGCAGAAAGTAATCTTCCATACTCCCGGCCACATGCGTAGCTTGTTCTGCAACGACCACCTCCACATGAGAAGGCCCGCCTTCCTAGTAGGGAATCTCACAGACCGTTCCTTTGTTGACGAGTTGGGCAAGAGTCTGGATGGTGCTCCTACTGCTAATAAGGAGCTGATGTATATGCTGAGTCTCAGGGGCGGGGTTCTTCCCTACCATACTGTTCACAGTGTGAAACTCGAGGGGTATTTCCCTCAAGATTTGCTCGGCAGCACGGGCTCAATCAAGGCTGCCCATTCTCGGTATTCTTTGAGAAGCGGCATAGGAAGGTAGCTCACTGGAAGAAGGACCAATTGGGAACCCACTGGTCCCGAGGCACATTCGCACAGCTTGGGCCACGTGCTTGGAGCTCACAGAGGTTAATAAATATATGTTGCCATAATTCGGAAGAAGAGTGCGAGCTACTGAAGCCCATGAACTCTGGTAGTGAATCACCAGCAAGGGGTATTGGGATGTCAGTCACCCCTAGAAAGGGGAGAATTCTCGTTGGAGCAAGGAGATGAGGCCGAGAAAGATGGCAAGGACTCCTCCGCTAGGGGAGGTATTCACCTTGTGCTTTCCTTGGGATTGGTGCACCCTCAAGCGGCCTCTCTAAATTGTCATGGACAAGTCTCTGCGCCGGTTTCTTGACACGGAGAAGATGTCAGAGAGCATTTTTGAAAATCTCTCTGCAATTTTCAAATGGAAGGAAGGTCGTAAGGTCCTGGGGTATGAAGGGCTGAATGAGTTGATAGGAAGCGGCCCTCATAGTAAACTCACTGCCGGCCCTTCTCGAAAGGGCTCTCCTAAAACTGCTGCAACCTCTCAAGAAAAGGGAAAGATGAGGAAGCAGGCTGCCCCAGCGGCTCCTCGCGTTCGGGTTAAGAAGGCAGCCAAGGATTTGCAACGCAAAGGGCACGAGATCCTAGTGGTCCGTGAGCCAGAAGACAGCTCCTCACCCTCAGCTTCGTCAGAGGGATGCGTGTCTCTTGTTATTTTTACAGCACCTTCTGCTCTTAAGGATTCACCTTCTCATTCACCTAAACCTTCTTCTAGCCCTTCAGGGTCTCAGGTAGGTGCCTCAGACCATTACCCCAATTGAAATTACTTCGAACCAGGAAGTGACGTCCGTGGCTGAAGGGGGAGGGCCCAGTCCCGATGGAGGTGAACGGGGCTGATGAGGCTGCCCTTGATGAGTCGACGAAGGCGAAGAGGGCCTCTATAGCTCTGGAAGGTGTTGTGCCTACTAAGGAAAGGGAAACCCTGGTAGATCTTATGGTCATAAAAGAGGTTAGAGCCTCAAGGAGAGAAGAGGGACCGCCCGAGCAGTAGGAGGTTGTTGGCTCAAGTGATGTAGTTGTGGGGGATGCAGAAGCAAGACACCTTAAGGGATCAGGTTTGAAAGGCCCAGAGGAGGTACCCCTGGCTATCAAAGAGGTAGGCCCTATGGAGGAGCCTGTAGTTGACATGGCTCCCCCAGAGGACAAGTGCAAAGAAGGAGAGGGAGAAGGTGTCGAACCTACCGAGGTGGAGATGGAGGTTCAAGAAAAGAGGACGCAGGGAGAAGTCACTGCCCTGGGAGAGGAGACTATTATGGTGTAGCCTGACACTGAGGTAGTAGCTCCAAGTGAGGAGGTCAACCTTGCCCCAATTGAGGCAGTGGAGCTTACAAAGGGTGAAGCTATAGCACCTGAGCACGAGAGGGTCGAGCCCGAGGTGGTCATGACAGGGGATCTAAGAGAGAAAGTTGTTGTTGAGGTACCAGGGTAGCCTGAGGTTGCCCCTGAATCTGGGTAGCTTGAGGCCTTAGCTGCAACTGGCAATCCTCCCGTTGTGGTCGTTCCTACTGTATTGCTCAGGCCCACTTTCAGTGGGCTATCGGGCATCATTTTTGAGATGCTTCGAACAAGCCTCCAAAAGCTGAAGGAGTTGTCTCTCGAAGAGCTTGGAACAATGATCCTTCAGTTGAGGGGGATTGCCTTAGGGAATGAGCCCGAAGTCCTTCCTTACTTTGACAGCGATGCCAATGAGCTTGAGGGATGGAGGGCAAAGGCCTTGCGCGAAAAAGCAACTATGCAACGGCTAGAGAGCTCGCAGTTACCCCCTATGGACTCTTCACTTTTGCACTACCGTGAACTAGTAAATACCCAATTGTAGCAAATGGATGCTGTAGTCTCCTAGAGATCAGACCTCGCTGAGGAGGTCGTCACCTACCAGCACAAAGTGATGGCTCTGAGGGCAAAGATATTAGAGCTGACGCAGAAACTTGACAAGCTGGAGAAGGAGATTGCGGCTTAGGAAGCAAAGGACAAGGTGCTTATTGACAAAATTTTGGCTCTTGAGTATTCCTTGAGAGAAGTGACCACCTGGATGGAGCATGAGGAGAAGCTAGTGGAAGGGTTGAAGGGTAAAATCGAGAGAGTGAAGGTATCGACTGCGACATATAGGGGGAAGATCAATGAAGCAATTGATCGATTCTAACGATGCCTTCTTTCTCTTTTTCTTTTCATTTCTTCTTTTTGTAAAGAAATGATTTATGAATGGATCAACTCTTTTCTCCTTATGTGTGTGACATGTCTTTTGCTCTTCATTCTCTTTTTATTGATTCTGCCCTTTCACTGTGTAAGACAAAAAAGGATATCCCACTCCTTGCTTCGTCTTTTGACCGCTTGATGTGGCTTCAATGATCTCGAATGGGGGAGCAGTTGCTTCCTCCCCCCTTAGTTTTTGATTGGATAGGGGCTCATGATTCATAGTTCTCATGATTTGGTGAGGTTGTTCGCTGTAAATACTCCAATCTGGGAGAGCCTTGGCTTCGATTTGAGGTGCATTGCTTTTAAGCTCGTCATAAGTTTTAGTCTCAAGGACAAACTCCTTCAAGTGCTTTGAAGCGACGCGCATAACCTCCAACTGAGTTTGGAGGTTATGAACCTCACTTCTCAGCTCTGCCATATGGTCTTGTTTCTGAGAGCTGGAGGGCTGACTCTTGTCCACTTGTACCTCTTCAGGAGCATCTGAGAGATGTAAGCCCTTCTCTTGGCCGCTGGCGATCCCCTTGTTCAAAGAGGATGGAATTTGGAGTACCTTCCTTGGTGGTTGGTGTGTCAATTCTGCTTCTAAAAGAGCAATGGGGATGTGCAGTACCTTTTGCTGGTCCAGGCGTATGGGTGACCCTCAGTGCTAGAAGGTCTACCTCCAGGGCTTCCTCATTCTCAGGAGTTGCCTCCAGCTGGCCATTTTGTTCTGGCAAATTAGAAGTAGAGGGCGAAGCTCCATCTTTGAGGATGACACCATGACCTCGGACAGGTGGCAAGGTATACTTGGGTAAATAGGAGTCAGAGGGAGGATTTTGCCTTGTCTTTCCTCCTCTTTGAATATGTCCGCGATCATTCGCCCAAGCTCTTCGACATCATCATGAGGCGAGGGTCACGTTTCTCTCATAGGCTTCCAATCATCATCCTTTGAGTTTTCTGGTGCTGGAAGGTCTATGAAATAGTACTTAGAGTTGACAAAGTGAGTCTCGACTACATGGAACAGTCTCTTGTTAGCATAGACCATGTGTCGTCTCCCATCTCGACTGTACTTGAAGCATTGGTGGAGAGTGGAAGGAACCACCCCCTGATCATGAAGCCAAGGGCGGCCAAGCATGACATTGTAAGATGTATCGGTGTCGATCACATGAAACTGAGCCTAATCATTGAGGTCACCTATCTTGAGGCGAAGATGCACTGTGTCAGTTGGCTTTTCTCCTGATTGGTCGAACCCTAGCATGGTGATGTGGGTAGGAGTTAGGTCGTCAGATCCTAATCTCAATTGGGTGAGGATCCTTCTTGGGATCAGGTTGATTGTCGACCCTCCATCCAGCATGATCCGGCTGATAGGGTAGGCATGTAATTCACCATCACGAAGAGGGGGCGATTGTGAAATTTGCCTCCCAATTGAAGGTCATCTTCAGAAAAGGAGATTGCTAAGCACCCACTCAGGATGGTCGGGTCGACCTCAATAGGCTCCACTTCAGTCTCATACATCTCTGGGTTAGAAAGAGCTTGCACCAGGGCTATACAATAGTCTCTAGATAGCAGAAGGGCATCATAGATACTTAGCAGGGCTGGAAGCTTTCTCAAGTGCCCAATTACATCATATTTCACTTTATCTTCATTAGTCTTATGTGTTTCTGATCCAGTCACTGATGCAGGTGGTAGGGCAGGTTTAGGAATAGGGTTTGGTTGAGTTTTGGTTTGTGACACTAGCTGACTTTGTTGTTCAGCCAGTGCGGTTTGGGTTGATGGGGAGGCAATATGTATTTGTATTCAGGATGTAGAGGTTTAAGGTTGACCCTTAGGGAAAAGTGAAGGACCAGGAAACTTGAGGACCTTGAGCTTTTGAGGTGTGGGTTGTAGCTTCTTCCCTGATCACAGGTCCATTTGCCCCGTGTTGGATGGTACTTTCAAGATCTACACCATGTGGGAGGCCTCTTTGGAAGAGGAGCTTGAGCGTGGCTCGATCTTGGCTTGGGTTGATAGGGTGTCGACGACTGTCAAGAATCCAGCCTCTTGAGCCAGCATCTTTCTTAAGCGCTTCTGCTGTGACCTGCTAAGGCTGGTGCCTCTGAGCTCTTTGTTTAGAGCGTCGAAGTTTGGGAACTGTCAAGCTGCACTTGTGGAAGAAATAGAAGATGAGGGAGGAGAAGAAGAGTTAGAATGTTTCGGGCAGCTTTTTACATCGTCGTTAGAATTGGACGTGTGCAGGGGTATTTTAGGTCTTGCCCCAGCTTTGACTGTTGTGGGGTGCTTTTAGCATCGTCACCCATATTGGATGACTCCCAAGCTGTTGATGACTCAGGGACGTCTGTCTGATTGGACGACAGGATAAGGCAAGTTGCGCCTAGGATGAAGTCTTGTAAGATTGGCAGTGGAGGAAGGGGCATGAGAAACTCTTCCTTGACTGGTGGCTAAGGGAGACAATTCCTCCCGCGAGTAGACCTGGGCGCCCGTCTCCTTCTGGATCCCTAAGGGGGTGTTTGGTCCGCCCTATTGTGCTGATGAGTAACCATTACTTGGTGGATTGCCTCAAGCTCCAGGGACTTGAGTCTACTTCGTCCATGGTAGACTTCCCAAGGATGAGAAGTCGAGGGCTCTGAAGGGTCCAGTGTATGCTCATGGGGGACCTGTAGTGAGATTTCCTCTTGGACGGGAGTGACGGCTTGGAAGTGCTCTGTGAGAATAGCGTAAATGATGTGGCCTTCCTGTACCTTCTGAGAGATTATAGCTTCAAACCTAGAGCATTCATTTTGCTCGTGGCCCCATACTTGGTGATATGGCCACCAGAGGTTTTCCATACCCTAGGTAAGGCGTTTAGGCTGCCGGGCGGGCTTAGGAGTAACGAGACCCTATTGGAGCATCGCCTCGAAGAGGGCCTGCGGAGGGTCTAGCTCAGTGCTTCCCGGGGCTTGCATTGGGAGTTCTTCTTCCACTGGTGGAAGAGGGACTTGAGGGCATCCTTCTGGGTTACCATGGACTTCCTGACATTGCTGCATCTTCTTCGTCAAGAGCTCATGGAAGCCAGTGCATTCGCTCAAGTTATGGCCTCGTGTTTGGTGATACACACACTAGAGGTTCTCAGTTCTTGGAGGCAGGAACTTGGGCTGCCTTGTCAACTTGGGAGTGACAAGTCCTTCTTCGAGCATTATGGAGAATAGTGCACGGAGGATAGCGGGTGCCTCGTCACCCTCTTGGATTGTTACTATGTGAGAAGCCTCCGTTGCTCCGAACTCTTTCTTCAACTCTTCAAGCTTTATCTGACCCTTGTTAATAAGGGCTTCGATAGTGTCATTGAGCTTATAGCAGCCCTGACTAAGTGGGGTGGCCTACTTTCCTATGATAGGTGCAATACCTCTCATGTGTCTCCTGCCCAGCCGGCTCTGCGGTGTTGACCTATGACAGATGGATCATGTTTCGCTCCAGTAGCAGTCGAAGAAGTGAAGGAGCCCACTCCTTATCGAAGGGGTGCACCTTAATCTGGTCGGGATCCAGAAGTCACTTCGATTAATATTTTTGGGAGGTGGGACCTTGTTGAAGGACTTCAGCTTGCCCTCGACCTGAGACGTTTGTGCCTTGGAGAGGTCCAAGGTTTGAGGGGCGGCATTCTTAGTATCAGTCATAGTGACAGTCGCACTGATCATCACTTTCTGCTAGTTGCCTCGATCTTTGGTGCGGGAGTTCGAGCTAGAGGGTTGTTGATAAGATCCGTCATGGTGTTTGGATAGACCCTTAATACGAACTACTTTAGAGATGAGCTCTGACATGGAGGGTGGATGGGAGGCCTCGACATGCAGAGCGATCTCGAGAAGCATATTTTTCCAGTCATGGGAGTGGCATGAAAGGTTGCCAACTATCTCCATCAGGCTATGAACTTGTCAACTGGCTCACCAAGGTCTTGAGTCAGAGTGAGGAGCTCGATTGTCTCCACATTACTCTGGACTTCGTAGAAGCGTTGGTAAAACAACTGCTCCATTTCCTGCCATGTGTACACCGAGTTTGGAGGCAACAGAGGACACCAATGGAAGGCTGGCCCTTCGAGAGTCTCGATGAACTGACGGATGAGGAGTCGCCCGTCAGTTACTGTCTCTCGACATGCCTCTTGGAATTGGGCAGTATGATGGTGCGGGGATGTAGTACCATTGAACAGAGGGAGCTTCCCTTTTTGGTAGTTTGGGGGAAACGACACTTAGTCAATATACGAAGGGTACGACTTCTAGTAAAGCGGCACCTCTTGCATGCCTGAGACCTTGTTCTTGAGACTGTAGGCCACCATGGCATCTATGTTGGTTTGGGAGACCCCATGGGAAGCAGAGCTGTCTTGGGAGACTGGTGGGGGAGTTTGCTTAGAAACTGTGTCCTCCCCAGACGGAGAATCGATCTCATAGTGAGAAGAAGGGGACCTGGAGGCTTCTAGACGTTCCATCTTTTTGAGGATGGAATGCATCACTACCTCGAACCTGTTCATCCGTTCTTCTTGGGCATCGTTCGGCTCGTTGATCACCATGACATTGACCGTTTCTTTTAGAGGGTTAGAACCAGATCGAGTAGTGGATGGTCAGGGTTGGCGAGTCGTGTGTGGCAGGTCAGTCTACAGGGGTTCAGCATTCCCGGAGTGGACTCAAGCCTTGTACGTCGATCGTGTGAGGACCAGTTCTTGACGATCTTGGGACCGTGGCTTCTGAATATTGATCATTGAGCAGTATTCTTGGACCTGCTCAGGTTCTGAACTCTGAAGAGGAAAAAAGGGGTTATGAGGCAGGAGGTCACCAAGGGTGGTGACCTCAACTACCTTGGAGGCTTGCCTGGTCAAAATCTGCAAGCCCCTCTTATGCTTACTCTTGAGGCTGCTGTGGACCTCACTCCAAAATCGAGCCTGAGATTTGGACTACCCTGCTTTTCTTGAGCAGGTAAGGGCCGTGTTTATTAGCTGAAGTAGAGAATGGGGTCCAAGGACAAAAGGCAACCTGGGTTTCTGCCTTGGAGGCTGGAGGCTCCTGTCTGACATCAGGCTATTGCCCCAGATTCCCTTGTGAGGCCTAGGTGCATGCCTGACTTGAGGCGGCTGACTCAAGATGGTACTCTTAGGAAAAACCTTTGAGTACCATGTCTCGAGGTGCTTGCCTGGTGTAGGAAGAGCAGCAGAAGAAGGAACTGGTTCTGACTCCGCCTGAGTCGAGGTTGGGAAGGAACCTGCAAAGTCGGTGTGTGTGCACCTTTAGGGTTAACCATCTGGGTGACTTGGGGGTTCAGCCCGAGTTTGCTCAACTGGTTCGACCTTAGGAGGTCAAGACCTAGGAGCTTGTGTCCGTGAGGGACCGGGTAGGAACCTATCTCTCACAGAGTGAAGTTGTGTGTGGTGAGAGGGAGGACGAAGTGGTTGACCCTCATGTGCATGAGCTAACGCCGAACTGACACTACCCTGAGCTGTGGGATGCATGACGCGCGCAGGGTTTGGCCCGAGAAGGCTTAACCTTGAGCACGAGTTCGAGGCAACATGAAGGTTGCCCCAAGGTGTGGCTCGAGTGGATAGACCATGAGCCTTTAGGTGTGTGCGGGGGGTGGAGATCTCTTCCTCTATTTACCGAGCCTCCGTGCGTAGAGGTTCAGGGTAGTGAAGGAGTTAGGGGGTAGCCTTGCAGCGACCCTCAGAAGCGATGGCAACTTGCTTGCCTTTCACGAGAGTGGACATGTCAGACTTCTAGCATACCTCAGCAATATGACCGGCAAAGGACTTGCCAGTAGCCGGGTGCGTGCAGTGGATGTGCTACCAATGCAAGGGGCCTTAGTGGAGGGTCCACCAGAGCGAGGAAGCGGGGAGTCAGGGACTTTTAAGTCCCTTCTCGCACCAACCCAGGAAAGAACCTGGGAGCCTGATTGTGAGTCCTGAGTCACAAGGAGTGTAAGGAAGGAAGCTTGAGCAGTTTGTTTCCCTAGGACAGTCACGAGTGCATGGATGAGAAAATCCCTGACTCGGATGAGCAGGTTGAATAACCCAGATGCCATAGAAAGTAGTGCAGAAAGTAAAAGAAGATATTGATCAAACAAGAACCAACCGACGAAGGGGTAATAAGTCCCCAGTGGAGTCGTCTAGCTGGTTGGTGCCTCAATCTCGCCTCCCCTAATCTAGATGATCGAGTGACACGTGTCTCGGGTTCGGAAGACCCAGTACCTGAGATCGCTCTCACGAGAACCTCGTTCACAGAACAAGGGCAGGTGTCCAACTAGTGAGAGGAGAATTTTGTATGTGAGGTGGGGATCAACCTCACCTGGTTCCATGACTTACTCGGGCTGACTAGCGCAGGAGCCCTCTTAGATCACGATGGAAAGCCCCCCAGCTGGTTCAGCTCGTTTGGAATCGGCTCCCTTGACCTACAATCTCTTTGTTTTCTGCACAACACTACTATGGTTAATTTGCAAGACAAGTGGGTCGAAGGACCCACCCTTGTCTTAGGGCAATGCACATTCATGTGGCTAAGAATGTGAGAAGTTAGGGTGATGAAATGGAAGGTTTGGATGAAAGGAAAAAAAGAAGAGGGTACTCGACAAGGGAAAGAAACTAGCATGATAGCTTGACCAATGTAATGACCGACCCGGAGTGGTAGCAAGATGGGCACGGTACTTTGGACCGGTGCGACGACAATACTACTCGAAACCAAAGTCGACCTGACTGTCCTAATCTGGTGGTGTGGCAGCAAGACGGGCATGGTACTCAAGACCAGCATGATAGCAATACTGCTCGATAGCCAAACCGCTATGGCAACACTAGACTGAGCCCATCCTTGGTCAAGTGAGAAAAGAATGAAGAAAATGCACGAGACGACGAAGAGAAGGGGTCCCAACGATGCTAAGCGTCACCACCCGTAACCGTGGAGTAGCAGTGTCACGGCCCTTGAACAACGCTAGGCACTACTGCTCACGGCTAGAGGGGTGAACTATGTGCGGCGCTAGGCATCGGCGTTGGGCAACACGAGAAGGTAGCACACCCCTGCGCGAGCAGCGATAGCCACTTGTGAGGCGCGCGATGATAGCCATTCGCGAGGCGCACGACGACAATTCTTTCTAAGGCACACGACTATAGGCATGGGACGTAAGAAGAGCCTACACACTATGATCGGCACCGAGCGCACGAAGAAAGCTTACGGATGATGATAGGCATCGAGCTCACGAAGAAGGCTTGTGGACGGCGATAGGCACCGAGCGCATGAATGAAGTTCGCAGACGGCGATTGGCACCGAGCGCACGAAGGAAGCTCGTGGACGGCGATAGGCACTGAGGGTACGAAGGAAATTTACGGACGACGATAGGCACCGATCGCATGAAGGAAGCTCGTGGACGACGATAGGGGTTGCCGCGACCTCTCGTGGGCAGCGATAGGCATCGCCCTCTATAATAGGTGTGCAATAGGGGGAGACCCCTGTGAGCAGCAATAAGTTTCGTCATCTGTGTTCTTCACTGAGGCATCGAGGATACATCTGCGGATGACGGTGAGCAGCACCGTCTGTGGGGCTCGCTGAGAGATAGATATGAACTAACAAAAGGGGAAAAGGAGCTCGCGCATGGCGCTGCCATTGCCATGTATGACCTGTGAAACCACAGGATGGGAAAAAAAGAAAAGAAAGAGGCATGCACGGCACTGTCACTGTCGTACATGGCCTTTGAGGGAGGCTTAGACAAAGAAGAAGAAGAGGAAAGAAAAGAAGAGAGAGAAGATTTACTTTGATCTTAGGGGTACCGTTTCAAAAGTTTCTCTCTCCTTACTCTCTCTCTCCAAACGTGACCCAACAATGAGAAGGAATGGGAATTCTATTACGTAAAAATTCTCTTTGGTGAAGGGTTTCGAGCCCTTTGTGTACAATTATGGTACATGGTATATATAGAATTGTACCCAAACATGGGTAGATTGATCAAAATTAAACCTAATTACTGGAAATTAAGATTTAACTGAATTAAAAGAAATAGGAAAATAGGTGCAAAATGACAGATTTGCCCCTTCCTACCAATTTGTGGAATTTCAAAACAGTCCATGTGTTGCCCTAGAACTTGCATAATTTTTCATGGATGATCGGGGGTTGTTCTGATGCCCATTTGATCAAAAGGTGGTTGTTTTCTTGCAGGGCTAGGCATGGCGATCGATTTGATACCAACTTTGAGTCATGGATCGTGTTTTTAGGGCACAATCATGTGACTTGAAATTTGAATAAATATTGAAACTTTGGATCAGTTGTGTGCTCGTTCCTTGATGTTTTTCTGTAATTTCTTCGCTAGATCACACTGAGCATACTGTCACAATCGCGGGGCAACAAGCGCAGCTCAGTTTCATGCTCAAATGAAGATTTTGCAACTTTGGAGTTTTGGCCGGAATCTGGAATTCCGACGATAGAATTTGAAATCATTTCATCGGCTTCGTGTGAGGAATTCGACCGTTCATCATGTACGGGGTTGGACTAGAGATAGCCTTAGACCTTACGCACGCGATGGAATTGGATTCACGTCGATCGGGCTCGCGAGCGGCGTGATTTGGCTAGTCAAGTGGGGCACGACGCTGCTGATTTTCCTGCACTTTCTTCACGGATCAGCGACTTCTCTCTAGCTTTTCTTTCCGCTCGGGCGTTGTCGCGAGGTGTGCCACATATCGAAACGCTCATCTTGACGAGACGAACACGCTCACAAACCAACTTGAGATGGGTGAGATATGAGCCTTGAAAATCACTGGTCATGACTACCCCTTTAATGGAGTTGAGTTGTTGAGTGGCCGCACAGGAATAGCATTGGGCTCCTCCTGTTTCATTCTTTCGCCTATAACTTCTTCCTGAGATGTCCATTCAAGTTGAAATTTGACCCCTGAGGGTTTTCAACCGTGTCAGATCTAATGGCGGTGGTCCTACAATAATTAAGGCACCGAAAATATAACTCTAGTTATAGGATTCGTTTCAGGGTGTTAGAGGTTGATTCTACATAAACTGTTTCTTAGTCTGCACTACCTTAGACATATCGGAATGCAATGAAACTTGGCAGGAGACTTTTGAGAGTCTTTATAAAGATCTTGGCTAGATCTAGGGCTATTCTGAAACTGTCAAAATTTTAACTGTTTGTTAGGCTTTATTGACCTGGGACCCATGATAATGAAAATTTTCTTCCAATAGTATTTTTCTCTAAAGAAATAAATTGAGGTACTCTTTGAAAATTAGAATAAACTGAGGTATTTTTTGTTTGAAAAATAAATTAAGGAATTATTTGAAAATAAAAATTAAAATGAGGCAAAAAAATTAATTTGAGATACTTTTTGCAAATAAAAAATAATATTCGGTAAAGAAAAATATAATGAGGTATTTTTGATAAAAAAAATAAATCGAGGACCTTTTTGCTAATAAAAAATAAAACTAGTTAAAGGAAACTAATTTGAAGTAATTTTTTGTTAAAAGAATAAATCGAGGTACTTTGTAGTAATAAAAAACAGAATAAGGTAAAGAAAAATCATTTGAGGATTTTTTGTAAAAAAAATAAATTGAGGTACCCTTTGGTAATTAAAAACAAATCTCAGGTATTTTTTATATAAAAATAAAATGGGCTACTTTTAGGTAATAAAAAATAAGATGAGGTAAAGGAAAATAATTTGAGACATTTTGTGGTTGAAAAATAAATTGGGGTATTTTCTTTGTAACAAAAAATAAAATAAGGTAAAGAAAAATAAAAATAATTTGATTTATTTGTAGTGAAAAAAATAAATTGGTGTGCTCTTTTTTGTAATAAAAAATAAAATGAGGTAAGAAAAAATAATTTGCGGTAGTTTTTGATAAAAAATAAATTGAGATACTTTTTGGTAACAAAAAATAAATGGATGTATTTTTCGTTTGAATAATAGATTGAGGTACTTTTTTGTAATAAAACAAAAAATGAGGAAAAGAAAAATGATTTGTGTTATTATTTGGTAAAAAAATAAGTTGAGGTTATTTATTGAAATAAAAACTAAAAATGAGGTAAAGAAAAAAAATTTGAGGTGCTCTTTGCTAAAATAAATAAATTGAGGTACGTTTTGCAAATCAGAATAAACTGAGGTATTTTTTGTTTACAAATAAATTGAGGAATTATTTAGTAATAAAGAATAAAATGAGATAAAGAAAAATAATTTGAGGTATTTTTTGGTAAAAACAAAAAACAATTGAGGTAATTTTGGGAAATAAAAAATAACAGTACGTATAATGAGGCAATTTTTTGGTAAAAAAATAAATTCAATAACTTTTTGATAATTAAAATAAGCTAAGGTTTTTTGTTTTGTAAACAAATTGGTTGAGGTATTTTTGGTAATAATATTTTGATGTATTTTTTGTTAAAAAACAAATTGAGGTGCTTTTGGTAATAAATAAAAAAATGGGGTAAGGAAAAATAATTTGAGGTATTTTCTTGGTCAAATAAAAAATTAAGGTAAATTTTGAAAATTAAAATAAACTGAGATATTTTTCTCTTCAAAAATAAATTGAGCCACTTTTCAGTAAAAATAATAATTAAATATGGTCAAGAAAAGTAATTTTAGGTATTTCTTTGATTAAAAAAATAATTTGAGGTACTCTTTGGTAATTAAAATAAATTGACGTGTTTTTTGGAAAAAATAAAAATAAATTAAGGTGCTCTTTGGTAATTAAAATAAACTAAGGTACTTTCAAGTGGCCAAAAAAAAAATGAGGTAAAGAAAAATAGTTTGAGATAATTTTTGGTAAGAAAAAATAAAGTGAGGCAAAGAAAAATAATTTGATGTATTATTTGTAAAAAAAAATAAATCGAGGTGCGTTTTGGAAATAAAAATAAAATAACGTAAGGAAAAATAAGGTGAGCTATTTTTTGGTAATTAACAATAAACTGGGGTATTTTTTGTTTGAAAAATAAATTGAGGTACTTTTTTGTAATAAAAATGAAATGAGGTCTTTGAAAAATAATTTGTGGTATTTTTCCAGAAAAAACTAAGTTGAGGTTTTTTTTTTAAATAAAAAAATAATTAGGTAAATAAAAATAATTTGAGGTATTTTTCTCTAAAGAAATAAATTGAAGTACTCTTTGCAAATTAGAATAAACTGAGGTATTTTTTGTTTGAAAAAAAAATTTGAGAAATTATTTGGAAATTAAGAATAAAATGAGGCAAAAATAACAATTTTAGGAAATAAAAAATAATATAAGGTAAAAAAAAATATAATAAAGAACTTTTTATGAAAAAAATAAATCGATGAACGTTTTGCTAATAAAAAATAAAACTAGTCAAAGGAAACTAATTTGAGGTACTTTTTGTTAAAAGAATAAATAGAGGTACTTTGTGGTAAACAAAAAAAACAAAATAAGGTAAAGAAAAATAATTTCAAGATTTTTTGTAAAAAGAAATAAATTGAGGTACCCTTTGGTAATTAAAAAAAACTAAATTGAGGTAATCTTTGGTAATTAAAATAAACTGAGGTAATTTTTAGTCATCGAAAAAACAAAATGAGGCAAGGAAAAATAGTTTGATGTATTTTTTGTAAAAATAATAAATCGAGGTGCATTTTTGGAAATAAAAAATAGCATTAGGCAAAGAAAAAAATAATGAGGTATTGTTTTGGTAAAAAAATAAATTCAGTAACTTTTTGGCAATTAAAATAAACTGAGGGTTTTTGTTTTGTAAATAAATCGGTTGAGGTATTTTTGGTAATAAAAAATAAATTTATGAAAAAATATATATATTTTTTGATGTATTTTTTGTTAAAAAATAATTGAGCTGCCTTTTGGTAATAAAAAATTAAATGGGGCAAGGAAAAATAATTTGAGGTTCTTTCTTGGTCAAAGAATTAATTGAGGTAAATTTTGGAACTTAAAATAAACAGAGATATTTTTCGTTTTAAAAATAAATTGTGCTACTTTTAGGTAAAAATAATAATTAAATATAGTAAACAAAAGTTATTTGAGGTATTTCTTTTGTTAAAAAAATAATTTGGGGTATTCTCCGGTAATTAAAATAAATTGAGGTGTTTTTTGGTAAAAAAATAAATTGAGGTACTCTTTAAAAATTAAAATAAATTGAGGTATTTTTTGGTGACTGAAAAAGAAAAAATGAGGTATAGAAAAACAGTTTGAGATATTTTTTGGTAAGGAAAAATAAAATGAAGCAAAGAAAAATAATTTGATGTATTTTTTGTGAAAAAAATAAATCGAGGGGTGTTTTGGTAATAAAAAATAAAATGACGTAAGGAAAAATAATGTGAGGTATTTTTTGGTAAAAAATAAATTGAGCCACTTTTTAGTACTTAATAATAAACAAGGGTATTTATTGTTTGAAAAATAAATTGAGGTAATTTTTTGAAATAAAAAATGAAATGAGGTATAGAAAAATAATTTGTGGTATTTTTCTGTAAAAAACTAAGTTGAGGTCATTTTTTGAAATAAAGAAACAATTAGGTAAAGAAAAATAATTCGAGGTATTTTTCTCTAAAGAAATAAATTGAGGTACTCTTTGCAAATTATAATAAACTGAGGTATTTTTTGTTTCAAAAATAAATTGAGGAAAAAAAATAATTTGAGGTAATTTTTGGAAATAAAAAATAACATCAGGAAAGAAAAATATAATGAGGTATTTTTTTAATAAAAAAATAAATTCAGTAACTTTTAGTTAATTAAAAAAAACTAAGGTATTTATTTTCGTAAACAATCGGTTGAAGTATTTTTGGTAATCAAAACTAAAATTATTAGTAATAAAAATTTAAATGGGGTAAGGAAAAATAATTTGAGGTATTTTCATGGTCAAATAATTAATTGAGGTAAATTTTGGAAATTAAAATAGACTAAGATATTTTTCGTTTGAAAAACAAATTGTGCTACATTTACGTAAAAATAATAATTAAATATGGTAAAGAAAAGTTATTCGAGGTATTTCTTTCATTAAAAAATTAATTTGAGGTACTCTCTGGTAATTAAAATAAGATGAGCTGTTTTTCAGTAAAAAAATAAATTGTAGTACTCTCTGGTAATTAAAATAAATTGAGGTACTTTTTGGTGTCAGGAAAAGAAAATGAGGTAAAGAAAAATAGTTTGATGTATTTTTTCTAAAAAAAAAAAATCGATGTGTGTTTTGGTAATAACAAATAAAATGAAGCAAGGAAAAATAATGTGAGGTATTTTTTGATAAAAAATAAATTGAGCAACTTTTTGGTAATTAACAATAAACTGAGGTATTTGTCTTTCTAAAAATAAATTGAGAAATTATTTGGAAATACAGAAAAAAAATGAAGCAAAAAAAGTAATTTGAGGTAGTTTTGGGAAATAGAAAATAATATATGGTAAAGAAAAATGTAATGAGGTATTTTTCATGAAAAAATAAATTGAGACACTTTTTGCTATTAAAAAATAAAACTAGTCAAAGGAAACTAGTTTGAGGTAATTTTTTGTTAAAACAATAAATAGAGGTACTTTATGGTAGAAAAAAAACAAAATAAGGTAATGAAAAATAGTTTGAGGATTTTTTTGTAAAAAAAATAAAGTGAGGTACCCTTTGGTAATTAAAAAAAATCAGGTATTTTTTATATAAAAATAAAATGGGCTACTTTTAGGTAATAAAAGATAAGATGGGGTAAAGGAAAAAAATTTGAGCCATTTTTTGGTTAAAAAATAAATTGGGATAATTTTTTTGTGACAGAAAATAAAATGAGGTAAAGAAAAATTAAAATAATTGGATGTATTTGTTGTGACAAAAATAAATTGATGTGTTTTTTTTTGTAAATAAAAAGAAAATGAGGTAAGAACAAATTATTTGTGGTATTTTTTAATAAATACTAAATTGAGATACTTTTTTGTAACAAAAAATAAACTGAGGTATCTTTCGTTTGAATAACAGATGCAGGTACTTTTTTGTAAAACATAAAAATGAGGTAAAGAAAAAACATTTGAGCTATTATTTGGTAAAAAAATAAGTTGAGGCTATTTATTTGAAATAAAAAATAAGAGTGAGGTAAAGAAAAAAAGTTTGAGGTGCTTTTTGCTAAATTAAATAATTTGAGGTACGTTTGGCAAATAAGAATAAACTGAGGTATTAATTGTTTACAGATACATTGAGGAATTATTTGATAATAAAAAATAAAATGAGATAAAGAAAACTAATTTGACGTATTTTTTGGTAAAAAATAATTTTGCAGTAATTTTTGGAAATAAAAAATAGCATCAGGCAAAGAAAAATATAATGAGCTATTTTTTGGTAAAAAAATAAATTCAGTAGCTTTTAGTTAATTAAAATAAAGTGTGGTATTTTGTTTCATAAACAAATCGGTTGAAGTATTTTTGGTAATCAAAAATAAAATTTCATAAACAAAAAAAATATTTTGATGTATTTTTTATTAAAAAATAATTGAGTTGCTTTTTTGTAATAAAAACTTAAATGGGGTAAGGAAAAATAATTTGAGATATTTTCTTGGTCAAAGAATTAATTGAGGTAAATTTTGGAAATTAAAATAAACTGAGATATTTTTCTCTTTAAAAATAAATTGTGCTACTTTTCGGTAACAATAATAATTAAATATGGTAAAGAAAAGTTATTTGAGGTATTTCATTCGTTAAAAAAATAATTTGAGGATGATGTGTTTTTCTGTAAAAAAAATAAACTAAGGTACTCTTTGGTGACTAATATAAATTGAAGTACTTTTTGGTGAACAAAAAAATATGAGGTAAAGAAAAATAGTTTGAGATATTTTTTGGTAAGAAAAATTAAAATAATGCAAAAAGAAATAATTTGATGTGTTTTTTGTAAAAAAAAAGAAAATTGCGGTGTGTTTTGGTAATAAAAAATAAAATGATGTAAGGAAAAATAATGTGAGGTATTTTTTGGTAATAAAGAAATTGAGCAACTTTTTGATAATTAATAATAAACTGGGATATTTGTCGTTTGAAAAATAAATTGAGGTACTTTTTTGTAATAAAAAATAAAATTAGGTTTAGAAAAATAATTTGCGGTATGTTTTTGTAAATATCAAAGTTGAGGTAATTTTTTAAAATAAAAAGAAATTAGGTAAAGAAAATTAATTCGAGGTATTTTTCGCTAAATAAATACATTGAGGTACTCTTTGCAAATTATAATAAATTGAGGTATTTTTCGTTTGAAAAATAAATTGAGGAATTATTTGGAAATAAAGCAAAAAATGAAGCAAAAAAAATAATTTGAGGTACTTTTGGGAAATAAAAAATAATATGTGATAAAGAGAAATATAATGAGGTATTTTTGATGAAAAAATAAATCGAAGAACTTTTTGCTATTAAAAAATAAAACTAGTCAAAGGAAACTAGTTTGAGGGTTTTTTTGTTAAAATAATAAATAGAGGTACTTTGTGGTATAAAAAATAAAACAAATTCACGTAAAGAAAAATAGTTTGAGGATTTTTTGTAAAAAAAAATAAATTGAGGTTTCCTTTGGTAATTTAGGTAAAAAATTAAATTGGGTAACGAAAAATAATTTGAGGTATTTTCTTGGTCAAGGAATAAATATAGGTAAATTTTTTAAATTACAATAAACTGAGATATTTTTCGTTTTAAAAATAAATTGTGCTACTTTTCATTAAAAATAATAATTAAATATGGTAAGAAAAGTTATTAGAGGTATTTATTTCGTTTAAAAAAAAAATTGGAGGTACTCTCCGGTAATTAAAATAAACTGAGGCGTTTTTCGGTAAAAAAATAAATTGACGTACTCTTTGGTAATTAAAATAAATTGAGGTACTTTTTGGTGACCAAAAAAAAATGAGGTAAAGAAAAATAGTTTATTTTAATTACCGGAGAGAACCTTAAATTATTTTATTAACGAAAGAAATACCTCAAATAACTTTTATTTACCATATTTGATTATTACTTTTATCGAAAAGTAGCACAATTTATTTTTAAAACAAAAAATATCTCAGTTTATTTTAATTTCCAAAATTTACTTCAATTTATTCTTTGACCAAGAAAACATCTTAAATTATTTTTTCTTACCCCAGTTAATTTTTTATTATCAAAAGGCCGCTCAATTATTTTTTTAAAAAAAATACATCAAAATATTTATTTTTTAAAATAATATTGTTTTTGATTCCCAAAAATACCTCAACCGATTTGTTTACAAATAAAAAAACCTCAGTTTATTTTAATTACCAAAAGGTTACTGAATCTATTTTTTTACCAAAAAACTACGTCATTAAAATTTTTTTTGCCTGACGTTATTTTTTATTTCCCAAAATTACCTCAATTTTTTTTTTACCAAAAAATACCTCAAATTATTTTTCTTTATGTCATTTTATTCTTTGGCACCAAATAATTCCTCAACGTATTTGTAAACGAATAATTTGCCATTTTATTCTGATTTGCCAAACGTACCTCAATATATTTATCACCTCAATTTTTTTTTCTTTACCTCATTCTTATTTTTTATTTCAATAAATAACCTCAACTTATTTTTTACCAAATAGTAGCACAAATAATTTTTCTTTTCCTTATTTTTTGTTTTATTGCAAAAAAGTACCTCAATCTATTATTCAAACGAAAAATACCTCAATTTATTTTTTTGTTGCCAAGAGGTAGCTCAATTTATTTTTCATCAAAAAATACACCAAATAATTTGTTCTTATTTCATTTTATTCTTTTTTTAAAAAAAGAACACACCAATTTATTTTTGTCCCAACAAATATATAAATTTATTTTTATTTTTCTTTACCTCATTTTATTTTTTGTTACAAAAAGAAATACCCCAATTTATTTTTTAATAAAAAAATGGCTCAAATTATTTTACTTTAGCTCATCTTATTTTTTATTACCTAAAAGTAGCCCATTTTTTTTATATAAAAAATTCCTGATTTATTTTTTAATTACCAAAGGGTAACTCAATTTATTTTTTTTACCAAAAATCCTCAAAATATTTTAATTACCTGATTTAGTTTTTTTTTTTTTACCACAAAGCACCTCTGTTTATTCTTTTAACAAAAAATTACCTCAAATTAGTTTCCTTTGACTAGTTTTATTTTTTAATAGCAAAAGTTCCTCGATTTATTTTTTTCATCGAAAACTACCTTATTATATTTTTTCTTTACCAGATATTAATTTTTATTTCCCAAAACTACCACAAATTCTTTTTTTTGCTTCATTTTTTTCTTTATTTCCAAATAATTCATAAGTTTATTTTTCAAACAAAAAATACCTCAGTTTATTCTAATTTGCAAAGAGTACCTCAAATTTATTTCCTTAGCAAAAAATACCTCGAAATATTTTCCTTTACCTAATTATTTTTTTATTTCCAAAAATAACCTCAACTTAGTTTCTTGCGAAAAAGTACTGCAAATTATTTTTCTATACCTCATTTTATTTTGAGGTGCTTTTTGCAAAAATAAATAAATTGAGGTACGTTTGGCAAATCAAAATAAACTGTGTTATTTTTCGTTTACAAATATTGGGGAATTATTTGGTAATAAAGAATAAAATGAGATAAAGAAAAATAATGTAAGGTAGTTTTTTGTTAAAAAAATAGTAATTGTGGTAATTTTTGGAAATGAAAAATATCATCAGGTAAAGAAAAATATAATGAGGTATTGTTTGGGTAAAAAAATAAATTCAGTAACTTTTTGGTAATTAAAATAAACTGAGGTTTTTGTTTTTGTAAACAAATCGATTGAGGTATTTTTGGTAATAAAACAATAAAATTAGGAAAAAGAAAATATTTTCATGTATTATTTTGATGTATAAAAAATAAAATGGGGTAAGGAAAAATAGTTTGAAGTATTTTCTTGGTCACATAATAAATTGAGGTAAAATTTGGAAATTAAAATTAGTTGAGATATTTTTCTTTCTAAAAATAAATTGAGCTACTTTTCGATAAAAATAAAAATTAAATATGGTAAAGAAAAGTAATTTGAGGTGCGTTTTGGTAATAAAACATGGAATGACGTAAGGAAAAATAATGTGAGGTATTTTTTGGTAAAAAATTAAATTGAGCTATACTTTTTGGTATTTAACGATAAACATGTGTTTTTTTCATTTGAAAAATAAATTAAGGTGTTGTTTTGTCATAAAAAATAAAATGTATAGAAAAATAATTTGTGGTATTTTTCCGGAAAAAACTAAGTTGAGGTTATTTTTGGAAATAAAAGAACAATTAGGTAACGAAAAATAATTCTAGGTATTTTTTGCTAAAGAAATAAATTGAGGAATTCTTTGCAAATTAGAATAAATTGAGTTATTTTCCTTTTGAAAAATAAATTGAGGATATATTTGGAAATAAAAAAAAAATGAGGCAAAAAAATTAATTTGAGGTACTTTTGGGAAATAAAAATTAACATCAGGTAAAGAAAAATATAATGAGGTATTTTTTATGGAAAAACATAAATCGAGGAACTTTTTTCTAATAAAAAAAAAACTAGTTAAGGGAAATTAATTTGAGGCAATCTTTAGTTAAAAGAATAAATAGAGATACTTTGCGGCAATAAAAAACAAAATAAGGTAAAGAAAAATAATTTGAGGAATTTTTGTAAAAAAAATAAACTAAGGTACCCTTTGGTAAGTAAAAAGAAAAAAAACCAGGTATTTTTTATATAAAAATAAAATGGGCTACTTTTAGGTAATAAAAAATTAGAGGAGGTAAAGGAAAATAATTTGAGGTATTTTTTGGATAAAAAATAAATCGGGGTAATTTTTTTTGTAAAAAAAAAAATTGATGTATTTGTTGTGAAAAAAATACATTGGTGTGCTCTTTTTCGTAATGAAAAATAAAACGAGGTAAAAAAAAATGATTTGCGGTATTTTTTGATAAAAAATAAATTGAGATAATTTTTTGTAACAAAAAAACAAAACTAAGGTATTTTTCGTTTGAATGAGAGATTGAGGTTCTTTTCTTCAATAAAACATAAAATGAGATAAAGAAAAATAATTTGTGCTATTATTTGGTAAAAAATAAGTTGAGGTTATTTATTGAAATAAAAAATAAAAACGAGGTAAAGAAAAATAATTTGAGGTGCTTTTTGCTAAAAATAAATAATTTTGGGTACGTTTGGCATATCAGAATAAACTGAGGTATTTTTCGTTTACAAATAAATTGAGGAATTATTTGGTAGTAAAGAATAAAATGAGATAAAGAAAAATAATTTGAGGTATTTTCTTGGTCGAATAACAAATTGAGGTAAATTTTGGAAATTAAAATAAACTGAGATATTTTTAATTTTAAAAATAAATTGAGCTACTTTTCGGTAAAAAAAATAAATAAATAGGGTAAAGAAAAGTAATTTGAGGTATTTCTTTGGTTACAAAAATAATTTGAGGTACTCTTCAGCAATTAAAATAAACTGAGGTGTTTTTAGGTAAAAAAAATAAATTGAGGTAGTCTTTGGTAACTAAAATAAACTTAGGTGCTTTTTGGTGATCGAAAAAAAAATGAGGTAAAGAAAAATAGTTTGAGATTTTTTTTGGTAAGAAAAAATAAAATGAGGCAAAGAAAAATAATTTGATGTACTTTTTTGTAAGAAATATAAATCGAGGTGCGTTTTAGTAATAAAAAATAAAATGATGTAAGGAAAAATAAAGTTAGGTGTTTTTTGCTAAATTGTGCTACTTTTTGGTAACTAACAATAAACTGAGGTATTTTTCTTTTGAAAAATAAATTGAGGTACCTTTTTGTAATAAAAAATAAAAATGTGGTAAAGAAAAATAATTTGCGGTGCTATTTGCCAAAATAAATAAATTGAGGTACATTTGGCAAAATAATGTGACCCATTTTTTTGTTAAAAAAAAATTGCAATTGTGGTAATTTTGGGAAATAAAAATTAACATCAGGTAAAGAAAAATATAATGAGGTATTTTTTGGGTAAAAAAATAAATTCAGTCACTTTTTGGTAATTAAAAGAAACTGAGGATTTTTGTTTTGTAAACAAATCGATTGAGGCATTTTTGGTAATCAGAATGGATTGAGATATTTTTCATTTACAAATAAATTGAGGAATTATTTGGTAGTAAATGAGAAAAAGAAAAATAATTTGAGGTATTTTCTTAGTCGAATAATAAATTGAGGTAAATTTTGGAAATTAAAATAACTTAGATATTTTTAGTTTTAAAAAAAAAATTCAGCTACTATTCAGTAAAAAAGATAATAAATAGGGTAAAAAAAAGTAATTTGAGGTACTCTTCGGCACTTAAAATAAACTGAGTTGTTTTTAGGTAAAAAAGATTTTGAGGTACTTTTGGGAAATAAAAAGTTATATCATGTAAATAAAAATATAATGAAGTACTTTTTATGAAAAAAAAAAGAATCGCAGAACTTTTTGATAATAAAAAATAAACTAGTTAAAGGAAACTAATTTGAGGTCATTTTTTGTTAGAAGAATAATAGTGGCACATTTTGGTAATAAAAAATAAAATAAGGGAAAGAAAAATAATTTGCGGATTTTTTTGAAAAAATAAATTGATGTACCTTTTGGTAATTGAAAAAAAAACTCAGGTACTCTTTATATAATAATAAGATGGGCTACTTTTAGGTAATAAAAAAGAAGATGACGTAAATGAAAATAATTTGAGGCATTTTTTGGTTAAAAAATAAATCAAGGTGTTTTTTTTGTAATAGATAATAAAATGTGGTAAAGAAAAATAAAAATAAATTGATGTATTTGTTGTGAAAAAATAAATTGGTGTGCTCCTTTTTGTAATAAAAAATAAACTGAGATGCTTTTTGGTAACAAAAATAAACTGACGTATTTTTTGTTTGAATAATAGATTGAGGTATTTTTTTGCAATAAAACATAAAATGAGGTAAAAAATAATAATTTATGCGAGCAATTGTTAAAAAATAAGTTGAGGTTATTTATAGAAATAAAAAATAAAAACGAGGCAAAGAAAAATAATTTGAGGTGCTTTTTGCTAAAATAAATAAATTGAGGTACATTTGGCAAATCAGAATACACTGAGGTATTTGTCATTTACAAATAAATGGAGGAATTATTTGGTAATAAAGAATAAAATAAGATAAAGAAAAATAATTTGAGGTATTTTTTGGTAAAAAAACATTTGAGGTAACTTTGGGAAATAAAAAATAACATTTGGTAAAGAAAAATATAATGAGGTATTTTTTTTGGTAAAAAAATAAATTCAATAACTTTTTGGTAATTAAAATAAACTGAGGTTTTTTGTTTTGTAAACAAATCGGCTGAGGTATTTTTGGTAATAAAAAATAAAATGGGGTAAGGAAAAATAATTTGAGGTATTTTTGTGATCAAATAATAAATTGAGGTAAATTTTGGAAATTAAAATAAACTGAGATATTTTTTGTTTTAAAAATAAATTGAGCTACTTTTGGTAAAAATAATAATTAAATATGTTAAGGAAAAGTAATTTGAGGTATTTATTTGGTTAAAAAAATAATTTGAGGTACTCTTCGGTAATTAAAATAATTGGAGGTGTTTTTTAGTAAGAAAAATAAACTGAGGTACTTTTTGGTGAAAAAAAAAAAAAATGAGGTAAAGAAAAATAGTTTGGGATATTTTTTTGTAAGAAAAAATAAAATGAGGCAAAGAAAAATAATTTGATGTATATTTTGCAAAAAAAATAAATCGAGGTGCATTCTAGTAATAAAAAATAAAATTTCGTAAGGAGAAATAAGGTGAAATATTTTTTGATAAAAAATAAATTGAGCTACTTTTTGGTAATTAACAATAAACTGAGGTATTTTTCGTTTTAAAAATAAATTAAGGTACTTTTTTGTAATAAAAAATAAATTTTGTAGAAAAATAATTTGTGACATTTTTTCCTTACAAAAATAAGTTGAGGTTATATTTGGAAATAAAAAAACAATTAGGTATAGAAAAATAATTCGAGGTATTTTTCGCTAGAGAAATAATTTGAGGTACTCTTTGCAAATTAAAATAAACTGAGGTATTTTTTGTTTGAAAAATAAATTAAGGAATCATTTGGAAATAAAGAATAAAATGAGGTAAATGAAATAATTTGAGGTACTTTGGGGAAATAAAAAATAATATCAGGTAAAGATAAATATAATGAGGTACTTTTGATGAAAAAAATAAATCGAGGAACTGTTTGCTAATAAAAAATAAAACTAGTTAAAGGAAACTAATTTGAGGTAATTTTTTGTTAAAAGAATAAATAGAGGCACATTATTGTAATAAAAAATAAAATTAGGTAAAGAAAAATAATTTGAGGATTTTTTACAAAAATAAATTGATGTACCCTTTGGTAATTAAAAAAAAAAACTCAGGTATGTCTTATATAAAACTAAAATGGTCTACTTTTAGGTAACAAAAAAGAAGATGAGGTAAAGGAAAATAATTTGAGGCACTTTTTGGTTAAAAAATAAATCAGGGTATTTTTTTTATAACAGATAATAAAATGAGGTAAAGAAAAATAAAAATAATTTGATTTATTTGTGGTGAAAAAAATAAATTGGTGTGCTCCTTTTTGTAATAAAAAATAAAAAGAGGTAAGGAAAAATAATTTGCGGCATTTTCTGATAAAAAATAAAATGAGATGCTTTTTGGTAACAAAAAATAAACTGAGGTATTTTTAGATTGAGGTACTTTTTTGCAATAAAACATAAAATGACGTAAATTTGCCTCATTTTATTTTTTCTTACCAAAATCTTTACCTCATTTTTTGTTTTCGGTCACAAGAAAGTACCTCAGTTTATTTTAATTACCAAAGAAGTACCTCAATTTGTTTTTCTTAATGAAAAACACCTCAGTTTATTTTAAATACCGAAAAGGAAATCAAACTATTTTTTTAAACTGAATTTATTTTTTTACAAGAAAAAATACCTCAGTATATTTTTCTTTACCTGATATTATTTTTTATTTCCCAAAAGTACCTCAAATTATTTCTTTTGCCTCATTTTATTATTTATTTTCAAATAATTCCTCAATTTATTTTTTAACGAAAAATATCTCAGTTTATTCTAATTTGCAAAGAGTACCTCAAATTATTTCTTTAGTGAAAAATACCTCGAATTATTTTTCTTCATCTAATTTTTTTTATTTTCAAAAAAAACCTCAACTTACTTTTTTTACAGAAAAAATACCACTAATTATTTTTTTAGAGCTCATTTTATTTTTTACCACAAAAAAGTACCTCAATTTATTTTTCAAACGAAAAATACCTGAGTTTATTGTTAATTACCAAAAAGCAGCTCAATTTATTTTTTACCAAAAAATAACTCACATTATTTTTCCTTACGAAATTTTATTTGTTATTACCAAAATGCACCTCGATTTATTTTTTTTACAAAAAATACATCAAATTATATTTCTTTGCCTCATTTTATTTTTTCTTACCAAAACATATCTCAAACTATTTTTCTTCACCTCATTTTTGTTTTTCAGACACCAAAAAAGTACCTCAGTTTATTTTAATTACCAAAGAGTACCACAATTTATTTTTCTTACTAAAAAACACCTCAATTTATTTTAATTGCCAAAGAGTACCACAATTTAATTTTCTTACTAAAAAACACCTCAGTTTATTTTAATTACCGTAAAGGTCCTAAAATTTTTTTTTTAAACTAAATTTATTCTTTTACAAGAAAAAATACATCATTATATTTTTCTTTACCTGATATTATTTTTTATTTCTCAAAAGTACCTCAAACTATTTCTTTTGCCTCATTTTATTCTTTATTTTCAAATAATTCCTCAATTTATTTTTCAAACGAAAAATACCTCAGTTTATTCTAATTTGCAAAGAGTACCTCAAATTATTTCTTTAGCAAAAAAAACTTCAGTTTATTCTAATTTGCGAAGAGTACCTGAAATTATTTCTTTAGCGAAAAATACCTCAGTTTATTCTAATTTGCAAAGAGTACCTCAAATTATTTCTTTAGAAAAAAATACCGCGAATTATTTTTCTTTACCTAATTTTTTATTTATTTTCAAAATTAACCTCGACTTATTTGTTTTACAAAAAATACCACAAGTTATTTCTTTTTCCTCATTTTAGTCTTTAACAAAAAACTTTACCTAAAGTCAATTTCCTTTAAGTAGTTTTATTTTTTATTAGCAAAAAGTTCCTCGATTTAATTTTTTCATCAAAAATACCTCACTGTATTTTTCTTTACATGTTGTTATTTTTGTTTCCCAAAAGTACCTCATATTATTTCTTTTGCCTCATTATTCTTTATTTCCAAATATTTTCTTAATTTATTTTTCAAACGAAAAATATCTCTGTTTACTCTAATTTTCAAAGAGTACCTCAAATTATTTCTTTAGTGAGAAAATATCTCAGTTTATTCTAATTTGCAAAGAGTACCTCAAATTATTTCTTTAGCAAAAAATACCTTGAATTATTTTTCTTTACCTAATATTTTTTTATTTTAAAAAATAACCTCGACTTATTTTTTTTACGAAAAATACGACAAATTATTTTTCTATACCTCGTTTTATTTTTTATCAATAAAAAGTGCCTCAATTTATTTTTAAAACCAAAAATACCTCAATTTATTATTAATTACCGAAAAGCAGCCCAATTTATCTTTTACCAAAAAATACCTCACATTATTTTTCCTTACGTAATTTTATTTTTTATTACCAAAATGCACCTCGATTTATTTATTTTTTAAAAAAAATGCATCAAATTATTTGTCTTTGCGTATATTTCTAACTATTTTTCATTACCTCGTTTTTTTTTTTTTGGTCACCAAAAAGTACCTCAGTTTATTTTAGTAACCAAAGAGTACCTAAATTTATTTTTCTTTTAAAAAAACACCTCAGTTTATTTTAATTACCGAAGAGTGCCTCAAATTATTTTTTTAACCACAGAAATACCTCGAATTACTTTTCTTTAGCATATTTAATTGTTATTTTTACCGAAAAGTAGCTCATTTTATTTTTAAAACGGATAAAATCTCAGTTTATTTTAATTTTCGAAATTTACCTCAATTTATTGTTTGACCAAGAAAATACCTCAAATTATTTTTCTTTGCCCCATTTTATTTTTTTATTACCAAAATGCTCCTCACTTTGTTTTCTAATAAAAAATACATCAAAACATTTTTTCTTTTACCATATTTTATTTCTTATTATCGAAAATACCTCAACCTATTTGTTTACAAAACAAAAAACCTCAGTTTATTTTAATTACCAAAAAGTTACTGAATAATTTTTTTACAAGAAAAAATGCCTCATTATATTTTTCTTTATCTGATGTTATTTTTTATTTCCCAAAGTCTCCTCAATTTTTTTTATGTTTTATTAAAAAATACATCAAATTATTTTTCTTTATCTCATTTTATTCTTTATTATCAAATAATTCATCAATTTATTTGTAAACGAAAAATACCACAGTTTATTCTGATTTGCCAAACGTACCTAAATTTATTTATTTTAGCAAACAACACCTCAATTTTTTTTTCTTTACCTCATTTTTGTTCTTTATTTCTATAAATAACCTCAACTTTTTTTTTTACCAATTAACAGCACCAATTATTTTTCTTTGCCTCATTTTATGTTTTATTGCAAAAATGTACCTCAATCTTTTATTCAAACGAAAAATACCTCAGTTTATTTTTTGTTACCAAAAAGTATCTCAATTTATTTTGTACCAAAAAATGCTACAGATTATTTTTTCTTACCTCATTTTATTTTTTATTACAAAAATGGGCACACCAATTTTTTTTTTCCATAACAAATACATCAAATTTTTTTATTTTTCTTTACCTCATTTTATTTCCTTTTGCAAAAAGAATGCCCGATTTATGTTCTAACAAAAAAATGCCTCAAATTCTTTTCCTTTGCATCATCTTTTTTTTTATTACCTAAAAGTAGCAATTTTTATTTTTACATAAAAAATACCAGTGTTTTTTTTTTAATTACCAAAGGGTACCCCATTTTTTCTTTTTTTCAAAAAATCCACAAATTATTTTTCTTTACGTTATTCTGTTTTTTATTACTAAAAAGTACATCTATTTAGTCTTTTAACAAAAAACTTAACCTAAAGTCAGTTTCCTTTAAGTAGTTTTATTTTTTAATAGCAAAAAGTTTGTCGATTTATTTTTTCCATCAAAAATACCTCATTCTATTTTTCTTTACCAGTTGTTATTTTTTGTTTTCCAAAAGTACCTCAAATTATTTCTTTTTCCTCATTTAATTCTTTGTTTCCAAATAATTTCTCAATTTATTTTTTAAACAAAAAATACCCCTGTTTATTCGAATTTGCAAAGAGTACCTCAAATTATTTCTTTAGCGAAAAATACCTCGAATTATTTGTCTTCACCTAATTTTTTTTTATTTTCAAAAATAACCTCAACTTATTTTTTTACTGAAAAATACCACAAATTATTTTTCTATACCTCATTTTATTTTTATCACAAAAAGTACCTCAATTTATTTTTCAAACGAAAAATACCTCAGTTTATTGTTAATTACCAAAAGCAGATCAATTTATCTTTTACCAAAAAATACCTCACATTATTTTTCCTTACGTAATTTTTTTTTTATTACCAAAATGCACTTCGATTTGTTTTTTTTTACAAAAAATGCATCAAAATATTTTTCTTTGTCTCATTTTATTTTGTCTCACTAAAAAATATTTCAAACTATTTTTCATTACCTCCTTTTTTTTTTTCGGTCACCGAAAAGTACCTCAGTTTATTTTAGTTACCAAAGAGTACCTAAATTTATTTTTCTTACTAAAAACACCTCAGTTTATTTTAATTACCGAAGAGTACCTCAAATTATTTTTTTAACTACAGAAGTACCTCAAATTACTTTTCTTTTGCATATTTAATTGTTATTTTTACTGAAAAGTAGCTCATTTTATTTTTAAAATGGAAAATATCTCAGTTTATTCTAATTTCAGAAATTTACCTTGATTAATTATTTGACCAAGAAAATACCTCAAATTATTTTTCCTTGCCCCCATTTTATTTTTTTACTACCAAAAGGTTCCTCACTTTGTTTTTTAACAAAAAATACATCAAAACAAATTTTTTTTACCATATTTTATTTCTTATTACCGCAAATACCTCAACCGATTTGTTCACTAAACAAAAAACCTCAGTTCATTTTAATTACCAAAAAGTTGCTGAATCTATTTTTTTTACAATAAAAATTGCTTCATTATATTTTACTTTACCTGATGTTATTTTTTATTTCCCAAAGTCTCCTCAATTTTCTTTATTTTTTACCAAAAAATACCTCAATTTATTTTCTTTATCTCATTTTAATCTTTATTACCAAATAATTCATCAATTTATTTGTAAACGAAAAATACCTCAGTTTATTTTGATTTGCCAAACGTACGTCACTTTATTTATTTTTGCAAACAGCACCTCAAATTATTTTTCTTAACCTTATTTTTATTCTTTATTTCTATAAATAACCTCAACTTATTTTTTACCAATTAATAGCACCAATTATTTTTCTTTGCCTCATTTTATATTTTATTGCAAACAAGTACCTCAATCTATTATTCAAACAAAAAATACCTCAGTTTATTTTTTGTTACAAAAAAATGTCTCATTTTATTTTGTATCAAAAAGTACTGCAAAGTTTTTTTTCTTACCTTATTTTATTTTTTATTACAAAAAAGAGCACACCAATTTTTTTTTTTCCACAACAAATACATTAAATTATTTTTATTTTTCTTTAATTTTCTTTTGCAAAAAAAAATGCCCCGATTTATGTTCTGACCAAAAAATGCCTAAAAATTCTTTTCCTTTGCGTCATCTTGTTCTTTTATTAACTAAAAGTAGCCGTTTTTATTTTCATATAACAAATACCTGAGTTTTTTTTTTTTTTAATTACCAAAGGGTACCTCAATTTATTTTTTTTACAAAAAATCCTCAAATTATTTTTCTTAACGTTATTTTGTTTTTTATTACTAAAAAGTACCTCTATTTAGTCCTTTAACAAAAAAATTTACCTAAAGTCAGTTTCCTTTAAGTAGTTTTATTTTTTATTAGCAAAAAGTGCCTCGATTTAGTTCTTTCGTCAAAAATACCTCATCGTATTTTTCTTTACCTGTTGTTATTTTTTGTTTCCCAAAAGTACCTCAAATTATTTCTTTTGCCTCATTTTATTCTTTATTTCCAAATAATTGCTCAATTTATTTTTCAAACTTAAAATACCCCTGTTTATTCTAATTTGCAAAGTGTACCTCAAATTATTTCTTTTGCCAAAAATAGCTCAGTTTATTCTAATTTGCAAAGAGTGTCTAAAATTATTTCTATAGCGACATATACCTCGAATTATTTTTCTTTACCTACTTTCTTTGTTATTTTGAAAAATAACCTCAACTTATTTTTTTTACAGAAATATACCACAAATTATTTTTCCCTACCTCATTTTAGTTTTTATCACAAAAAAGTACCTCAATTTATTTTTCAAATGAAAAATACCTCAGTTTATTGTTAATTGCCAAAAACCAGCTCAATTTATTTTTTACCAAAAAATACCTCACATTATTTTTTGTTACGTAATTTTATTTTGTATTACCAAAATGCACCTCGATTTATTTTTTTTACAAAAAATGCATCAAATTATTTTTCTTTGCCTCATTTTATTTTTTCTCACCAAAAAATATCTAGAACTACTTTTCACTACCTCATTTTTTTGTTTTCAGTCACCAAAAAGTACCTCAGTTTATTTTAGTTACCAAAGAGTACCTAAATTTATTTTTCTAACTCAAAAACACCTTAGTTTATTTTAATTACCAAAGAGTACCTCAAATTATTTTTTGAACCACATAAATACCTCAATTTACTTTTCATTAGCATATTTAATTGTTATTTTTATCGAAAAGTAGCTCATTTTATTTTTAAAAAGGAAAATATCTCAGTTTATTTTAATTTCTGAAATTTACCTCAATTTATTGTTTGACCAATAAAATACCTCAAATTATTTTTCCTTGCCCCATTTTATTTTTTTATTTCCAAAAGGTTCATCAATTTGTTTTTTAACAAAAAAAACATCAAAACGAATATTCCTTTACCATATCTTATTTCTTATTACCGAAAATACCTCAACCGATTTGTTTACAAAACAAAAAACCTCAGTTTATTTTAATTACCAAAAAGTTACTGAATTTATTTTTTTACAAGAAAAATGCCTCATTAATTTTTCTTTACCTTATGTTATTTTTTATTTCCCAAAGGCTCCTCAATTTTCTTTATTTTTTACAAAAAAATACCTCAAATTATTTTCCTTTATCGCATTTTATTCGTTATTACCAAATAATTCATCAATATATTTGCAAACAAAAAATACCTCAGTTTATTCTGATTTGCCAAACGTACCTCAATTTCTTTATTTTAGCAAAAAGCACCTCAAATTATTTTTCTTTACCTCATTTTTATTTTTTATTTCTATAAATAACCTCAACTTATTTTTTACCAATTAACAACACCTATTATTTTTCTTTGCTTCATTTTATGTTTTATTGCATTAACTACCTCAATTTATTATTCAAACGAAAAATACCTCAGTTTATTTTTTGTTACCAAAAAGTATCTCAATTTATTTTGTATCAAAAAATGCCACAAATTATTTTTTTTTACCTCATTTTATTTTTTATTACAAAAAAAAAGCACACCATTGTTTTTTTCCTACAACAAATACGTCAAATTATTTTATTTTTCTTTACCTCATTTTATTTTCTTTTGTCAAAAAAATAGCCCCGATTTATGTTCTAACCAAAAAACTAGCCTCAAATTCTTTTCC
>NW_006497448.1:82621-133293 GCF_000471905.2 Amborella trichopoda
AAAACGTCGTTGATTTATTTTTCTAATGAAAAATACCCCAGTTTATTGTTGATTACCAAAATGAAGCTCAATTTATTTATTTTATCAAAAAATACCTCACATTGTTTTTCCTTACGTCATTTTGTTTTTTATTACCAACGCACCACGTTTTATTTTTTTTACAAAAAATACATCAAATTATTATTCTTTGCCTCATTTTATTTTTTCTTAACAAAAAATACCTCAAACTATTTTTCTTTACCTCATTTTATTTTTTTCGGTCACAAAAAAGTACCTCAGTTTATTTTAATTACCGAAGAATACCTCAATTTATTTTTTTCTACCAAAAAACACCTCAGTTTATTTTAATTACCGACGAGCATCTCAAAATATATTTTTAACCAAAGAAATACCTCAAATTACTTATCTTTACCATATTTTGATATTATGTTTTTCGAAAAGTAGCTCAATTTATTTTTAAAAAGAAAAATACCTCAGTTTATTTTAATTTTCAAAATTCACCTAAATTTATTATTTGACCAAGAAAATATCTTAAATTATTTTTCTTTATCTCTTTTTATTATTTACTACCAAATAATTTCTAAATTTATTTGCAAACGAAAAATACCTTAGTTTATTTTGATTTGCCAAACGTACCTCAATTTGTTTACTGTAGCAAAAAGCACTTCGAATTTTTTTTCTTTACTTTTTTTTTATTTTTTATTTCGATAAATTCACTCAACTTATTTTTTACCAAATAGTAGTACAAATTATTTTTCTTTACTTCGTTTTACGTTCTACTGCAAAAAAGTACCTCAATCTATTATTCAAACGAAAATACCTTAGTTCATTTTTTGTTACCAAAAAGTATATCAATTTATCTTTTATAAAAAAATACCGCAATCTATTTTTCCTCATCTCCTTTTATTTTTATTAACAAAAAGAGCACACCAATTTAATTTTTACACAACAAATACAACAAATTATTTTTATTTTTCTTTACCTCATTTTATATTCTGTTAGAAAAATACTATGCCGATTTATTTTTTAACCAAAAAATGCATCAAATTATTTTGCTTTACCTCAAAAATACCCCTATTTAGTTTTTTAAGAAAAAATACCATAAATTATTCTTCTATACCTCATTTTGTGTTTTATTACAAAAACGTCGTTGATTTTTTTTTTCTAATGAAAAATACTCCAGTTTATTGTTGATTACCAAAATGAAGCTCAATTTATTTATTTTATCAAAAAATTACTCACATTGTTTCTCCTTGCGTCATTTTATTTTTTATTACAAAAACGCACCTCGATTTCTTTATTGTACAAAAAATACAACAAATTATTTTTCTTTGCCTCATTTTATTTTTTCTTAACAAAAAATACTTCAAACTTTTTTTCTTTACCTCATTTTATTTCTTCGGTCACCAAAAAGTACCTCAGTTTATTTTAATTACCGAAGAATACCTCAATTTATTTTTTCTACCGAAAAACACCTCATTTTATTTTAATTACCGACGAGCACCTCAAAATATATTTTTAACCAAAGAAATACCTCAAATTACTTATCTTTACCAAATCTAGATATTATGTTTTCCGAAAAGTAGCTCAATTTATTTTTAAAAAGAAAAATATCTCAGTTTATTTTAATTTTCAAAATTCACCTCAATTCATTATTTGACCAAGAAAATACCTCAAATTATTTTTCTTTATCTCATTTTTACTACCAAATAAGTTCTCAATTTATTTGCAAATGAAAAATACCTCAGTTTATTTTGATTTGCCAAACGTACCTCAATTGGTTTACTGTAGCCAAAAGCACTTCGAATTTTTTTTCTTTACTTTTTTTTTATTTTTAATTTCGATAAATACTCTCAACTTATTTTTTACCAAATAGTAGTACAAATTATTTTTCTTTACCTCGTTTTATGCTCTGCTGCAAAAAAGTAGCTCAATCTATTATTCAAACGAAAATACCTTAGTTCACTTTTTGTTACCAAAAAGTATATCAATTTATCTTTTATAAAAAAATACCGCAATCTATTTTTTCTGATCTCGTTTTATTTTTATTAACAAAAAGAGCACACCAATTTAATTTTTACACAACAAATACATCAAACTATTTTTATTTTTTTTTACCTCATTTTATTTGCTGTAAAAAAAATACTACGCCGATTTATTTTTTACCAAAAAATGCATCAAATTATTTTCCTTACCTCAAAAATACCCCTATTTAGTTTTTTAAGAAAAAATACCGTAAATTATTTTTTTATACCTCATTTTATGTTTTATTACAAAAACGTCGTTGATTTATTTTTCTAATGAAAAATACCCCAGTTTATTGTTGATTACCAAAATGAAGCTCAATTTATTTATTTTATCAAAAAATTACTCACATTGTTTCTCCTTACGTCATTTTATTTTTTATTACAAAAACGCACCTCGATTTCTTTATTGTACAAAAAATACATCAATTTATTTTTCTTTGCCTCATTTTGTTTTTTCTTTACAAAAAATACTTCAAACTATTTTTCGTTACCTCATTTTATTTCTTCGGTCACCAAAAAGTACCTCAGTTTATTTTAATTACCGAAGAATACCTCAATTTATTTTTTCTAGCAAAAAACGCCTCAGTTTATTTTAATTACCGACGAGCACCTCAAGATATATTTTTAACCAAAGAAATACCTCAAATTACATATCTTTACCATATTTAGATATTATTTTTAGCGAAAAGTAACTCAATTTATTTTTTTTTAAAAAAATATCTCAATTTATTTTAATTTTCAAAATTTACCTCAATTTATTAATTGAAAAAGAAAATACCTCAAATTATTTTTCTTTATCTCATTTTATTATTTACTACCAAATAATTTCTAAATTTATTTGCAAACGAAAAATACCTTAGTTTATTTTTATTTGCCAAACGTACCTCAATTTGTTTACTGTAGCAAAAAGCACTTCGAATTTTTTTTTTTACTTCGTTTTTATTTTTTATTTCGATAAATATCCTCAACTAATTTTATTCCAAATAATAGCACAAATTATTTTTCTTTACCTCATTTTATGTTCTATTGAAAAAAAGTACCTCAATCTATTATTCAAACGAAAATACCTTAGTTTATTTTTTGTTACCAAAAAGTATATCAATTTATTTTTTTATAAAAAATTACCGCAAATTTTTTTTTTCTCATGTTGTTTTATTTTTATTAACAAAAATAGCACACCAATTTACTTTTTTCACAACAAATACATCAAATTATTTTTATTTTTCTTTACCACATTTTATTTTCTGTTAGAAAAATACTACACTTATTTATTTTTCAACCAAAAAATGCATCAAATTATTTTCCTTTACCTAAAAAATACCCCTATTTAGTTTTTAAAGAAAAAATACCATAAATTATTTTTCTATACCTCATTTTATTTTTTATTACAAGAACGTCGTTGATTTATTTTCCTAATGGAAAATACCGCAGTTTGTTGTTTGTTTACCAAAATGAAGCTCAATTTATTTATTTTATCAAAAAATACCTCACTTTGTTTCTGCTTACATCATTTTATTTTTTATTACCAAAACGCACCTCGATTTATTTATTTTTTAAAAAATACATGATATTTTTTTTCTTGGCCTCATTTTAATTTTTCTTAACAAAAAATACCTCAAAGTATTTTTCTTTACCTCAGTTTATTTCTTCGGTCACCAAAAACTTTCTCAGTTTATTTTAATTACCGAAGAATACCTCAATTTATGTTTTTCTTCCAAAAAACACCTCAGTTTATTTTAATTACCGACGAGCACCTCAAAATATATTTTTAACCAAAGAAATACCTCAAATTACTTATCTTTACCATATTTAGATATTATGTTTACCGAAAAGTAGCTCTATTTATTTGTGAAAACAAAAATATCTCAGTTTATTTTAATTTTTAAAATTCACCTCAATTTATTATTTGACTAAGAAAATACCTCAAATTATTTTTCTTTATCTCTTTTTATTATTTACTACCAAATAATTTCGCAATTTATTTGCAAATGAAAAATACCTCAGTTTTTTTTTATTTGCCAAACGTACCTCAAATTTTTTACTGTAGCAAAAAGCACTTCGAATTTTTTTTCTTTACTTCGTTTTTTTTTTTATTTCGATAAATATCCTCAACCTATTTTTTACCAAATAGTAGTACAAATAATTTTTCTTTACCTCGTTTTATGTTCAACAGCAAAAAAGTACCTCAATCTGTTATTCAAACGAAAATACCTTAGTTTATTTTTTGTTACCAAAACGTATATCAATTTATTTTTTATAAAAAAATACCTTAAATTATTTTTTCTCATCTCGTTTTATTTTTACTAACAAAAAAAGCACACCAATTTAATTTTTTCACAACAAGTACATCAAATTATTTTTGTTTTTCTTTACCTCATTTTATTTTCTGTTACAAAAATACTATGCTGATTTATTTTTTAACCAAAAAATGCATCAAATTATTTTCCTTTACCTCAAAAATACCCCTATTTAGTTTTTTAAGAAAAAATACCTTAAATTATTTTTCTATACCTCATTTTATTTTTTATTACAAAAACGTCGTTGATTTATTTTTCTAATGAAAAATACCCCAGTTTATTGTTGATTACCAAAATGAAGCTCGATTTATTTATTTTATCAAAAAATTACTCACATTGATTCTGCTTACGCCATTTTATTTTTTATTACCAAAACGCACCTCGATTTATTTATTTTACAAAAAATACATCAAATTATTTTTCTTTGGCTCATTTTATTTTTTCTTAACAAAAAATACTTTAAACAATTTTCCTTTACCACATTTTATTTCTTCGGTCACCAAAAAGTACCTCAGTTTATTTTAATTACCGAAGAATACCTCAATTTATTTTTTTGACCAAAAACCACCTCAGTTTATTTTAATTACTGACGAGCACCTCAAAATATATTTTTAACCAAAGAAATACCTAAAATTACTTATCTTTACCAGATTTAGATATTATGTTTACGGAAAAGTAGCTCAATTTATTTTTAAAAAGAAAAATATCCCAGTTTATTTTAATTTTCAAAATTCACCTCAATTTATTATTTGACCAAGAAAATACCTCAAATTAATTTTCTTTATCTCATTTTTACAACCAAATAAGTTCTCAATTTATTTGCAAACGAAAAATACCTCAGTTTATTTTGATTTGCCAAACGTACCTCAATTTGTTTACTGTAGCAAAAAGCACTTTGAATTTTTTCTCTTTACTTTGTTTTTTTTCTTAATTCGATAAATATCCTCAACTTATTTTTTACCAAATAATAAGACAAATTATTTTTCTTTACCTCGTTTTATGTTCTACTGCAAAAAAGTACCTCAATCTATTATTCAAACGAAAATACCTTAGTTCATTTTTTGTTACCAAAAAGTATATCAATTTATTTTTTATAAAAAAATACCGCAATCTATTTTTTCTCATCTCGTTTTATTTTTATGAACAAAAAGAGCACACCAATTTAATTTTTACACAACAAATACATCAAATTATTTTTGTTTTTCTTTACCTCATTTTATTAACTGTTAGAAAAATACTATGCCGATTTATTTTTTAACCAAAAAATGCATCAAATTATTTTCCTTTACCTCAAAAATACCCCTATTTAGTTTTTTAAGAAAAAATACCATAAACTATTTTTCTTTACCTCATTTTATGTTTTACTACAAAAACGTCGTTGATTTATTTTTCTAATGAAAAATACCCCAGTTTATTGTTGATTACCAAAATGAAGCTCAATTTTTTTATTTTATCAAAAAATAACTCACATTGTTTTTCCTTACGTCATTTTATTTTTTATTACCAAAACGCGCCTCGATTTATTTTTTTTACGAAAAATATATCAAATTAATTTTCTTGGCCTCATTATATTTTTTCTTATCAAAAAATGCCTCAAACTATTTTTCTTTACCTCATTTTATTTCTTCGGTTACCAAAAAGTACCTCAGTTTATTTTAATTACCAAAAAATACCTCAATTTTTTTTTTCGACCAAAAAACACTTCAGTTTATTTTAATTACCGACGAGCACCTCAAAATATATTTTTAACCAAAGAAATACCTCAAATTACTTATCTTTACCATATTTAGATATTATTTTTACCGAAAAGTATCTCAATTTATTTTTTTTAAAAAAAACATCTCAGTTTATTTTAATTTTAAAAATTCACCTCAATTTATTATTTGACCAAGAAAATACCTCAAATTTTTTTTCTTTATCTTATTTTTACTACCAAAAAAGTTCTCAATTTATTTGCAAACGAAAAATACCTTAGTTTATTTTGATTTGCCAAACGTACCTCAATTTTTTTACTGTAGCAAAAAGCACTTCGAATTTTTTTTCTTTACTTTTTTTTTTTTTATTTCGATAAATACCCTCAACTTATTTTTTACCAAATAGTAGTATAAATTGTTTTTCTTTACCTCGTTTTATGTTCTACTGCAAAAAAGTACCTCAATCTATAATTCAAACGAAAATACCTTAGTTCATTTTTTGTTACCAAAAAGTATATCAATTTATTTTTTATAAAAAAATACCGCAATCTATTTTTTCTCATCTCGTTTTATTTTTATTAACAAAAAGAGCACACCAATTTAATTTTTACACAACAAATACATCAAATTATTTTTATTTTTCTTTACCTCATTTTATTTTCTGTTAAAAAAATACTATGCCGATTTTATTTTTTAACCAAAAAATGCATCAAATTATTTTCCTTTACCTCAAAAATACCCCTATTTAGTTTTTTAAGAAAAAATACCATAAATTATTTTTCTATACCTCATTTTTTGTTTTATTACAAAAACGTCGTTGATTTATTTTTCTAATGAAAAATACCCCAGTTTATTGTTGATTACCAAAATGAAGCTCAATTTTTTTATTTTATCAAAAAATAACTCACATTGTTTTTCCTTACGTCATTTTATTTTTTAATACCAAAACGCACCTCGATTTGTTTTTTTTACAAAAAGAACATCAAATTATTTTTCTTTGCCTCATTTTATTTTTTCTTAACAAAAAATACCTCAAACTATTTTTCTTTACCTCATTTTATTTCTTCGGTCACCAAAAAGTACTTCAGTTTATTTTAATTACCGAAGAATACCTCAATTTATTTTTTCTTCCAAAAAACAACTCAGTTTATTTTAATTATCGATGAGCACCTCAAAATATATTTTTAACCAAAGAAATACCTCAAATTACTTATCTTTACCATATTTAGATATAATGTTTACCGAAAAGTATCTCAATTTAATTTTTTTTTTAAAAATCCCAGTTTATTTTAATTTTCAAAATTCACCTCAATTTATTATTTGACCAAGAAAATACCTCAAATTAATTTTCTTTATCTCATTTTTACTACCAAATAAGTTGGAAATTTATTTGCAAACGAAAAATACCTTAGTTTATTTTGATTTGCCAAACGTACCTCAATTTGTTTACTGTAGCAAAAAGCACTTCGATTTTTTTTTTCTTCACTTTGTTTTTATTTTTTATTTCGATAAATATCCTCAACTTATATTTTAACAAATAATAAGACAAATTATTTTTCTTTACCTCGTTTTATGTTCTACTGCAAAAAAGTACCTCAATCTATTATTCAAACGAAAATACCTTAGTTCATTTTTATTTACCAAAAAGTATATCAATTTATTTTTTATAAAAAAATACCGCAATCTATTTTTTCTCATCTCGTTTTATTTTTATTAACAAAAAGAGCACACCAATTTAATTTTTACACAACAAATACATCAAATTATTTTTATTTTTCTTTACCTCATTTTATTTTCTGTTAGAAAAATACTATGCCGATTTATTTTTTAACCAAAAAATGCATCAAATTATTTTCCTTTACCTCAAAAATACCCCTATTTAGTTTTTTAAGAAAAAATACCATATATTATTTTTCTATACCTCATTTATGTTTTATTACAAAAACGTCGTTGATTTATTTTTCTAATGAAAAATACCCCAGTTTATTGTTGATTACCAAAATGAAGCTCAATTTATTTATTTTATCAAAAAACTACTCACATTGTTTCTCCTTACGTCGTTTTATTTTTTATTACCAAAATGCACCTCGATTTATTTTTTTTACAAAAAATACATCAAATTATTTTTCTTTGACTCATTTTATTTTTTCTTAACAAAAAATACTTCAAACTATTTTTCTTTACCTCATTTTATTTCTTCGGTCACCAAAAAGTACCTCAGTTTTTTTTAATTACCGAAGAATACCTCAATTTAGTTTTTCTACCAAAAAACACCTCAGTTTATTTTAATTACCGACGAGCACCTCAAAATATATTTTTAACCAAAGAAATACCTCAAATTACTTATCTTTACCACATTTAGATAATTTTTTTACCGAAAAGTTGCTCAATTTATTTTTAAAAAGAAAAATATCCCAGTTTATTTTAATTTTCAAAATTCACCTCAATTTATTATTTGACCAAGAAAATACCTCAAATTATTTTTCTTTATCTCTTTTTTACTACCAAATAAGTTCTCAATTTATTTGTAAACGAAAAATACCTCAGTTTATTTTGATTTGCCTAACGTACCTCAATTTGTTTACTGTAGCAAAAAGCACTTCTATATTTTTTTCTTTACTTTGTTTTTTGTTTTTATTTCGATAAATATCCTCAACTTATTTTTTACCAAATAATAGTACAAATTATTTTTCTTTACCTCATTTTATGTTCTACTGCAAAAAAGTACCTCAATCTATTATTCAAACGAAAATACCTTAGTTCATTTTTTGTTACCAAAAAGTATATCAATTTATTTTTTATAAAAAAATACCGCAATCTATTTTTTCTCATCTCGTTTTATTTTTATTAACAAAAAGAGCGCACCAATTTAATTTTTTCACAACAAATACATCAAATTATTTTTATTTTTCTTTACCTCATTTTATTTTTTGTTAGAAAAATACTATGCTGATTTATTTTTTAACCAAAAAATGCATCAAATTATTTTCCTTTACCTCAAAAATACCCCTAGTTAATTTTTTAAGAAAAAATACCATAAATTACTTTTCTATACCTCATTTTATGTTTTATTACAAAAATGTCGTTGATTTATTTTTCTAATGAAAAATACCCCAGTTTATTGTTGATTACCAAAATGAAACTCAATTTATTTATTTTATCAAAAAATTACTCACATTATTTCTCCTTACGTCATTTTATTTTTTATTACGAAAACGCACCTCGATTTATTTCTTTTACAAAAAATACATCAAATTATTTTTCTTTGCTTCATTTTATTTTTTCTTAACAAAAAATACTTCAAACTATTTTTCTTTACCTCATTTTATTTCTTCGGTCTCCAAAAAGTACCTCAGTTTTTTTTAATTACCGAAGAATACCTCAATTTGTTTTTTCTACCAAAAATCACCTCAGTTTATTTTAATTACCGACGAGCACCTCAAAATATATTTTTAACCAAAGAAATACCTCAAATTACTTATCTTTACCATATTTAGATATTATGTTTACCGAAAAGTAGCTCAATTTATTTTTAAAAAGAAAAATATCCCAGTTTATTTTAATTTTCAAAATTCACCTCAATTTATTAATTGAACAAGAAAATACCTCAAATTATTTTTCTTTATCTCATTTTTACTACCAAATAAGTTCTCAATTTATTTGCAAACGAAAAATATTTCAAATTATTTTTATTTGCCAAACGTACCTCAATTTGTTTACTGTAGCAAAAAGCACTTCGATTTTTTTTTCTTTACTTTGTTTTTATTTTTTATTTCGATAAATATCCTCAACTTATTTTTTATCAAATAGTAGTACAAATTATTTTTCTTTACCTCGTTTTATTTTCTACTGCAAAAAAGTGCCTCAATCTATTATTCAAACGAAAATACCTTAGTTTATTTTTTTTTACCAAAAAGTTTATCAATTTATTTTTTATAAAAAAATACAGCAAATTATTTTTTCTCATCTCGTTTTATTTTTATTAACAAAAAGAGCACACCAATTTAATTTCTTCACAACAAATACATCAAATTATTTTTATTTTTCTTTACCTCATATTATTATCTGTTACAAAACAAATACCCCGATTTATTTTTTATCCAAAAAATGCCTCAAATTATTTTCCTTAACCTAAAAAATACCCCTATTTTGTTTTTTTTTTAAAATACATTAAATTATTTATCTTTATATCATTTTTTTTTTAATTACAAAAACGTAGTTCGATTTATTTTTCGAACGAAATATACCCCAGTTTATTGTTAATTACCAAAAAGTAGCTCAATTTTTTTTTTATCAATAAATACCTCACATTGTTTTTCATTATGTCATTTTATTTTTTATTACCAAAACGTACCTTGATTTATTTATTTTTACAAAAAATAAATCAAATTATTTTTTTACATAAAAAAACAAATTATTTTTCTTTGTGTCATTTTATTTTTTCTTAACAAAATTACCTCAAACTGTTTTTCTTTACCTCTTTTTTTTTTTTCGATCACCAAAAAGTACCTCAGTTTATTTAAATTACCAAAGAGTACCTCAATTTAATTTTTTTCACCAAAAAACACCTCAGTTTATTTTAATTACCGAAGAGCACATCAAATTATATTTTTAGCATAAGTAATACATCATATTCCTTTTCCTTTACATATTTGACTTTTTTTTTTTACCGAAAAGTAGCTAAATTTATTTTTAAAACAAAAAATATCCCAGTTTATTTTAATTTCCAAAATTTACCTCAATATATTATTTGACCAAGAAAATACCTCAAATTATTTTTCTTTATCTCATTTTATTCTTTACTACCAAATAATACCCCGATTTATTTTTTATCCAAAAAAGTACCTCAAATTAGTTTTCTTTAACTAGTTTTATTTTTTATTAGCGAAGAGTTCATCAATTAAATATTTTCATAAAAAATAGCTCATTATATTTTTCTTTACCAGATATTATTTTTTATTTCCCAAAAGTACCTCAAATTATGTTTTTTGCCTCGTTTTATTATGTATTTCCAAATAATTTCTCAATTTATTTTTCAAACGAAAAACACCTCAGTCTATTCTAATTTGCAAAGAGTGCCTCAATTTATTACTTTAGCAAAAAATACCTCAAATTAGTTATCCTTACCTAATTGTTATTTTATTTCCAAAAATAACCTTAATTTACTTTTTAAGGAAATAATACCACAAATTATTTTTCTAGACCTCATTTTATTTTTTATTACAAAAAAGTACCTCAATTTGTTTTTCAAACGAAAAATACCTCAGTTTATTGTTAATTATCAAAAAGTGGCTCAATTTATTTTTTACCAAAAAATACCTCCCATTATTTTTCCTTACGTCATTTTATTTTTGATAACCAAAACAAAACTCTATTTATTTGTTTGTACAAAAAATACATCAAATTATTTTTTTTTGCCTCATTTTATTTTTCATTCCCAGAAAATATCTCAAACTATTTTTCGTTACCTCATTTTTTTTTTCGGTTACCAAAAAGTACCTCAGTTTATTTTATATACCGAAGAATACCTCAATTTACTTTTTTTTTTACCAAAAAACACTTTAGTTTATTTTAATTACAGAGGAGCACCTCAAATTATTTTTTTAACCAAAGAAATACCTCACATTACTTATCTTTACCATATTTAAATAATATTTTTACCGAAAAGTAGCTCAATTTATTTTAAAAACGAAACATACCTTCGTTTATTTTAATTTTCAAAATTTACCTCAAATTATTATTCTTTATATCATTTTATTCTTTACTACCAACTAATTTCTCAATTTATTTGCAAACGAAAAATACCTCAGTTTATTCTGATTTGCGAAACGCACCTCAATTTGGTTACTGTAGCAAAAAGCACCTCGAATTTTTTTTCTTTACTTCGTTTTTATTTTTTATTTCGATAAATATCCTCAACTTATTTTTTACCAAATAATAGCACAAATTATTTTTCTTTACCTCATTTTATGTTCTATTGCAAAAATGTTCCTCAATCTATTATTCAAACGAAAAATACCTTAGTTTATTTTTTGTTACCAAAAAGTATCTCACTTTATTTTTTATAAAAAAATACTTCAAATTATTTTTGCTCACCTCATTTTATTTTTTATTAACAAAAAGAGCACACCAATTTATTTTTTTCACAACAAATACATCAACTTATTTTTATTTTTCTTTACCTCATTTTATTTTCTGTAACAAAAACAATAGCTCGATTTATTCTTTAACCAAAAAATGCCTCAAATTATTTTCCTTTACCTCAAAAATACCCCTATTTAGTTTTTTAAGATAAAATACCATAAATTATTTTCTATACGTCATTTTATTACAAAAACGTACCACGATTTATTTTTCAAACGAAAAATACCCCAGTTTATTGTTAACTACCAAAAAGTAGCTCAATTTATTTTTATCAAAAAATACCTCACATTGTTTTTCCTTACGTCATTTTATTTTTTATTACCAAAACGCATTTCGATTTATTTTTTTTACAAAAAATACATCAAATTAGTTTTCTTTGCCTCTTTTTATTTTTTCTTAAAAAAAATACCTCAAACAATTTTTCTTTACCTCATTTTTTTTTTTCGATCACCAAAAAGTACCTCAATTTATTTTAATTACCAAAGAGTACCTTAATTTAATTTTTTCACCAAAAAGCACCTCAGTTTATTTTAATCACCAAAGAGCATGTCAAATTATATTTTTAACATAAGTAATACATCAAATTCCTTTTCCTTACCATATTTGATTTTTTTTTTTTACCGAAAAGTAGCTCAATTTTTTTTTAAAACAAAAAATATCTTAGTTTATTTTAATTTCCAAAATTTACCTCAATATATTATTTGACCAAGAAAATACCTCAAATTATTTTTCTTTACCTCATTTTATTCTTTTCTACCAAATAATTCCTCAATTTATTTGTAAGCGAAAAATACCTCAGTTTATTCTGATTTGCCAAACGTACCTCAATTTATTTATTTTAGCAGAAAACACCTCAAAATTTTTTTCTTTACTTCATTTTTTAAATAAATAACCTCATCTTATTTTTGAACCATATAATAACACAAATTATTTTTCTTTACCTCATTTTATGTTTTATTGCAAAAAAGTACCTCATTCTATTATTCAAAAGAAAAATACTTCAGTTTATTTTTTTTTTACCAAAAAGTATGTCAATTTATTTTTTATCAAAAAATACCATAAATTATTTTTTCTTACTTCGTTCTATTTTTTATTACTAAAAAGAGCACACCAATTCATTTTTTAACAACAAATACATCAAATTTTTTTTATTTTTCTTTACCTCGTTTTATTTTTTGTTACAAAAAAAATACTCCGATTTATTTTTTATCCAAAAAAAGTACCTCTATTTATTCTTTGAACAAAAAAATACCTCAAATTAGTTTTCTTTAACTAGTTTTATTTTTTATTAGCGAAGAGTTCATCGATTAATTTTTTTCATAAAAAATGGCTCATTATATTTTTCTTTACCAGATATTATTTTTTATTTCCCAAAAGTACCTCAAATTATTTTTTTTTGCCTCGTTTATTTATGTATTTCCAAATAATTCCTCAATTTATTTTTCAAACGAAAAACACCTCAATTTATTTCTTTAGCGAAAAATACCTCAAATTATTTATCCTTACCTAATCATTTTTTTTATTTCCAAAAATAACCTTAATTTTTTTTTTACTGAATAATACCACAAATTATTTTTCTAGACCTCATTTTATTTTTTATTACAAAAAGTACCTCAATTTATTTTTCAAAAGAAAAATACCTCAGTTTATTTTTAATTTCCAAAAAGTGGCTCAATTTATTTTTTACCAAAAAATACCTCACATTATTTTTTCTTACGTCATTTTATTTTTTATTACCAAAACACACCTGTATTTATTTGTTTTTACAAAAAAATACATCAAATTATTTTTCTTTGCCTCCATTCTTTCTCTCCCCTCCCCTCTTTCTCTCTCCCCCCTCTTTCTTGTCTCTCTCTTTCTCTATCCTCCCCTCTTTCTCATCTCTATCTCTTTCTCTCTCCTCTCTTCTTCTCATCTCTATCTCTTTCTCTCTCCTCCTCTCTTTAACATCTCTATATCTTTCTCTCTCCTCCTCTCTTTAACATCTCTATATCTTTCTCTCTCCTCCTCTCTTCTCATCTCTATCCCTTTCTCTCTCTTCTTCTCTTTTCCTCTCATCTCTTTCTCTCTCCTCCTCTCTTCTCATCTATATCCCTTTCTCTCTCTTCTTCTCATCTCTTTCTCTCTCTCTCTTCTTTTCATCTCTCTCTACCCTCCTTTCTTCTCGTCTCTCTCTCCTCCTCTCTTCTCATCTCTATCCCTTTCTCTCTCTTCTTCTCATCTCTCTCTTTCTCTCTCTTTTCTCATCTCTATCTCCATTCGTCCTCTTCTAATGCAATCAGCGAAGCTTAGCGCCGGTTGGATTTCTCTGTCCTCTTCTGTCAGTCGGCGAAGCCTAGCGCCGACTAATTTTCTCTTTTTTTTTTCTGTCAGTTGGCGAAGCCTAGCACCGGTTGGTTTTCTCTCTCTTTTATCACAATCAGCAAAGCCTAGTGCCGGTTGGTTTTCTCTATTTTTCTCAAATCAATCGGTGAAGCCTAGCGCCAGTTGATTTTCTTTCTCCTCTTCTATTAATCAGTGAAGCCTGGCATCGACTGGGTTTCTCTCTCCTCTTCTATCAATCGACGAAGCCTAACATCGACTGGTTTTCTCTCTCCTCTTCTGTTAGTCGACAAAGGTTAGCACCGACTGGTTTTCTCTCTTCTCTTTTATCAGTCGGTGAAGTCTAGTGCCTACTGTATTTCTCTCTCCTCTTCTGTCACAGTCGGTAAAGCTTAGCACCGACTGCATCTCCTCACCGACTGCATCTCCTCTCTCTTCTCATCTGTATAGCACAGTCGGCGTAGCCTAGTGCTGACTATGTTTTCTCTCTCTTCCTTTTAACACAGTCGGTAGTGCTTAGCACTGACTGCGCCTTACTTACCTCTCTCTCCTTTATCCTCTTGCATTTCATACTCTCCTCTTCCTTTCTTATCCCTCCTTCCTTCTTTCCCTTTTTCTCTTCTCATAGCCTTAATTCTGCTACTCCTTCGTTCAACTAAGAGGAATTGAGGTTAGCCTCTCATGGTAGTTCTGTCGTCTAGCCGTAATGTTGTTGTGCCAGAATTACTTGGCTTGCTTTATTGCCACGACAGACTAACCATCATGCCTAGCTAGTCGTTATTGGTAATGATGGTTAATAGTAATCATGTGAGCCAGTCTTAGTTATCGAGCCCGTTTTGGTACCACGTCAGGCCAATTATTCACCAGCCTAGTCACCGCTCCGACCACCCTCTCGCTAAGTTGAATTCTTCTCTCCCCCATCTTTCTTCTCTTCTTCTTTTTGAATGCACATGCTTGTGTACGTTCATCAAAGAGGAAAAGGGTGAGGTCTGGCCCACCTGTCTTATAACATTTGCCGTATATGTATGTGATTGCAGAAAATAAGAAGAATACAAGCCAAGGGAGGTGATTCTGAACCAGTTTTATTACTGGGGGGATTTCTTTATGATCTAAGAGGGCATCCATGGGAGTCAGCCCGAGTAAGTCCCGAACCCACCTTAAATACTTCTCTCACTAGTTGATAACACCTACCCATGTTCTCAAACTAGGTTCCCAAGAGTGCGATCTTAAAAACATCTTGGGTCTTCTCTCAAAACCCTAAACGCGTGCCGCCCGATCCCCAAAGGGTCCGGAGGGCGAGATCGAGGCATCTAACCATCTTGGCGACTCCACTGGGGACTTACTACCCCTTAGTCGGATCGTTCTTGTTTGGCTAGTTTCTTCTTTTATTATCTACTTTCATCATCTTTTCACATTTTATTTATGGCTTGCGGGTTCTGTAACCCATTTATCCGGATCGGAGATTTTCTTATCCCCTTATTCTAGAGCGTCCTTAAGGAACAAATTCCTTCGACTTCGTTCCCAACCATCCTCTTGAGCAAAGACCCATTGTCTAGCTCCCATGTCTTAACTTGGACCGGTATGAGGCGGGACCTAAAAATCCCTCACTTCCCATCTCCTCGCTCTGGCGGAAACTCCACCAAGGTACCTTGCATCGGTAGCACTTCTATTGCCCCACACAACATGCACCCAGCCACTGGTAGGTCACTTGCCGGTCGTATTCTTGAGGTATGTCGGACGGCTGCCCAGTCCCTTTCTCCAAGAGGCAGACAACTTGCCATTGCTTTTGTTGGTTGCCATAGAGCTACCCCCCACATTTCTGCACCATTGGTCTCTATCCCTAAAGGCTCAACACATCGAGGTGGAAACCCCACGGTCTCCATCACTCACAATCACCACAAGGCTCGTGGGTTACCCACTCAAGTCACACCTCGGGGCAACCCTTCTGTTACCTCGAATCTGTGTCCAAGATCGAACCTTCCAAGGCCAGGTTCTGCGCACGTTGATCACATGGATCTCACTGCTCGGGGCAACACCGTCATCATGTTAACTCGAGTACACAGGAAACGACCTCCTCGTCTTTCTATTCTGCACACACAAGCATATCCTGTAAGGGGCAAGCCTACACCTGTTCTCTTACTGACACCTGCTTGTAGTTTTCGGCCTCCTAAGGCCAGACCACTTACAGAGCCCGGACTGACCCCCAGATCTCCCATAATCCTTCTTTAAGGGGTGCACAAGCGTCGCTATCACAGACGCCCTCTCGCTCTCGACCCAAGCCTCCTTATGAGTCAATCCTGCTCTGACCCACTTTGCCTTAATTGATCAAGCACCTTCAGCCTTGGTATTCGAAAGTTTTCCTTAGGAGTACCATCCTGAACCAGCCTCGTCATTTTGGTGGTATCTCTGGAGCCCATAAAGAGTGCTTGGGGCATTGACCTGATGGAAGATCGAGTCCTTCATCCTCCTCGGACCAAGATGACTCCAGTTCTTGACCCTCATCCGTTGTTGCACCTGATGGAGACAACTCTTTCCTGTGCAAGAAGAGCTGGCTAAGCACGACCTCGAAAGTAAGTTTGGCGCAAGGTCCATCAAAACCTCAAGGCTAAACACAATAGAGGTTTACAAATTTTGCCTAGGGAGGTGACCAAGGCAATCAAAACAACCAATTCCGACGATCCTCTTCACCTGAATCCCTTCTACCCCCTTCAGACAATGGAGCCTGAAGAAGAGTTCCATGAGCCCTGTGCTGTGGTTACTATTGTAGAAGAAGACCTAGCCACTCAGCACCCACGGTCTCAAGACCATTGAGAACCTGTCCAAACACGATCAGCATACAAGAGTTGAGTTCAGTCAGGGCATGCTGGGCCCCCTGCTGACTGACCTACCACGAACGACCCATCAAGTTAGCAAGCCCTCAGTTGCCACTAATGTGGACCTCCATAAAGAAACGGTCAGCATAATGGTCGTAAGCGAGCCCGGTGATGTGCAGGAAGAGCGCATGAACAAGTTTGAGGATATGGTGCATGCAATGATGGAAAAGATTGTATCGACACCGCACGCCAGTCGGCTAACCATGAGGTCAATTCGCATCACTCTGATGATGCACCTCCACGGCAGCTCTGTCCCTCTACCTCATAGGACAATTCTATCCCTCGTCTTGTCTCTTAGACAGATATTGACGATATGGTCACCCATAGCTAAAAGAAAAGATAAATCCCAGGGATATAGGGCGCAATGCCTTATCAAAGGCCATAACTCTCGTATATAGATCAGGTCTTGTTCCCCTCAGATTATAAGAAAGGGAAGTTTCCTTTATTTCACGGAGTCACATCCTCAAACCAGCATATTGCCCACTTCTAGGCAGCATGTTAAGAAATAGCAGCTGATGGGAGACTTCTTCTTCTCCTACAGTTCATTAAGACCCTAGATGGCCCAACATTTCAATGGTATGCCTGACTTCCTCCAAACTCAGTCCATATATGGGAGGAAATGGAGAAACTGTTTTATCAAGCTTCTATGAGGTCGAGAGAGAGGTTCAAACCATCAAACTTCTTACCCTAACTCAAGACCCCGATGAGCCCGTAGATCAGTTTATATCAAGATGGAGAAATTTGGCTTCCTGCCATCCTAATCCTATGCCTGAGAAGGAAGCAGTCCAAACTTACATGCAAAACATGCGACCCGAGATCGTTCTACATGTTGAGGCCTCTAATCCGACCTCCATGTCAGAGCTGATCTCTAAATCAGTCCGCATAGAAAGTCTATGGTGCCACCATGGTACGACCCGACAATCATCTACAAGTTCAGCAAACAACCAGGGAACTCTCGAAATAAGACATGGGGCAGCCAATAGAAAGGGGTAATCAGTGCAGCCGTCATAGTCACTGATTCAAAGAAGGCTCCCTCCTAAACTTTATACCTCTCTAAAGGGGTAAGTACAGGCTGACAAGCAACAACAGTTGTGCAATCGGGTACCCCCACAAGCCAACCTTGATTGGGGTGATTACTTTATCAGGCATAGGAACAAGGTCTGCCCCTTCGAGAAGGAATGGGTTCCTTTGTTGTTCCGGTTATTATTGGAATAGAATATGATCCAACTTCCAGAAACCAAGTTCCCTAAGAAACCTGGCCTTGCCACTCAGGTAAATTATTGTGCCTACCATTGGAGGATCAATCATCCCATAGATGACTGCTACAAGCTGAAAGATATTATCGAGACCCTGATTCTGAAGGGTCAGATAAAGCTTGAAGACTTAATGAAGGCCTTTGGGACATCCGAGGCCTCCCATGTATTAACCATCCAAGAGGAAGACGAAATGCCCAGCATCATTTATGCCTTCTTCATTACAATGCTTCAGGAAGGCATAATCACACTGAAGCAGGCGAGGTAACCCCGTCGCCTTGCTAAGGGGACTGAAGATCGTTGGTGCCTGTATCATCAAATAATAGGCCATTACCTATCAGAATGCACAAGTTTCCTGGATATATTCACAAAGAAAATGCGGGAGTGTCAGGAGTTTTACAATCTTCCTGTAAGTGATCCTCAAGTCACTTCTCCATCGGGGCAAGGAGATCTCCCAAAGCAGGATCTTCCTATCAATGACTTAGACTCTGCATAACCCTCAATTTGCCAGCCATGAATAGTCTAACATGGCCGAAGCAGACTCAAGTCTTTAAAACGAGAAGCAGTTCACCAGTCCATCAAGACGAATCACATATCACCTCAAAAAACCAGAAAAGATGGGCACTGAGGGCTACTCGTCAAAGAAACAAGACCACTCAACCTACAGTCGAGCAGTAATTTCTCAGGCCCCTTCCTCCACTGCCAACTTTACTAGACTTTATCCCTGGCACGACCCTTCTTCCTTATCCATCCTGTCAAGAAGACGTCCCCGTGCCATCTCCCACTCAGCATATGTCCGATGAGGGTGACGACATTAAAAGCAGTCCCCAACAGTCCAAGCAAGGGAAAGACCTAAAAGACCCCCCTGCACCCGTCCAACCCTGTTGATGATATAAAAGGCTGCTCAGGTCGGTTTGATGTGGGGAACGACCTTAAAAGTCCCCCACCTTCTAACCCTTCTCCTCCTTCTTTCCCTGCTTCTCATTGTCCCTCTTCTACATCCCCTGTAGGTACAACCTTGATATGTCCAGACTTCGAGGTTCTCGACTGAGAATTCGAAGGGATCAATATAAGTATGAAGCAGTGGAAACGATTGAGAAAGACCCTGGCATAAGCAGCAGGATTCTTAACAGTTGTTGATGCCTTGACAGCTAAAGCCAAGGCAGAGTCACCCTTTTCAAATAAGCACAAGAAGTCGAAGCCAAAGAAACCCCAGTGACCCTCTAAGACTGACTTTGAGCAGAGACTGAGAGGGCAAAGCTCATATTCTCAGGGAGCTTTCCACATGATGCAAATTTCAGAAGTAATACCCACCACGGGGCAGATAAATCTCAGAATAGGGAGGACGCTGTAGCCTCCACCGTAGAAGTCAGGCACCTCGAAGTTCCCCAGTCTGCCACTGCCCCCTAATCCAAAGACTAGATTGCCTATCTTACAGCTCCCTGGGCTCCTTCCTAATCCCAATACTTCAAACAATCCACCTATCCTCCAATTTCCTAGGACCCCTTTAATCCCATGCACTCAGTCTCTTCCAAAACCTCAAACTTCCATCACTCAAACCAAGCGCGTTGTGCAATCAAGTCAGCCAGCTGGCCAAAATAAACCTTTTCTACCCAAACCTGCTCCTCAACCCAACATACCACCCAAATCAGTGGCAGGATCAGGAGTATAAGGCATTGATAAAGAAAAAGTGAAATATGATTTGATAGGACATCTACAGAAGCTTATGGCTCTTCTCAGTGTCTACGATGCCCTCATGCTCTCGAAGGATTACCAGATCGCTTTGGTTCAAGCCCTCTCTAACCAAGAAGTGCACAAAACTGAAGTAGAACCCATTGAGGTAGACCCGGCAATTCTACAAGGATGTATGCCAATCACCTTTTCAGAGGACGATCTGCAGCCAGGGGAAAAGTTTCATAATCTTCCTCGCTTTGTTACGGGGGAATTACATGCATACCCCATCAACCGAATTATGTTAGATGGAGGGTCGGCAGTCAACCTTATTCCAAGGAGGATCCTTACTCAATTATGATTGGGGTTCAAAGATCTTACCCCGACCCACGTTACAATTCAAGGGTTCAACCAATCAGGAGAGATGCCAGCTGGCACGATACGCCTTCATTTTAATATCAATGAGCTGAGCAATTACACACATTTTCATATAATCGACACTGACACTTCCTACAATATTCTCCTCAGTCGGTCATGGCTCCATGACCAAGGGGTGGTTCCATCAACATTACACCAATGTTTCAAGTATAGCCGAGACGGGAGACAGCATATGGTCTATGCTGACAAAAGACCATTCCCTGTGGCCAAAACTCACTATGTTGATGCTAAATATTACTTCACAGATCTGGCATCGCCTCAGAAGCCGAATGATGGAGGTCACAAGTCTACAATCAAGACAACATCTTTATCTCATGAACATGTTGAGGATGTTGGGAGGACATTAGTGAACATGTTTAAAGAGGAAGAAAGGCAGGGCAGAATTTTACTCCTAACTACTCTTCATTTTAACATCCCAACCATCATCCCTCAAGAAATTCCTTCTTCTCTTGAAAAGGAGTCTTCGCCCTTTGCCCCCAGTTTTGAGCCACCTTGGCCGGAAGATGAACCCGAGGTTATTCCTGAGTGCGAGCAAGACATGGGGATAGAATTCCCAGCTCCAAGGATCACCTATATGCCGGACTAGCAGAAAGTCTTGCACATCCCCATTGCGCTCTTAAAAGCCAAAGCACCACGAAATATTCTTCAAAATATGGTTGCTATAAAGTATAGAGGATGCTCCTCAGACCGGTTACCAGCTGAAAGTTCTACTTTTCCCCGACCTCTTAGGAGGAGAGCAGTTCAATGAAGAGCAACTTTCTTCCCCTTAAGGTTAGGATCCCCTAGCAAACTTGAGAATCGAAGTTTACAATCTCTAGAGTCAGTTGGAGGTCATGCGTATCGCTTCAAAACATCTCAAGGAGTTTGTGCCAGAGACTAAAAATTAAGATGAGCTTGAGGTAAATGCGCCACTAATGGAAGCTGAGGCCTCTCTTGGCTCGACTATCTATAGCGACCAGGCTCACAAAATCATTAGGAAAATGAATTATGAGCCCTTAGCCAATCAGACATTAAGAGGAGAAAAAACAACAACTCCCTATTTCAAAGCTATCCAAGCCGCAGCAGCCCACCGTGGGGCTAAAGAAGGCCTAGGGTATTATCCTCTTGGGACAATAAAAGTGTCGAGAGGCATTCAGAAGAGAAATCACATGAGGTGCAGAAAAAGTAAGAAGAGAATGAAATCATGCATCAAAGTCAAAAAGAGAAGTGCTTTATTCATCAGTTAAAAACTTTTACAAGTACTGGCAAAAGGAAATGACATGTTCAGAAACGATCAATCATCTTATTGATCTGTGTTGCGTGCTTCAGGAGAAGTCTTGGTGTCTTGGACACGCTCCTTCAGTTCTGCTATCGTTTGAGTCTCCTCTGTCATCGCCATAGTTATCGACTCAATTGTGCCATTGAGTTCGAAAAAATATTCGACCAATGAGGCCTCCATGGATTTCCTCTGAACCATCTCCGTCTCGAGGTCCGTGAATTCCTGTCTCAGTATTCACATCTCCTCTCGGATTTCAATCATTCTCTTGAAGCTTCCTTGACCCTCCTTTTTGACGTCCTGTTGATGGCCAGTTATCGTGGCCTTCTTCTCAATGTAGGCATCTATTTTCTCGTGACGATGCAAGATCTACTCTTCCAAAGAAGCTAGCCTGCCAGTTGTTCTTCATGATGTAGTACTCTCAACCGCTAGCTCTCCAACTCATTTAGAGTTGCATTAAGTTGGAAAGCACTTCTGGGGCAGTCCCAACCGCAGCAGTCACGGCGAGATCCCTCAATTTTGGCAAGGCTTCACACAACTCATCAAGGGGTAGCTCCCTCAAGCCCTGAAGGCCTACTCTAAGCATGCCTGCAATCGTGCTGAAAACACCACTAAAAACAGGCCTAGATGGTGTTGTTGAGCCACTACTGCTGAAGAAACCTCGACCTCAAGGACCAGACTTGTTGAAGTAATAGCCATCTGAGCCACTGGCTCCTCTAAAACAAGGGCAAGTCCTAGAACTTCTTGCCCCTCGGACTCATAGGCAGCCCCAGCCTCAACCTGTTTGGGTTCTTCAAAACCAGTCTCGTTGACTTGACCCTCTCTTATGGGGATCTCTACTTGCTCTTCATCCGCCTGAACTGTCGCCTCAACATTATCAAGTTCAGGAGCTACCTCTTCTCTTTGGCCTTTGCCAGCCAATTCATCTCTAGCCACGATTTCTTCCATTTAGCTTGCGCCTTGAACAGCCAGAACCTCGGCCACGAAGAGTTCAACTCTCTCATCTTCACGACTTATGTTGCTTAGGCACGTCATCAACTTCACGCTCTCCTGTTTGAGTCATATCCCCTACCTCGGTTGGGGCATTAAGCTCTTGATGCATGAGGGACACATCAACATCAGAGCCCCTATTTGGAGCAGTTGCTTCAGGGCTTTCATCCTTGTTAGTATCCATCCGAGTTGCCCTTGATTCAGGAACTACCCCCGGACTCAAGGGCGCCTCCCTAAGATCCGAAGCCATCTCTCGATATGAAGCAATGACAATAAGCTCAGAGTGGACGGAGTTGTCTGCCTCGATTTCTGAAGAAAAAGAAAACAATTCAGGAGAAGCAGAAGGTGGTCTAGAGAGCGCAGAAGGTGATGTTGGAGTAGTTCCTAAAAGATCAAAAGAGGAAGAGCTACCTCTTGATTCGGACATCATAGGAGGCTTGACACTCTTACGCCTCCAAGTACGGCCACTAACTGAAGGCAGGGCATAAGTATCGGCAACGGTTGAGTGCTTTCTTTTCTTCCCCCATATTGAAGTACGAGCTGACGCTCAAATCCACCTCCTTGAGAAGGCCCTCCAGCTAATTTACTGTGGGGACCACTCCCAATGAGGGCATTCAAGTCCTATCGGGGATGCTTCTCATAACTAGGGACTCGTCGCCCCTCATCCCACTCAAAGATGGAACTAAGATTGTCGAAGACACTCCCAGTCCTTGTCTTCATTGCAAGAATTCTGACGAGGCCTCATTAGTTGCTATCTCACACGTAAGCCTTAAAGCCTGCCAGTTGGAGGGATAATCTCAGACGAATACTGCATCAGGAAGTGGAGCATCCGCCATTCTCCTTTGCTTGGTATCCTGGTGCCAGTTACCGCTCACCCCGTTCCAAGGGTGATCTTTATCCCAATATCCCTTACTGGTGATTCTCCACCAGTTCACATAGGCCTTGGTTGTTCGAACCCTCCTGCCGAAGTGAGGTATTACATATTTGCTGGTTTCTGTCATCTCTATACACATGGACCAAGCGGTTCGTATATGCTCTGGCAGCCAGCACTCACGAAAAGTTCCAAACTCTTTCATCTTCCCCTTGTTCACCTTACTCTGGTGCTTTTTGAAAAACACCGACAAGGGGAAGGCTTGATCAAGCCTGTGCTGACGGGCGAAGCGGTGAGAAAAATACCCCTCTAACCTGGCACTATGCGGAGTCCGATAAGGCAAGACTCACCCTCTGATGCTCAGAATGAACATGAGCTCCTTAATGGTTGTTGGAACACCATCCAGCTCCTTCCCCAACTCATCAATGAAAGCATGCTCGGTGACTGGAAAGGGGACCGCCTCATGTTCAAAGAATCGTTCCCAAATAGACCCTGAGCCCCAAGCCTCCCCTAGATTATGGAAGATGGCCCACTAGTTGGCAATCCTCATCAAGAAGGGCCACATTTTATCTCCCGAGCACTGATGCTTGATGTAGGTGTCAAGGAAATTGGCCCCTAGCCACCCGTACAAGTAATGCACAAGAAATGGAGTTTGAAATCCCCGAGAAAGGCCACTCTTTCAACAATGCCATTCCCTTCCTCTTTTCCCCTGTAGGCCTTTCCACGGGAGATGGCCCCTAAGCCATGGTATATGTTGCACAAGACCGGCTGAGCAAGGGCATACTCATGCCCTCTAGCCATGTCACAGGCCACATACAGTACGCTTGGACGAATGTCGTCCCCCCAACCAAGACGCACGAACTTGCACAAAAATAAGGCCAAATATGCAGCCAAGAAGACACGGTCATTGCCTGTCTCAAGTTGATATACGGGAGGTGTCTCCTTCGCAATTGGCTTCCCTTTCCCTTTCGAAGTATCCTGACCACCTTCAAGATAATAATCCCCACAAAAGAATTTTACCCACTCCGTAAAAGTGACCCTGCCATTGCTAGACCGGACGGCAATCGACTGGTAGATGTCGAAGATCTTTTGAAGGCTAGCAGGCAGCTCTTCATCCCCCAAGTTAACACCACTGAAGATGAGCGAGTTCGGGGGCACAAACTCATTATACATAGCCCCAATCATCGGGAGACCTCCAATAAAATGAAGATCTAGTAAAGAGATCCCTGCTTCCCCATGCCCAAGAATTCAGGTATTACTAACATGGCTCCATGTCTCCAGCAATACCTTTATTGTATTGGAGCACTGGTCATAGTAGCTGCCCGAACATTGGACCACTGCTAATAGTGAAGCATGTTCAAGAGTGCTTCTATACGACGCCAATACCTTGGCAGTCCAGGAAGTGTATCCCTTCAAGTATTGGTGCTCCCCCTGAATCCGGAGGCCTTGTGTTGACCATATTAGTAGTCCCTTTGCCTGTACCATTCACTTCCCTAAGGTAGGCAAGTTATCCCCAGAATCTATGTTCTTATGCATGCAATTAAGAAGCCTCATCCCTTCTTCAGTACTGGTGTTGCCATCATTGCCCTCACGTACTTCGAAATAAATGGGGCCACTTTGGTTCGCATACCGGTTGGGTCAACCAAATGGGCTCACCCCTTGATAAAACCTCGCCTGTAAAATCATAGGCACCAATCTCTCCCTCCCTTAAAAGCCTCTTGACATCAGGAATTTGGTAAGAAGAACTAGCCATTATAAAGGCTTGTTGGTTTACTCCCAAATGTTGCTAAGACACTGGATCAACGTCGGCTGAGTTTTCCAATACTTAGCATCAGTTATGTTTCCAATGACCAGTGTTGATTGCGTGCCAATAACTAGCACCGGTTGAGTCTTTCAACACTTAACACTGGTTGAGCTTGTCAATGCCCAGCGCCGGTTGCGTGCCAAACGACTAGCGCCAGTTGAGATTGCCAATACCCATCGTTGGTTGAGCTTTTTGAAGGTCAGCACCAGCTGAGATCGGATCTCTCACACGTTCCACGAAATCTAGTCGTGACACCTAGAACTCAGCTGTGACTACTGACAACCGTCTCCACGTCCTTCAACACCGCCTGACACAAGAGCAAATGCCAACTATCACCATGTCTCGCACCTCCTTAATGGTCATACGATTTTTAGAGTTAACCGTACACCTTCCCTGCGACGGTTCACCTCCACGATGATTCACCTCCAGCAACCATACACCTTCCACGATGGGCCACCTCCCGTGACCGTTTGTCTCCTGCTACACGGCCGAAAACCTACTGAAAAACTTTCTCATTTGCATTTTTCACCTGGACAGCAGTAGAACCTCACCAAAAACTCCTGCAAACTTCCTCTAAGTTCCCGGGAACCTCTGTAAAACCACTAACAATGTCGAAAAGCTACCACAATCCTCGGGAAACCTCTTAAAAGTCCTCAGAAAACTCTTAAGACGGGCAGAAATGCTCACTATTTCACTTCTTGCCTCTTCTACGAAAAACTACAGCAGTCGGAACCTCTTCTATTTCCCGTAAAACTCCCCGGAGATCTCTCCTTTCCAACTCCTTTCCCTGCAACTTCACCAAATTCTTAGCAAAGTCTGCATGTCGAAGATCTTCCCTGCAAAAGCTCCTGGAATCCCACTATTGGTCGAGAACCTTCCCTACAAAAATCGCTTGGAATCCCACTGTTGGCTGAGAACCTTCCCTACAAAACCGCCTGGAATCCCACTGTTGGTCGAGAACCTTCCTTGCAAAACCTTTACTGAAGTCCCACTGCTTGCCGGAACTTCAACTGACCACCCTCTCCTCACCGTTAAGAAAATTTTCGCTTAAGGTTTTTTTTACCCTTGGTGAAAAAGTGAGGGAAAACGTGATTTTACCCCTTACATAGACCACACTACTCTCAAATGCCCCTCACAAATTGGAAATTCCAGTCACATCCAAGAGAAGTCAAGCGACGATAAGCCGGGTCGGGCTTTGACTCGAGGCCCGAGGTAACTCTCATCGATTCATGCCCAGCGCCGAGTGAATTTCAAACAACCCTAGAGCTAGTTGCTTTTGCGCTGGGTGTGTTTCCAAACAACCCTAACACCAATTGAATTAATGTATTTTCAAAACAAACCTGGCACCGGTTGCCTAGCGCCAGGTGTGTTTTCAAACAACCCTAGTGCCAGTTGACTTAGCGTCAGGTGTGTTTCCAAACAACCATAGCACCGGTTGACTTAGCGTCGGGTAAGTTTCGAAACGACCGTAGCGCCAATTGTGTTCAAAAATTGTCATGGGTCGTTCACTACACCAGCTGAGTTTTTAACAACTCAACGCTGGTTGTGTTTTTGAGAACTCAGTGCCGATTGAACACTCGCAAGAAACCATTATCGCTACACTTAGCGTCGGCTGTATTTCAAGCAGCCTAAGTTCACGTACTCCAGGCTGAAGCCTTGTGCATCCTACCACTTATCCTTAGTGGGGTTGCACCCATGCCGTGACCTGTCACCCTCAGTGATGTTGCACTCAGGTTGTTGCACCCAAACTGTGGCCTATCATCCCTAATGGAGTCAGGAGCTATCCGTCATCCCCATAGGAGTCACACCCATACTGCAACCCATTATCCCAGTGAAGTTAGGGTCATTTCTACCACTTCAATTCCTAGAGGACCTAGCTATCTTGTCCCCAGGAAGTCGGGTTACCTATTCTCCATGGTGTCTCATCTTTCACCCTAGATAGTATGCTTACCCCCCTAAGCCCTAGGAAAGTCCACTTCTGTTGGCCATCCTTCATCAGGTCACAATTTCCATCTGAGCCCTCAGTTTGTGAATGGTCTTAACCATTTTATCCCCAGGGAGTCGGATTGTCATCCACAGGCCTATTCCTTGAGGATAGGCCTTGTGCATCCTACCACTTATCCTTAGTGGGGTTTCACCCAAGCCGTGACTTGTCATCCTCAGTGATGTTGCACTCAGGTTGTTGCACCCAAACTGTGGCCTATCATCCCTAATGGAGTCAGGAGCTATCCCTCATCCCCATAGGAGTCACACCCATACTGCAGCCCATTATCCCCAGTGAAGTTAGGGTCATTCCTACCGCTTCAATTCCTGGAGGACCTAGCTATCTTATCCCCAGGAAGTCGGGCTACCTATTCTCCATGGTGTTTCATCTTTCACCCTAGATAATATGCTTACCCCCCTAAGCCCTAAGGAAGTCCACTTCTGTTGGCCATCCTTCATCAGGTCACCATTTCCATCTGAGCCCTCAGTTTGTGAATGGTCTTAACCATTTTATCCCTAGGGAGTCGGATTGTCATCCACAAGCCTATTTCCCATGGAGCTTCACTTACATGGTGTCCCAATCATGATCTCATGACCCTAAACTGCACAGCCTCAATCTACGCTGCACAACCGTAAACTGCACAGCTATGGTCCAAACTATATGACCTTAAATTGTAGTGGAGGTCTAGCTGCACAACCTTAAGCTGCGTGGTCCTAGTTGTATGACTTAGAACTGCATAACCACAGTCCAGTTGTACGACCTTTGTGATGACCCAAACTTTTCCCTGCCAGTTAAAAGGCATGGTGAGATGGGGAGGCTGAGGAACAGGCCAGCGCTGGTTGGAAGAGCCAACACTGGGTGGATTTGTGTTAAGAGGGCAGCGCTAAGTGGATTTGTGTGAAGAGGCCAACGCCGGTTGGAAGAGGCTAGCACCGAGTGGATTTGTGTGAAGAGGCCAACGCCAGTTGGAAGTGCCAGCACCAAGTGAGTTGAAGAAGAGGCCAACGCCGAGTGGAAAGCCCAGCATCAAATGTGTCTTTGACATGCATGAGTTGTGTATGCCACTGATCAAATACATGCTGATTGAGTGGCACATGTCCAGATTTTTACAATCTCTTGGTGACACTTGGCCAGCCACCTCAACCCAAGAGTACTTAAGCCCCCTTCCTCACCCGTGCCACTCATTCTTACTTTATCTCTCTCTCTCTCTCTCTCTCTCTCTCTCTCTCTTTAACACACAAGGTGGGCAACCACTGTTGGGCGGGCGAGAGCTGTGAGGAGAGGAGTGGAGAAGTCACCATTGTTGTTTAGGTAAGTGGATCCATCACCATTGCATGATAGTCATAAGGATCATGGAATTTATGAATATAAAATTAGAATGAAAGTGGAATGAAAGTGTATGTGATATAAGAAAATCCTTGCGCCTTCTTATTTAGAAATCGAGGCTCTTGTTCTATGATAATAGTGAATGTCTTGAATGAATGCATGATTCTTAGATTATGTAGGAAATGCATGCTATGCGTGATTATGTATGTGTTCACATTGTGAGAGAATGGTTTTTATCAAGTTCCTCACCATGAAATGAAAATCATGGAATGTATGCTTGAGACATGTTGTATGCCACTGTGAAATTTCTGAAGTTTGCATGTTTTTGTAAGAGGCTTTTGAATAGGCTAATGGGGTTCGATTGATCTCAAACTACCCCTATTGAAAAGATATACGAACTTAGTAAAATGTTTGTTTTTACCTATTGCTGAATTATTTACAAAAATGAAGTTATATTTCAAAATGGGAAGGTATATCATTATTGACTGTTTTCCTGAATTTTTTCATGTATACCACTGTGGTCACTGAGTTTAGCTAGCCAAACAAAGTTCATTTTCGGTCAAGCCACAATCATTTGAAAGATCTTTGAATGAGCTAAAATTTGCAGGTAGAAACTAATTTGAAAAGCTTCCTAGATTGAAAGTTATACCTTACTTTATGAAGTTATATCACTGTGGGAAGTATTGATGAAAATCAGAACTATCAACTTGTTTGCCATGAATTTTGAACCACCAAATGGAATCCAAATGCTTTAAAATTTGGTTTGTTAGAAAGATATAATATTGGCTTAAAATTTTATTTTGTACCCATCACAAGTTGCCTTACGGTTTGAATGTTATAATGATTTGAAGCAGGGTACATTATTATCCACTGTACACAATAGGGGGTAGTTAGTTGACGCTCTTTTCCTTGAACCTTTAAGAGGTCAAACGAAATCCTGTTGTCCTTAAACCACTCCCAAGTGAGGGATAGGTGTGTTTGATATGAAATTGATTTTGGAACCATCTTCAAACTCTAAATGGTCCAAAATTTAGAACTCCAATTGATGATAATGAAGTTATGCTTTGCTATGACATAGGAAGTATGATTACGATGAATGCCCTGTTGCAATATGAATTGCATGATTTTAATAATGCTTATGCTATATGTGAATGGATACCTACTGTGTGAATGATGGTATCATGATGCTTATGCTATATGTGAATGGATACCTATTGTATGAATGATGGTATCATGATGCTTATGCTATATGTGAATGAATACCTACTATGTGAACCAAAGAAAACCAACGAACCCAGACCAAATGGGAACAATGTCCTTCTACATGGCACTCAATTGTCAGATGGGCCTGATTCTGACTGACGAGGTCCGTACAAAATCCTCAACTTAAGAATCACAAACAGTCCGCACAAGGGTGAGGACTTCTACAAGATCCCTAAAAAAAATCTCTTCTCCCCCTAAATCTCCACGGACGGACCCGCGAACAATGCATCCCTATGTTTGAGCAACCTAGTTACATCATTACGTGAATCTCCTCGGCTTTCATGTGGTCCTGTGGCTAGGAAGGAAAAAAGCAAAAGTCGAAGAAAATTTACCAAATAATTGTCCTTCTCGCTTCTCTTGAAGCACAACATTCGGTGGGGCAAGTTGTTTGAACATACTTTTCAGCACCTTGGTCCCTGATAGGAAGCAGGTCAATAAATCCTACAAAACAGTGAAAATTTCTGACAGTCTCAGAATGGCCCTAGAGTTGGTCAGGATCATCATTAGCACTTCAAAAGACCACCTGTTGAGTTTCATCCCAATTAGACATGTCTAAGGCAGTGAACACAAAGAAACAATTTCAACGAAATCGGTCTTTAACATCCTGAAATGGACCCCGTAACTAGAGTCATACTTGTGGTGCGTCAAACAACCATGGAACTACCGCCATTAGATTCGACAAGGTCGAAAACCCCTATGGATCAAGTTTCGGCTTAATCGGGCACTCCAAGATAAAGTTATAGGTGAAATACCGAAAAGGTGTAGGCCACACACTATTCCCATGTGGTCACTCTACATTAAAACGCCATTAAAGGTGGTTGTTTTTATAGTCACGTGTAGTCACTTTCGAGCCCTATATCTTACTCGTTCCAAGTCGGATCGCTCTCAAATTTGGTGAGCATGTTCGTCTTATCAAAACGAACAATTTGATATGTGGTACAACCCGTGAGAACACCCAAGCAAAGAGAAAAACTCAATGAAAGTCGTGGATCCATGAAAGAAGTTGCAGAAAATTCAGCAGCAGCATGCCTTGTTCGAGCAGCCGGATCACGACGCTCGCATACTGGATCGACATGAAAGCAATTGCATTATGTGTGTGAGGTCCGAGGCTATCTCTGGTTCGAACCTCACGTACGATGAATGGTTGGATTTCACACATGAAGGCATCAAAGCTGCTGTAAATTCCAGCGGCCTAATTTCAAGATTCCAGTCAAAAACTCAAGATGATAAAATCTTCATCCGAACATGAAATCGAGCTGCGATTGTTCCAACATGATCGTGACAACATGCTCAATGTGATTCAATGAAAAATCATGAAGAAACATCAAGGAACGAGCACACAATCGATTTGAAATTTTCAAGATTCATCCAAGATTCAAGTCTCATGATCATGGCTCAGAAACATGTTTCATGGCTCGAAGTTGGTATCAAAATGATCACTATGCCGAGCTCTACAAGAAAACAATAATCTTTCGATCTAACGGGCATCAGAACGATCCTGGGTCAGCCATGGAAGATCACGCAAGTTCTCAGACAGCAGCAGGGACTGTTTTGGAATTCCACACATTGTTAGGCTGGAGTAAAACAGTCCTTTTGCACTCATTTTTAGAATGTCTTTAAATTCAAGTAAATTGTAATTATCTTCAATTCTAGGTAGTTTTTGGGCGTACACCCACATTTTAGCCCAATTCTATATAAACCGGCACTGCCTCATTGTACAAAAGACGGATTCATTTTTCTTGGATCAATCAATAAAATTCTGATTTTTGCCTGAGTTTGTGGGTACGTCTTGGAGAGAGAGAGAGATGAGAGAGAAGAAAAAGGTTGGTACTCTTCGAGCAGGTAGATTTCTCTCTCCTCCCCTTTTTCTCTCTTCCCCTCTTTCTCTCCCCTCCCCTCTTTCTCTCTCTTCTCTCTTTCTCTCTCCTCCCCTCTTTCTCATCGCTATCTCTTGCTCTCTCCTCCCCTCTTTCTCATCTCTATCTCTATCTCTCCTCTCTTCTTCTCATATCTATCTCTTTCTCTCTCCCCCTCTCTTCTCGTCTCTATCCCTTTCTCTCTCTTCTTCTCATCTCTTTCTCCCGTTTCTTCTCATCTCTTTCTCTTTCCTCCTCTCTTCTTGTCTCTATCTTTTTCTCTCTCTTCTTCTCATCTCTATCTCTTTCTTTCTCTTTTTCTCATCTCTATCTCCATCTGTCCTCTTCTAATGCAATCGGCGAGCCTAGTGCCGGTTGGATTTTTCTTTCCTCTTCTGTCAATCAGCGAAGCCTAACATCGACTGATTTTCTCTCTCTTCTTCTGTCAATCGGTGAAGCCTAGCGCCGACTGGTTTTCTCTCTATTTTTCTGTCAGTCGACGAAGCCTAGAGCCGGTTGGATTTCTCTCTCTTTTTCTATTAATCGGTGAAGCCTAATGTCAACTGGTTTTCTTTCTTTTTTTTCTGTTAGTTAGTAATGCCTAGTGTCGATTGGTTTTCTCTCTCCTCTTCTGTTAGTCGGTGAAGCCTAGCCCCCACCAGTTTTCTTTCTCCTCTTCTATCAATCGGCAAAGCATAGTGCCAACTGGTTTTCTCTCTCCTCTTTTGTCAGTTGGCGAAGCCTGGTGTACCTCAATATATATTTTTTTACAAAAAATCCTCAAATTATTTTTCTCTACCTTATTTTGTTTTTTATTACCACAAAGTACCTCTATTTATTCTTTTAACAAAAAATTACCTAAATTAGTTTCCTTTGACTAGTTTTATTTTTTATTAGCAAGAATTTCCTCGATTTATTTTTTCATAAAAAATATTTCATTATATTTTTCTTTACTTGATAGTATTTTTTATTTCCTAAAATTACCTCAAATTATTTTTTTGCCACATTTTATTCTTAATTTCCAAATAATTCCTCAATTTATTATTTTAATTTCCAAAATTTACCTCAATTTGTTATTTGACCAAGAAAATACCTCAAATTATTTTTCCTTACCCCATTTTATTTTTTATTACCAAAAGGCACCTAAATTTTTTTTAACAAAAAATACGTCAAAATATTTTTTTTTTTAGCTAATTTTATTTTTGATTACCAAAAATATATCAATCGATTTGTTTACATAACAAAACACCTCTGTTTATTTTAAATACCAAAAAGTTACTGAATTTACTTTACCTCATTATATTTTTCTTTACTTGATGTTATTTTTTATTTCAAAAAATTACCACAAACTTTTTTTTTTACCAAAAAATACCTCAACTTATCTTTCTTTATCTCATTTTATTCTTTATTACCAAATAATTCCTCAATTTCTTTGTAAACGAATAATACCTTAGTTTATTCTAATTTGCCAAACATACATCAATTTATTTATTTTAGAAAAAAGCACCTCAAATTTATGTTCTTTAACTTATTTTTATTTTTTATTTCAATAAATAACCTCAACTTATTTTTTACCAAATAAGAGCACAATTATTTTTCTTTACCTTATTTTATGTTTTACTGCAAAAAAGTACCTCAATATATTATTCAAACGAAAAATACCTCAGTTTATTTTTTTGTTACCAAAAAGTATCTTAATTTTTTTTTATCAAAAAATACCACAAATAATTTTTTCTTACTTCATTTTATTTTTTATTACAAAAAAGAACACACCAATTTCTTTTTTTTGCAACAAATACATCAAATTATTTATTCCTCATTTTATTTTCTCTTACAAAAAAAATACCCCAATTTATTTTTTAACTAAAAAATGCCTCAAATTATTTTCCTTTGCCTCATCTTATTCTTTATTACCTAAAAGTAGCCCATTTTATTTTTATGTAAAAAATACCTGAGATTTTTTTTAATTACCAAAGCATACCTCAATATATTGTTTTTACAAAAGATCCTCAAATTATTTTTGTCTACCTTATTTTGTTTTTTATTACCACAAAGTACCTCTATTTATTCTTTTAACAAAAAAATTACCATAAATAGTTTCCTTTGACTAGTTTTATATTTTATTTGCAAAAAGTTCCTCGATTTATTTTTTCCATAACAAATACTTCATTATATTTTTATTTACCTGATACTATTTTTTATTTCCTAAAATTACCTCAATTTTTTTTTTTTACCTCATTTTATTTATTCTTAGTTTCCAAAAAATAACTCAATTTATTATTTTAATTTCCAAAATTTACCTCAATTTATTATTTGACCAAGAAAATACCTCAAATTATTTTTGCTTACCCCATTTTATTTTTTTTATTACCAAAAGGCAACACAATTTTTTTTAACAAAAAATACCTCAAAATATTTTTTTTTTTTGCTTAATTTTATTTTTGATTACCAAAAATACCTCAAACGATTTGTTTACAAAAAAAACAAAAAAACCCTCAGTTTATTTTAATTTCCAAAAAGTTACTGAATTTATTTTTTGCCAAACAAATACCTAGTTATATTTTTCTTTACCTGATGTTATGTTTTTTTTCCCAAAACTACATCAAATTATTTTTATTTTTTATTGGTATTTCAATTTATTTTTTAAACGAAAAATACATTGTTTATTGTTAATTACCAAAAAGTAGCTAAATTTATTTTTTTACTAAAAAATACCTCACTTTATTTTTCCTTACGTCTTTTTATTTTTATTTCCAAAATGTACCTCGATTTATTTTATTTTTATAAAAAATGCATCAAATTATTTTTCTTTGCTTCATTTTATTTTTTCTTACCAAACAATATCTCATATTATTTTTCTTTACCTATTTTTTTTTTCGGTCACCAAAAAGTACCTCAGTTTATTTTAATTACCAAAGAGTGCCTCAATTAATTTTTTTACTAAAAAACACCTCAGTTTATTTTAATTACCCAAGAGTACCTCAAATTTTTGTTTTAACCAACGAAATACCTCAAATAACTTTTCTTTACCATATTTAATTATTATTTTTACCAAAAATTAGCTTAATTTATTTTTTTAAAAAATATTACCTCAACATATTATTTGAGCAAGAAAATACCTCAAATTATTTTTCCCTTCTCCATTTTATTTTTTATTACCAAAAGCCACCTCAATTTTTTTTTAACCAAAAAAACTTAAGAATATACTTTTTTTGCCTGAATTAATTTTTTATTACAAAAATACCTCAATCGATTTGTTTACAAAATAATAAACCTCAGTTTATTTTAATTACCAAAAAGTTACTGAATTTTTTTTTTTACCAAAAAAATATCCCATTATATTTTTCTTTACCTGATGTTATTTTTTATTTCCCAAATTTACCTCAAATTTTTTTTTTACCAAAAAATACCTCAAATTGTTTTTCTTTATCTCATTTTATGATTTATTACCACATAATTCCTCAATGTATTTGTAAACGAATAAGACCGCAATTTACTCTGATTGGCCAAACGTACCTCAATTTATTTATTTTAGCAAAAAGCGACTCAATTGTTTTTTCTATACCTCATTTTTGTTTTTTATTTCAATAAATAACCTCGACTTATTTTTTACCAAATAATAGCACAAATTATTTTTCTTTACCTCATTTTATGTTCAAACGAAAAATACCTGAATTTTTTTTTTTTTACCAGAAAGTATCTCAATTTATTTTTTTTCAAAAAATACCCCAAATAATATTTTCTTACCTCATTATATTTTTTATTACAAAAAAGAACACACCAATTAAGTTTTTTCACAACAAATACATCAAATTATTTTTATTTTTCTTTCCCTCATTTTATTTTCTGTATAATACTAGTCAAAGGAAACTAATTTGAGGTAATTTTTTGTTAAAAGAATAAATAGAGGTACTTTGTGGTGATAAAAGACAAAACAAAGTAAAGACAAATAATTTGAGAATTTTTTTAAAAAACATAATCTGAGGTAACTTTTGGTAATTAAAACAAAAACTCAGGTATTTTTTATATAAACTAAAATGGGCTACTATTGGGTAATAAAATTACGATGAGGTACCTCAGAAAAATACCTAGATTTATTTTTTATTACCTAATAGTGGCCCATTTTATTTTTATATAAAAAATACCTGACTTTTTTTTTAATTACCAAACGGTACCTCAGATTATTTGTTTTACAAAAAATCCTCAATTTTTTTTTCTTTACCTTATTTTGTCTTTTATCACCACAAAGTACCTCCATTTATTATTTTAACAAAAAATTACCTCAAATTAGTTTCCTTTGACTAGTTTTATTTTTTATTAGCAAAACGTTCCTCGATTTAATTTTTCACCAACAATACCTCATTTTATTTTTCATTACCTGATATTATTTTTTATTTCCCAAAAGTACCTCAAATCATTTTTTTTGCCTCATTTTATTCTTTATTTCCTAATATTTCCTCAATTTATTTTCCAAATGAAAAATCCCTGAGTTTATTCTAATTTGCAAAGTGTACCTCAATTTATTTCTTTAGCGAAAAATACCTCGAATTATTTTTCTTTATTTAATTGTTTTTTCATTTCCAAAAATAACTTCAACTTAGTTCTTCATAGAAAATTACCAAAAATTATTTTTCTATACCTCATTTCATTTATTATTACAAAAAAGTACCTCAAATTATTTTTCAAACTTAAAATACCCTAGTTTATTGTTGAGTACCAAAAAGTAGCTCAATTTATTTTTTACCAAAAAAAGACCTCACATTTTTTTTTTCTTACGTCTTTATTTTTATTTCCAAAACGCATCTCAATTTATTTTTTTTACAAAAAATGCATCAAATTATTTTTCTTTGCTTCATTTGACTTTTTCTTATCAGAAAATATTTCAAACTATTTTTCTTTACCTTTTTTTTTTTTGGTCACCAAAAAGTACCTCAATTTATTTTAATTACCAAGAGTACCTCAATTTATTTTGTTTTAGCAAAAAACACCTCAGTTTATTTTAATTACAGAAGAGTACCTCAAATTTTTTTTTTAACCTTAGAAATACCTCTAGTAACTTTTCTTTACCATATATTAATTACTATTTGTATCGAAAAGTAGCTCAATTTATTTTTAAAACGAAAAATATCTCAGTTTATTTTAATTTCAAAAATTTACCTCAATTTATTATTTGATCAAACCTCAAATTATTTTTCCTTACCCCATTTTATTTTTCATTATCAAAAGGCAGCTCAATTTGTTTTTTAACAAAAAATACATCAGAATATTTTTTTTTAAAGAATATGTTTTTTTACTTGATTTTATTTTTTATTACAAAAAATACCACAACCGATTTATTTACAAAACCAAAAACCTCAGTTTGTTTTAATTACCAAAAAGTTATTGAATTGTTTTTTACCAAAAAAATATCTCATCATATTTTTTTTACCTTATGTTATTTTTTATTTCCCAAAATTACCTCAATTTTTTTTTTACCAGAAAATACCTCAAATTATTTTTCTTTATCTCGTTTTATTCTTTATTACCACATAATTCCTCAATGTATTTGTAAACGAATAATACCTCAATTTATTATGATTTGCCAAACGTATCTCAATTTATTTATTTTAGCAAAAAGAAGCTCAATTTTTTTTCTTTACCTCATTTTTTTATTTTATTTTAATAAATAGCCTCAACTTATTTTTTACCAAATAATAGCACAAAATATTTTTCTTTATCTCATTTTATGTTTAATTGTAAAAAAGTACCTCAATATATTATTCAAACGAAAAATACCTCAATTTATCTTTTGTTACAAATAAGTATCTCAATTTATTTTTTATCAAAAAAAGCCCCAAATAATTTTTTCTTACCTCATTTTATTTTTTATTACAAAAAGAACACGCCAATTTATTTTTTTCACAACAAATACATCAAATTATTTTTATTTTTCTTTCCCTCATTTTATATTCTGTTAGAAAAAAATACCCTAATTTGTTTTTTAACCAAAATATGCCTCAAATTATTTTCCTTTACCTCATCTTATTTTTTATTACCTAATAGTAGCCCATTTTATTTTTATATTACCAAATAATTCCTTAATGTATTTGTAAACGACCATTACCTCAGTTTATTATGAGGTAACAAATGTACCTCAATTTATTTATTTTAGCCAAAAGCAGCTCATGTTTTTTTTCTTTATCTCATTTTTTTTTTTTATTGCAATAAGTACCCTGAACTTATTTTTTACCAAATAATAGCACAACCTATTTTTCTTTACCTCATTTTATGTTTTATTCCAAAAAAATACCTCAATATATTATTCAAATGAAAAATACCTCAGTTTATTTTTTGTTACCAAAAAGAATCTCAATTTAATTTTTTTCAAAAAATACCGCAAACAATTTTTTCTTACCTCATTTTATTTTTATTACAAAAAATAACACACCAATTTATTTTTTTCACAATAAAGACATCAAATTATCTTTATTTTTCTTTACCACATTTTAATTTATGTTACAAAAAAATTACCCCAATTTATTTTTTAGCTAAAAAATGCCTCAAATTTTTTTCCTTTACGTCATCTTATTTTTTATTACCTAAAAATAGCCCATTTTATTTTTATCTAAAAAATTCCTCTTTTTTTTTTTTTTAATTACCAAAGGGTATACGTCAATATATTTTTTTACAAAAAATCCACAAATTATTTTCTTTATCCTTATTTTGCTTTTTATCACCACAAATTACCTCTATTAATTCTTTTAAAAAAAAAATTACCTCAAATTAGTTTCCTTTGATTAGTTTTATTTTTTATTAGCAAAAAATTCCTCGCCTTATTTTTTTCATAAAAAATACCCCATTATATTTTTTTTACCTGATTTTATTTTTTATTTCTCAAATAATTCATCAAGTTATTTTTCAAGCGAAAAATACCTCAGTTTATTCTAATTTGCAAAGTGTACCTCAATTCTTAATTTTTTTTACCAAAAAATACCTCAAATTATTTTTCTTTATCTCCTTTTACTCTTTATTACCAAATAATTCCTCAATGTATTTGTAAACGAAAAATACCTCAGTTTATTGTGATTTGCCAAACGTACCTCAATTTATTTATTTTAGCAAAAAGCAGCTCACATTTTTTTTTTTTACGTCATTTTTATTTTTTATTTCAATAAATAACTTCAACTTATTTTTTACTAAATAATAGCACAAATTTTTTTTTCTTACCTCATTTTATGATATAATGCAAAAAAGTACCTTAGTATATTTTTGTTACCAAAAGGTATCTCAATCTATTTTTTATCAAAAAATATCACAATCAAATCTTTTGTTACCTCATTTTTTTTTTAATTACAAAGAGTAACACACCACGTTATTTTTTTCACAACAAATGCATAAACTTATTTCTATCTACCTCATTTTATTTTTTGTTACAAAAAAAATACCCCAATTTATTTTTTTACCAAAAAATGCCCCAAACTATTTTCTTTTACCTCATCTTATTTTTTATTACCTAAAAGTAGCACATTTTATATTTATATAAAAAATACCTGAATTTTTTTTTTAATTACCAAAAGGTACCTCATTTTTTTTTTTTACAAAAAATCCTTAAATTATTTTTCTTTACCTTATTTGGTCTGTTATTACCACAAAGTTCCTCTATTTATTCTTTTAACAAAAAATTATTTTCATCAAAAATACCACATTATATTTTTATGTACATGATATTATTTTTTCTTTCCCAAAAGTACCTCAAATTATTTTTTTTTGCCTTATTTTATTTTTTATTACCAAAACGCACATCGATTTAATTTTTTTTACAAATAATGCATCAAATTAATATTCTTGGCTTCATTTTATTTTTTCTTACTAAAAAATATCTCAAACTATTTTTCTTTACCTCATTTTTTTTTTTCGGTCACCAAAAAGTATGTCAGTTTATTTTAATTACTAAAGAGTACCTCTATTTATTTTTTTACCCAAAAACACCTCAGTTTATATTTTTACCCAAAAACACCTCAGTTTATTTTACCGAAGAAATACCTCAAATAACTTTTCTTTACAATATATAATTATTATTTTTAATGAAAAGTTCCTTAATTTATTTTTAAAACGAAAAAAATCTCAGTTTTGTTTAATTTCCAGAATTTACCTCAATGTATTATTTACCAAAAAAATACCTCAAATTATTTTCCATACCCCATTTTATTTTTTATTACCAAAAGGCCGCCGAAATTTTTTTAATAAAAAGTACATCAAAATATATATTTTTTTTACATGATTTTATTTCTTATTTCCAAAAACACCATTACCGATTTCTTTAGAAAACAAAAAACCTCAGTTTATTTTAATTACCAAAAAGTTACTGAATTTTCTTTTTACAAAAAAAAATACCTCAATATATTTTTCTTTACCTTACATTATTTTTTATTTCCCCAAATTACCTCAAATTTTTTTTTTACTAGAAAATACCTCAAATTATTTTTCTTTTTCTCGTTTTATTCTTTATTAGCACATAATTCCTCAATGTACTTGTAAACGAATAATACCTCAATTTATTATGATTTGCCAAACGTATCTCAATTTATTTATTTTAGCAAAAAGAAGCTCAATTTTTTTTCTTTACCTCATTTTTATTTTTTATTTTAATAAGTAGCCTCAACTTATTTTTTACCAAATAATAGAACAAATTATTTTTCTTTATCTCATTTTATGTTTAATTGTAAAAAATTACCTCAATCTATTATTCAAACGAAAAATACCTCAGTTTATTTTTTATTACCAAAAAGTATCTCAATTTATTTTTTAACAAAAAATACCGCAAATTAGTTTTTCTTCCCTCATTTTATTTTTTATTACAAAAAAGAGCACACCAATTTATGCTTCTCATTTTATTTTCTTCTACAAAAAAATACCCCAATTTATGTTATAACCTAAAAATGCCTCAAACTATTTTTCGTTTTAAAAATAAATTGTGCAACTTTTTCAGTAAAAATAACAATTACATGTGGTAAAGGAAAGTAATTTGGCGTATTTCTTTGGTTAAAAACATAATTTGAAGTACTCTTAAGTAATTAAAATAAGCTGAAGTGTTTTTTAGTAAAAAAAAAAAATTTGATGCACTCTTTGTTAATTAAAATAAACTAAGGTGCTTTTTGGTGATTGAAAAAAAAAAAATGAGGAAAAGAAAAATAGTTTGAGTTATTTTCTGGTAAGAAAAAATAAAATGAGGTAAAGAAAATTAATTTGAACTATTTTGTTTTTTTGCAAAATAAATCGAGATGTGTTTTGATAATAAAAAATAAAATGACACAACAAAAACAAAAGTGATGCATTTTTTGGTACAAATAAATTCGGCTGCTGTTTGATAATTAACAACAAACTGAGGTATTTTTTTGTTTGAAAAATAAATTTCGGAACTTTTTGTCAATAAAAAATTAAATGATGTATAGAAAAATAATTTGTGGTATTTTTTCATAAAAAAATAAAGTTATTTTTTAAAATAAAAAACAATCAGGTGAAGGACAATAATTCGAGGTATTTTTTGCTAAAATAATAAACTGAAGTATTTGTCGTTTGAAAAATAAATTGAGGAATTATTAAGAAGTAAAGAACATAATGAGGTAAAAAACATAATTTGAGGTACATATGAGAAACAAAAAATAATATTAGGTAAAGAAAAATATAATGAGGTTTTTTTGATGAAAATAATAAATCAAGAAACTTTTTGCAAATAAAAAAAAAAACTAGTTAAAGGATACTAATTTGAGGTAATTTTTTGTTAGAAGAATAAACGTAGGTATTTTTTGGTAATAAAAATAAAATAAGGTACAGAAAAATAAATTTAAGATTTTTGTAAAAATAAATAAATTAAGCTACCTTTTGGTAACTAAAAAAAAACTTAGGTATTTTTTATATAATAATAATATGGTCTACTTTAAAGGAAAATAATTTGAGGTAAAATGAAATGAGGTAAAGAAAAATAAAAATAGTTTGATGTATTTGTTGTGAAAAAACAAAATTGGTGAGCTCTTTTTTGTAATAAAAAATAAAATGAGGTAAGAAATACAAATTTGCGGTATTTTTTGATAAAAAATAAATTGAGAAATTTTTTGGTGACAAAAAAAAAACTGAGATATTTTTGGATTGAATAATAGAATGAGGTACTCTTTTGCAATGACTGTCAAAATGAGGTAATGAAAAACAAATTTATGCTATTGTTTGAAAAAAAAAAAAGTTGAGGTTATTTATTGAAATAAAAAATAGAAATGAGGTAAAGAAAAAAAATTTGAGGTGTTTTTTGCTAAAACAATTAAATTCAGGCACGTTTGGCAAATAAGAATAAACTGAGGTATTTTTTGTTTACAAATTAATTGAGGAATTATTTGGTAATAAAGAATAAAATGAGATATAGAAAAATAATTTGAGGTAGTTTTTGGTTTAAAAAAAAAGTTGAGGTAATTTTGGAAAATAAAAAATAACATCAGGTAAATAAAAATAGAATGAGGTATTTTTTTTTGTAAAAAAATAAATTCAGCTACTTTTTGGTAATTAAAATAAACTGAGGTTTTTTATTTTGTAAACAAATCGATTGAGGTACTTTTGGGAAATAAAAGATAAAATTTGCTAAAGAAAAAAAAGTTCGTTGTATTTTTTGTTAAAAACAATTGAGGTGCCTTTTGGCAATAAAAAATAAAATGGGGTAAGGAAAAATAATTTGAGGTATTTTTTTGGTCAAATAATAAATTGAGGTAAATTTTGGATATTAAAATATACTGAGATATTTTTCATTTTAAAAATAAATTGAGCTACTTTCCGGTAAAAATAATAATTAAATGTGGTAAAGAAAGGTAATTTGATGCGTTTCTATAGTTAAAAAAATAATTTGAGGTACTCTAAGATAAATAAAATAATTTGAGGTGTTTTTTGGTAAAAAAACAAAAATTGAGGTACTCTTTGTTAATTAAAATAAATTGAGCTACCTTTTGGCGAACAAAAAAAAAAAAAAGAGGTAAAGAAAAATAGTTTGAGTTATTGTTTGGTAAGAAAAAAGAAAATGAGGTAAAGAAAAATAATTTGATGTATTTTTTGTAACAAAAATAAATCGAGTAGCGTTTTGGTAATAAAAATAAAATGACGTAAGGAAAGAATATGTGAGGTATTTTTTGGTAAAAAATAAATTGGGCTACTTTTTGGTAATTAACAACAAACTGAGGTATTTTTTGCTTGAAAAAGAAATTCAGGTACTTTTTTAAAATAAACAATAAAATGATGCATAGAAAAATAATTTGTGAAATTTTTCCATAAAAAATAAGTTGAGGCTACTTTTTGGAAAAAAACAACAATCAGGAAAAGAAAAATAACTCGAGATATTTTTTGCTAAAGAAATAAACTGAGGTATTTTTCATTTGAAAAAAAAAAATTTTGGAATTACTAAGGAGTAAAGAATAAAATGAGGCAAAAAAACATAATTTGAGGTACTTTTGGGAAACAAAAAATATTATCAGGTAAAGAAAATATAATGAGGTTTTTTGATGAAAAAAATAAATCGAGGAACTTTTTATTAATAGAGTGAGGTCCTCTTTTGCTATGAAACACAAAATGAGGTGATGAAAAATAATTTATGCTATTGTTTGGTAAAAACAAAATTGAGGTTATTTATTGAAATAAAAAATAGAAATGAGGTAAAGGAAAAACATTTGAGCTGTTTTTTTGCTAAAACAATTAAATTCAGGCACGTTTGGCAAATAAAAATAAACTGAGGTATTTTTCGTTTATAAAAAAACAAACATGAATTATTTGGTAATAAAGAATAAATGAGATATACGAATATAATTTGAGGTAGTTTTTGGTTAAAAAAAAAGTTGAGGTAATTTTGGGAAATAAAAAATAACATCAAGTAAAGAAAAACATAGTGAGGAATTTTTTTTTGGTAAAAAAATAAATTCAATTACTTTTTAGTAATTAAAATAAACTGAGGTTTTTTGTTTTGTATTTAGAACGGATGCAGTAGTTTTGGGAAATAAAAAATAAAATTTCGTAAAGAAAAAAAAGTTTGTTGCATTTTTTGTTAAAATAAATTGAGGTTCCTTTTGGTAATAAAAAATAATTTGAGGTATTTTCACAAATAATAAATTGAGGTAAATTTTTTAAATTAAAATAAACTGAGATATTTTTCGCTTTAAAAATAAATTGAGCTACTTTTCTGTAAAAATAATAAATAAATGTGGTAAAGAAAAGTAATTTGCATATTTCTATGGTTAAAAAAATAATTTGAAGCGCTCTAAGGTAATTGAAATAAACTCAGGTGTTTCTTGGTAAAAAAAAAAAAATATTGAGGTACTCTTTGTTAAGTAATATAAACTGAGGGACCTTTTGGTGATCGAAAAAAAAAAAAGGGAGGTAAAAAAAATAGCTTGAGTTATTTTTTGGTAAGAAAAAGAAACTGAGGTAAAGAAAAGAAATTTGATGTATTTTTTGTACAAAAAATAAATCGAGTTGCGTTTTGGTAATAAAAAATAAAATGACGTAAGGAAAACAAATGTAAGGCATTTTTTGGTAAAAACTAAATGGGGCTACTTTTTGGTAATTAACAACAAACTGAGGTAGTTTTTGCTTGAATAATAAATTGAGGTACTTTTTTTTAATAAAAAATAATGATGCATAGAAAAATAATTTGTGGTATTTTTCCATAAAAAAATAAGTTGAGGTTATTTGTGGAAATAAAAAAACAATCAGGTAAAAAAAAATAACTTGTGGTATTTTTCTCTAAAGAAATAAACTGAGGTATTTTTCGTTTGAAAAATAAATTAAGGAATTATTAAGAAATAAAGAATAAACTAAGGCAAAAAACATAATTTGAGGTACTTTTGGGAAACAAAAAATATTATCAGGTAAAGAAAAATATAATAAGGTTTTTTTGAAGAAAAAACTAAACCGAGGAACTTTTTGCTAGTAAAAAATAAAATTAGTTAAAGGACACTAATTTGCGGTAACTTTTTCTTAAAAGAATAAACAGAGGTATTCTTTGGTAATAAAAAACAAAAGAAGGTAAAGAAAAATAATTATAGGATTTTTTGTAAAAATAAATAAATTGAGGAACCCTTTGATAAAAAAAAAAGAAAAAAACACTCGGGCATTTTTTTATGTAATAATAAAATGGGCTACTTTTAGGTAATAAAAAAAATAAGATGAGGTACATTTTTAGGATAAAAAATAAATTGGGGTGTTTTTTTGTAACAAAATATAAAATGAGGTAAAGAAAAATAAAAATAGTTTGATGTATTTGTTGTGAAGAGAATAAATTGGTGTGCTCTTTTTTGTAATAAAAAATAAAATGAGGTAAGAAAAACTAATTTGCAGTATTTTTTTTATAAAAAACAGATTGAGAAACTTTTTGGTAACAAAAAATAAACTGAGGTATTTTTTGTTTGAATAATAGAATGAGGTACTCTTTTGCAATGAAACACAAAATGAGGTAATGAAAAATAATTTATGCTATTGTTTGGTAAAAAATAAGTTGAGGTTATTTATTGAAATAAAAAATAGAAATGAGGTAAAGAAAAAAAATTTGAGGTGTTTTTTTTCTAAAACAATTAAATTCAGGCACGTTTGGCAAAGAAGAATAAACTGAGGTATTTTTCGTTTACAAAAAAAAAACAGGAATTATTTGGTAATAAAGAATAAAATGAGATATAGAAAAATAATTTGAGGTCGTTTTTGGTTAAAAAAAAAAGTTTAGATAATTTTGGGAAATAAAAAATAACATCAGGTAAAGAAAAATATAATGAGGTATTTTTTTGGGTAAAAAAATAAATTCAGTTACTCTTTGGTAATTAAAATAACCTGAGGTTTTTTGTTTTGTAAACATATTGGTTGAGGTACTTTTGGGAAATAAACAATAAAATTTGGTAAAGAAAAAAAAGTTTGTTGCATTTTTTGTTAAAAAAATTGAGGTGCCTTTTGGTAATAAAAAATAAAATGGGGTAAGGAAAAATAATTTAAGGTATTTTCTTGGTCAAAGAATAAATTGAGGAAAATTTTTGAAATTAAAATAAAAGGAGATATTTTTGGCTTTAAAAATAAATTCAGCTACTTTTCGGTAAAAATAATAAGTAAAAGTGGTAAAGAAAAGTAATTTAACTTGTTTCTATGGTTAAAAAAATAATTTGAGGGACTCTTAGGTAATTAAAATAAACTGAGGTGTTTCTTGGTAAAAAAAAAATTTTGAGGTACTCTTTGTTAATTAAAATAAACTGTGGTTGACCGAAAAAAAAAAAATGAGGTAAAGAGAAATAGTTTTAGTGATTTTTTGGTAAGAAAAAAGAAAATGAAATAAAGAGAATAATTTGATGTTTTTTTCATAAGAAAAATAAATCGAGTTGCGTTTTGGTACTAAAAAATAAAATGACGTAAGGAAAACAAATGTGAGGTATTTTTTGGCAAAAATAAACTGGGCTACTTTTTGGTAATTAACAACAAACTGAGGTACTTTTTGCTTGAAAAATAAATTGAGGCATTTTTTTTAATAAAAAATAAAATGATGCATAGAAAATTAATTATTGGTATTTTTCCATAAAAATAAGTTGAGGTTATTTTTGGAAATAAAAAAAAATCACATAAAGAAGAATAACTCGAGGTATTTTTTGCTAAAGAAATAAAATGAAGTATTTTTTTGTTTGAAAAATAAATGTAGGAATTATTAAGAAATAAAGAATAAAATAAGGCAAAAAACATAATTTGAGGTACTTTTGGGAAACAAAAGATAATATTAGGTAAAGAAAAATATAATGAGGATTTTTTGATGAAAAAAATAAATCGAGGAACTTTTTGCTAATAAAAAATAAAACTAGTTAAAGGACACTAATTTGAGGTAATTTTTTGTTAAAAGAATAAGCAGAGGTACTTTTTGGTTAATAAAAAACAAAATAAGGTAAAGACAAATAATTATAGGATTTTTTGTAAAAATAAATAAATTGAGGTACCCTTTGGTAATTAACAAAAAAAAAACACCCTGTCATTTTTTTTAATAATAATAAAATAGGCTACTTTTAGGTAATAAAAAAATAAGATGAGGTAAAGGAAAATAATTTGAGGCATTTTTAGGTTAAAAAATAAATTGGGGTATTTTTTTGTAACAGAAAATAAAATGAGGTAAAGAAAAATAAAAATAGTTTGATGTATTTGTTGTGAAAAGAATAAATTGGTGTGCACGTTTTTGTAATAAAAAATAAAATGAGGTAAGAAAAACTAGTTTGCGGTATTTTTTGATAAAAAAATAAATTGAGAAACTTTTTGGTAACAAAAAATAAACTGAGGTATTTTTCGTTTGAATAATAGAATGAGGACCTCTTTTGCAAATGAAACACAAAATGAGATAATGAAAAATAATTTATGCTATTGTTTGGTAAAAAATAAGTTGAGGTTATTTATTGAAATAAAAAATAGAAATGAGGTAAAGGAAAAAACATTTGAGGTGTATTTTGCTAAAACAATTAAATTCAGGCACGTTTGGCAAATAAGAATAAATTAAGGCATTTTTCGTTTACAAATAAATTGAGGAATTATTTGGTAATAAAGAATAAAATGAGATATAGAAAAATAATTTGAGGTAGTTTTTGGTTAAAAAAAAAAATTGAGGTAATTTTGGAAAATAAATAATAACATCAGGTAAAGCAATACATAATGAGGAATTTTTTTATATTTGCGCATACGGATCATTCATAACTATGGTGATTCAATTCTCAAATATATTGTTTCAACTAAATGGTCCAAATGAATTTCCCCACGTTCCTATGAATAGACACACGTGCGCAATGAAATATCCCGTCACAATAGTTTAATTTAGTTCAATTATATTATTGTAAACCGAATAATTTGATTTCAACATCGGCACGGTTTTCAATCACACGTGTTGAGTTGAGCAGGACTATACTATCTATATCACCAATATATGTATTCTGGGTAATTTACCACAAATAGATTGTGGAAATATAGTTAAATTGCTATCACAATATAGTTTAGGTATAATATATGATTGGTGAAATTACGTATACAATAATTTGCGTAATTCACTATCCTTATAGTACTATGTAAGGATAATTTACTTAATTATCATAATTATGATTTATACCTAAACTATGCTGATAATATTACATAGTTATAATTTATAATTATATCATCATTATATAATAACGGTTAATAGTAATTGTTATATTACCAATTGAAAATCAAATTTATACGACGATTACACATATAAATTAATTATGTGATAAATTATATATATTGCTAACGATAATTTATTACCAATCATGGTATATAAAATAAGTAATACACTATTTTGACGGTCATTGATAAAATATAACTATATTCACGATATTACATGATAACAAGTTACAAATATTTTAATTAAATCTACAAATAACAAGCATCAATATTAAAAAGTTATATTGACCACAATCGTACGGGTAAATTTACTAGTTATTTACAATATGACCATTGGATAACATATGGCCTATTATATATCCATTATCAAATATATATATTGCTATATAGTTATCAATACCGTAAATATAATTATTACCAACTTACACAATTTATCATATAATTAATTTATATGTATAATCATCGTATAAATTTGATATTCCTCCAAACACGTGTGCACAAAGTGCCACTAAATTGCCCTCCTTACGAAGTTTCGTGATTGATTATTTTTCGATAGGATTTGATTATGAGGATGAAGAGAATGTGTGTAAAATTTGTGGTCATTCAAATGCCAAAAATATGGTTTTCTAGAGGTGTGGTTGCATTGTACTACTATACAACCATTTCATTAGATCATTCCCCTTATTAAAATACCGGTACATGCGTATTATGCATACTTTAAACATGCCGGTATATGTACTCATAATCTAAAATTTTGAGTTTTACGCAATTATATATAATGGATATTATCGCATAAAACATTAATCACTTCCCGTACTTTAATGGGGCAAAACTTACCGTTATTTATCAAATTCAATTTATATAAATTTGGTATATTACTCAATTGTAGTACTACACATAAATATTATTTGTTTTGTAGTACTATTGTTAAATCACACGTATGAATTATATCAAACCTATGATACTGCAAAACTTCAACCGCCATGGCATTATATCAATTATAGTAATAGTACCGTAACGCTATATTGATACCCATAAATTTTAATTATATATCAAAATTTTGTACCGATCAATATAGTACACATAAATTTATATCACTATATTTATTACTTATAACCGTGATTATTTAAACCTTTATGGTAAACATAAGGTTATGCTAAATCATGATTTAATTAAAGCCGTATGTAATTATTTACAAAAATAGGTACATTGCAATTTATGGAATAATAATCAAAATTTTGTGTACCGATATACATATTCACTACCATGTCACGATTACAATCACATATGCCCAAAAAATAATCAAATTGTCTAGTGCGAATTTATCAAGTATGGATGATTAAATTGTTTTATTATGCGCAAAACCAATTGCGCACAAACCGTTATAAACGTTTACAAATGAATGATAGTTTCATACGCACGCGATTTGTCCCACCCAAATTTTACCAAATATGATTTGAAATCTTGTTCTTATTGGGAGATTTGCGTGCGATCACATGCACGCATACTTTTGCAAATATATTCGTGTCCACTCCGGGATTCACAATTATACATTTGTGCAGGTTCGATCGGGTCATTTTCGTTGACCTATTCGTAATATTTGAATTGTGGGTACATGGGTCATCCATAATTTTACGGCTATATAAACCAGTATAAATTTAAGCATAGGTAACAATTTAGTGATTATTACACTCAATAACGTAAAATTGAGTTTTGCATCATGGGAAAGGTTTTTTGAGTGGTCTTGTGAATTATTTATCCCGATTCCCTAATAAGTCAACATAAAAGCCCCAAATAGTTATTAACAATAATTTGACGTGCAGACCAAATAAGAATGTTTTCAAATGCCGTACTATATTACAATTTTGGGGCAAATCCATTCAATAATTGTATAGGAAGTGCAAACCTATTCGTTCTTGTGCACATTCACCATGTTTCATCGTGGAATATATTTAATCGCTCACCATAATATAGTTGAAACTAAATCATTATCGCTCATATGATTATGGTCGAATCACACAATAGGATTTTGTTTTTCACGCTTGAATTTTACACTAAATTTGCCGTACGCGCCCTTAATAAAAAAAATAGTTGCGCTCAACTCAACTCTTCATTTCCCGGTACATTTATGCGCATTCAATTTTAAAAGTTATCCTTAAACCGGCACGGTTTGCGCACGATTCGCATACATTGACTTGAGTGCGCGTGTTGTTTCAATAAAATTTTTTTTGAACGGTAATATACGACTTATCATTTATTAAAAAATAAATTTTTTTTTAACAATAACGAATGACTTATCATTGTTTCAATTGTTTTATTTTTTTAAACGGTAATGTCCGACATATCATTGAACAAAAATATTTTTTTTTTGAACGATAACGAACGACTTATCATTGTTACAAAATTTATTTATTTTTTGAATGGTAACGTCCGACATATCATTGATTCAAAAATAAATATA
>NW_006497436.1:6513-19877 GCF_000471905.2 Amborella trichopoda
ATACATATATATGTATACATAGTGTATACATACATACATTTATATACATATATGTGTATATATATACATATGACATATATATATATGTATAGATATATATATATATATGTATACATATGTATATACATTTATATATGTATATGTATATATATATGAGAAAGTATGAGGTTAGCCCGCTCGCTTACCCCTTTGAGATGAGCAGAATGGCTGTGATGAAAAAAAGAAAATCCAATGATTGTTAGAATGAGTTGCACATTTTACGAAAAAAGTCTATACGTTTGAAAATTTTGGTCGCCAGCAAGTACGCTATGATGACAGCATGTTAAAAAGGGTGCCTTTCGCTCTCTCTCCTAGATTTTCTCTCTTTCCTACTTCCTAAAAAATAGAATGCTCTCTCTCTCTCTCCCTCACACTCTCTCTCTATTAGAGCTTGGGTTTTTCTCTCTATCTTCTACTTCCCCCAATTTACGGATGCCCTCTCTCTCCCTCTGCTCGTGCCAAAGTCTTTCTCTCTGCTCGCGCTGGTTGTTGTTCCTGCTGTCGCCCTCTTTTACCCTCTTGCTGCTCGTTAAAAGAAGCCACCCTCCGCTCTCTTCACTGCGCCTCTCTGCCGCCCACCCCATATGTAAAGGTTCTCTCTCTCCCTGTATTTGTCTAAGATTTATAGTATTATAAAAATCCTAATATCTTTATATGTCTGAGATTTATAGTATTGCAAAAACCCCAATCTTTTTTTCTCTGTATTTCTTGTCTACTATTGTTTCTACAATTTTTGCCTTGAAAATGCATAGATGGAGCTTCATTTGATTTTTTGTTTTCTTTGATAAATCTTTTTTTCTCTGTATTTCTTGTCTACTATTGATTCTACAATTTTTACCCTGAAAATGCATAGATGGAGATTCATTTGATTTTCTGTTTTCTTTGATAAATCTTTTTTTCTCTATATTTCTTGTCTACTATTGATTCTACAATTTTTCACTGAAACTGCATAGACGGAGCTTCATTTGATTTTCTGTTTTCTCTGAGAAATCTCTTTTTCTCTATATTTCTTGTCTACTATTGATTCTACAATTTTTGCCCTGAAAATGCATAGATGGAGCTTCATTTGATTTTCTGTTTTCTCTGAGGTTGGGATTCTTTTTTTCCTTTCATACCCTATCTATTGTTTTTTTATTGTTAGTTTCAATATGATCTTTCTCAAAATTGGATAGAACGAAAGAGATGGCTGAGGTTAATTGATATTTATGTTGATATTTAGAGGCTCCATAAGTTGGGTAAGTTTAAATTATTGGTAAATGATTGGATTTTACTAAAAATCGAAAATGAAGAGTGGTAAATGCTTTTACGAATGGTGCAATTTGACTAAATTGGTACTTCTTAGTTTTAGAAGAAAAACTGGATTTTTGCTATATCACTTGTCTTGGTTCAGCTAGGATGTGGGTCTTATGGTGTTTGATTTTCTACTTTTTTTTTTATAAGTTCAACAAGACTAGTTTTGGGACTTGAAACTTAAAGTTGGTTAATTAGTATCGTATTTTTGTCATTGATTTTGATGCATATAGTCATTTGTATGTCTCATGCTCCACTTTTTGGCAGAGCATTACCTCACCTGCATAGATTGCCTGATCTGCATATTCTGATGTCTATAATGTTCCCCAACGAGTTAATGTATAAATTTTGAGATTCTTAACTTTTGGTCAATTGATTATTGTACCACTTCTTTCTATTTTCTGATTAAATTTTGAGATTCTTAACTTTTGGTAGATTGATGATTGCACCATTTCTTTCTATTTTCTGATATGGCTTCTAATACCTTAGTGTGGTCTTAATTAGACATACAAAGGCTTAAGAGGATATATTTAGCTTTCTGTAGTCTTCCATGACTTGACCTCTACTAGAGGAATATTTGTGCTTGAACTTTTTAGAAAGTAGATTAGTTTGTGACTTACATTTGGTGTTCATATATTCTCTGCCCATATACCAAATTTCCAACCACGTAACGTTTTACTGAATCTTCTATTCAATAGTGAGAGAATGGACAGTTGAATGTTTCTTTTTTTACCCCTTCCATTTGCTTACATGAAGTTCAAAAGACCACTCTGTTTAAAACTTGATCTGGGTTAAATTGACTCACACAATTCAACTTCATGAGGATGGGATTCTTTTTTTCCTTTCATACCCTATCTATTGTTTTTTATTGTTATTTTCAATATGATCTTTCTCAAATTTGGATAGAACGAAAGAGATGGTTGAGGTTAATTGATATTTATGCTGATATTTGGAGGCTCAATAAGTTGGGTAAGTTTAATTTATTGGTAAATGATTGGATTTTACTAAAAATTGAAATGAATAGTGGTAAATGCTTTCACGAATGGTGCAATTTGACTAAATTGATACTTCTTATTTTTTAGAAGAAAAGCTGGATTTTTTGCTATATCACTTGTGTTGGTTCAGCTAGGATGTGGGTCTGATGGCGTTTGATTTTCTACGGGTTTTTTTCCCCCAGATAAGTGGTTATCTATTTGTTCCACTTATTTGGTTATAATTGAATGGACTTTTGTCATAACTTTTGAGTTGGTTCTATGAGAGATTATTGGCACATAGTTCTTATTGGTTGATAGTTTTATTGTTATGCCCTTTTCCTAGTAGCCACATAATGCTGAATATATAAAATTTTGCGTGTTGCATACTTTTTTCTTCTAAATCATCAGTTTAGACCCATTCCTGTGCTTTTCACTTTGGAACTATTTGAAAGTTTGGAATTTTATATCCAACCTATGATTTGGATCCTTATTGATAAAAAATAGGCTTGTTTAATATATTTTTGCTTTGTATTTTGTGTTAGAGACACCTGTTTTTTTATAATGGTTTAGCCCTTTTGAGCTCAAGTTATCTTTTAACTACTAGGTAATTTTATAACCAACCAAACATTTGGTTTGGGAATACTCTATGCTTGTAGGCCCATATGTTCAGAAGAATAATTTCGAATTTTATGGCATTCAAAAATTTATAATGAACTTCAATTGAACTCTAATAGTTTAATCAAATCCAGACTTGACCAGCAGGGTGAATTTCTATGGCAATTCAAAATCTCTAAAATTTATCTCAATAATAAACAAAAATATAAATTGGGAATGTTCTAGGTTCAAGCATATATTATTATTGCTTATAGAAGTAGCCCTTTGTCTCTTTTCTGAACATAGACTCGTTCATTCTGACCTTGTATATAACATTTTGTTTAAGCATACGGGCTTAAGATATTTTTATTGCATGGGGCTTAGATGTTCTTCTAACATTGATAAAAAACTGCTTACACATGCATATTTCATGTAAAAATACTAATAACGTTGCCCATAAAATCAAAAGAAAAAAAGAAACACCTTGGAGAAGATTCTTAGCAGTGATCTAGACTTTATTCGCATATATATTGATATGCATGTAGCTGATATGTTTATTAGGATACTGAGCCATGCGAGTTGAAAATCTTACCAAAGCTCATATTATGAGCATATAGATATGATCTGAAATAAACTCTTGGGAATATCCTGTTCAATCTCACATAAGTGCTAGATTTGCAAAAACCACCTTTCTGATTAAAAATCATTCCTTCATTATGCAGAAAACCGCATGTCTCTTCTGGTATGAAATTATGAATTGGTTGCAGGATTTGCCTTCAATTGTAATTCATCCCCCGCTCCTGAATATAGCTATATGGGATAGAATTGTTAGTTACTTATTTGCCATTCTTCTATTGTGAACCTCAACCTAGAATTATTTTCTACAAGGAGCTATTCACTAAAGGAGATTTTTCTTTTGTTTGCTTTTCTACATTTATAGCATCTTGTCTATATGAACTGGTAAGATTAGAATTGCTTTGAAGTTGGGACCAAATTCAAATGCCTGTATTTATTAAAATTGTTAAGCACACAATAACTATTATGATATGGATGAATTTTATGATTTCTATCAGGTGCACTACCCATTGTTAACCATCTCAAATAAGGTAAATGGATTAAGAATGGTTATGATGAAGTTTGTAATATATTCTTTGTGACTTTTTTATAGAATGGATCTCATCAATCAATTCCCTCCAAGGATTTGTAAATGCAAACCAGGATGTGGTTGGATGCGCGTGTTTATATCAAAGACACACGATAACTATAATAGGCATTTCTATAAATGCTCTAACTAGAAGGTATGTAATATTCATTCATTAATATAATTTCAAAGTATTTTGGTGTTCATTTGTAAGCATATTTGTAACACACATTTATCTTATTGTGTTAACTACTAGAAAGAGACTGGATGCGGTTATCTAGAGTGGTGTGATGAAATTTTAGGTGAAGTTAGGAAGCTTATGGTTAAAAGGTTCGCATCTCAGAGGTCAGATGCCAGTGTTGTTGATGGAGTAGATGCAGCTTTATCAGAAAAAGAGAAGCACAAAACTATTGCAATGGTCACTGAGGAAGCAAACATTCAAACAATTACTCTCATATGTGTAATTTTATTTATGATATTGATGTTTGCCCTCTTTTTATTTGTAAAAAGAATGGGTATATGTATTATGGTATCTATATACTTATAGTTGTATACACTTATATTTCTCTATCTTCTATGAAACAACAAGGTCCAGTTCAATATATTTTGTACATTAATATAAATTGGAACTATTCTTAAGTAGTTTGAATCTCTCTCTCTCTCTCGAGCATCAGATATTCTTCAGTGGTTTGAGTGGTGAATAATTTATTTTTCCATCAGATATTGTAAGTGGTTTGAGTGGTGAATAATATATTTTTTTATAGTGCATCATGAATGATTTGGTATTGAATTTTTGGTGGTTTTGTAGTTTTGTGGCTTGAATATTTTCATAAATTGAATCGGTTATAATTTGAGTGTAGGAGACCAAGGATAATAGAATCGGATAATTGAAAACCACATATTTGCACTGCTTGCTGCTCGAATTCACCTTGTTTCTCTCTCTAGATTTGCTCTCTACCTTATTTCTTTCTATGGCCAAGCTCCAACTCGTTCCTGTCTAAGGCTACTATTGTGTTTCTCTCTCTAAAAGTATTATCTGCAAAGGCCACCATTGTCATAACAGTAGTGGAACATGAAAAGGCTGTAGATCGCTTGCGTCAAATTCTTCTTACCAATTTTGTTTGGATTTTCAATGGGCCATTGTTTACTTGAAGAATCAGATTTAGTGGCATCTCACTCTCTGGATAGGGTCGCGAGGGATACCAGAAAAATGATTTTTAGAAGGCCCAATCAGCTATGTAAGAGTGGAAAAGTAACTTCAGTTTTTCTCAACTTTCATATGAAAAAACTTTGCGAGTTTGACATTCAAACTCTCTCCTACCAACTAGTTCTTATACTTTTTTTCTATCTAATAATTAACCATCTCTTACGCTAATACGATTTACACTACACTATATTGCTCATCACAAAAATTCGCCTTGTCTTCATGTATATTTTTTCTATCTAAAACCATAGATCATATGGGAAAGGGGTTGGGGTCGTGATGGTAGTACCCCCTATACCTTAGTCGCATATTGTGCTCTCCAATCTGACTGACAGCTTTGAAAACCTAACTATTTTAAAAAATGGGTAGGCACCATGTTCCCATTGAGTTTCCCCCAAAAAAAAAAAAAAGAAAAACAGAAAAAGAAAACCCTTAGATCAGATGGTCCAAATACTAGATGACTTTCAACATTACTTCATGCAAATACAAGATGCATAGGATTTCTCTTCACAATTTGTTGCCAGGTAGAGGAGTTTACATCCCCAAAATTGGAATCCTATAAGTACTCCAAGATCGAGTTTTTACTTCGAAGGAGCATGTACCCTCAGACGAGCGTGTAGCCTCGGAAGCATAAAACTTTTGGCTTCACTGTAGTGGTTTCAATAAACCTATCTAATGTAATGTCGCTATAAAACCTTAGCCGAGACCTTAGGAGGCATGCACTTTTGAACCACTCATAATAAAAAGGGATTAACGGAATGTTAACTTTTGACCACAAATTAAACCACTCATAATAAAAGGGATTAACGGAATGTTAACTTTTGACCACAAATTAAACCACTCATAATAAAAGGGATTAACGGAATGTTAACTCTTGATAAGAAATTAAACAATAATTTTAACCCCTACTTTTTGTGGTGAGAAAAAGCAATAGTGTGTATTTTTCCTTCAAAACCCAGGCTATCTTTTTTCCTATACGCAGAAGACAACAACTGTAAGGAGGATGATATAAGATTCCAGCAACATAAAAACAATATGAGAAATCACCATTAAGATCACGAGCCTATCTTTTACTCCATATAGAAGTTCAAACTTGCAATGGAACCATTCAACATAAATAATTTAAATCATATACACCAATATAAGAATCATAAAAAATAAAATCATGTAAAAGAACCTTCTTCATAGCCAATGAGGATACTACATAGCAGTTCATGATCTAAACTAAATTTGATGGAGCTAATATGAAATTTCTCCATGATAAAACAAAATACATTGAATAAAAATTTGCTTCTTGTCCTAATACTCCATCTACAATCGAGTACAAATTTGATTCTCAGCATGGTCTCTGATCCCACTTTCTCTCTTGCTCGATACAAGTTCAGGGGGTGTGGATGTGCATTTAGCAGGAACAACAATCACCAATGGAGGGTCTATGATCCAGATGTATGAATAAAATGCCCTATGTCACAGAGATTGAACAATCATGCACTTGTTGACTACACGATGGTGGGCTAAGATTGAACAATCATACAATTTTCCTTGTAAACACAATTACAAAATAAAACTTCAGAATCTAGCAAATGAAAGCAGTGAACAATCATACATTTTTCATTGTAAGCACAATCACGAAATACAACTTCATATTCTAGCAGATGAAAGCAGTGAACAAATCATTCATTTTTCATTGTCTAATATCCACCTGTGTGAATAAAGTGCCCTATGTCACAAAGAAGGAAATAACAGACACTATTTCAGAGCATTCCTAGTCCTGGGTTCACTAATACTGTTCTTGAGCGGAAAACAGAGCAAAAGGAACATATTATCATGTAAGGAAAATCGTACAACACTGTCACAATTTCCATATTTAGCATGGAAATGCAATAATAAATTGCATGCAAGTAGCTATATGCGAGATAAGCCTAGGCCTAGTGATTTGCATGTAGATAATTACAAAAGTGCTTTACGATGTGTTTTGTCCATACCATCAATGCATATTTGCTGTCACTTGACCTCCTTGCTTAAGATGGGCTCTACAATACCATCATGCTTACTACGTGTTTTGTCCTTAGCCCTGTAAGAGGAAGATAAATTCATATGTATGTATTCCAATTGAAGCTAATACAATTGTAAATCAAATAGATCAGAAATAATGAGAATAATACAATTGTAAATCAAAATAATGTAAAGGTATGTAGTTGTACCTATCACAAACGAATGACGGGCAGTTCCTTTTATCATGTCCGCGCTACCATTGCAGACTGTGCATTTCCTTTTTTTTGTCTTCGGCTCCATCCCTCAGAACGAGCTTTCAATTTTTTAGTGGTCGATCGTCTCTTTATCCATGCTCGTGGAGGCTCAAGGACATCGCGACAATGGTTACGTCCACTTGGTGTGTTACTACAACTAAGTAAATTCTCATCTTCATTGACATGGCTCATGGCATTATCCTGTGGACCTCTCTTGCATACAATCTTTTCATCAAACTGACAAATTCCATTTTGTATTATGGACATTATAAACTTGTGTCCCTCAACACTATGTGAAACATGCTCGGCAAGGGATTACTTGCTTGCATAGCCTCATTAAATCTAATGGAGCGTGGTAGTTCAGAAGTTACCTGAATTTGTTCCCCAATGTCATCAACAAAAACTCCCTTTTTTACATCCTTGATCCAACACCTCATTATATATTATGGAGGGATTTCAAAAACATCTTTCACCATAAAAATCTTCAGTACATGCCTGCAAAGAAGGCCCATCCTCTCAAAGAAGTGACAACTGCAAGAAACCGAATTGTCACGGTAATTGAATTTCACTAAGTAGGGTCTAGATCCCATCCCTGAGACTCCCACCTTAAAGGTAGCAACCTGTCCATTGTCTTCAACTGTCTCCCTAGTAAAATTAAAGCAATTAGCCACCTCTTCCCAAATATCTTTAAAATATTTGGAGTATAGATTTTTTATGCTTGTGACTCAATGAAAGTGGTTGTTTGTAAGACTGGAGTAGTTTGAATATCTTTCGAGTCATTTTCCCTCTCTTTTCGTACCATCTTATCTTGGACTTTTGCAACAACTTCTAATAATGTATGTAAGCTTGTTGTAGGTGTCAAGTACATTTTGAAGTGTGAATTCATTCCTTCACTCCTTTGAGTAGAGGTCATACCCGCTGTAAACGTGTCAGCCAAGTAAGCATCAACCCATTACATTCAATAACTATAAAGCTTGCTTAGCCATTCATTGTCTTCCAACTGATAATTCTCAACCATTGATTTCCATCCTGATTCAAATTCTTCAATTGTTGGGCTAGCCACACACCTCATAAAGGTATCTGAAAAAGAAGGATGCATATGCAAGACATGACAATTTTTCTTTGATCTTTGCAAATATGTGCCACTTACAATAATAATGCTTACTTTGGAAAAAAACTTGTCTAACTGCATATGAAATTGCAGGATCTTGATCAGTGAGAATAACGCCTTGTTGCCCTCCACCCATGGCTTTCAACCAGTTTTCAAATACCCATATAGATGATTCTATTTTCGTGTCAAATATGAGTGCAAATCCAAAGATAGTTGTACTAAATGGTGATTTACACCAAGTATAGGTGCAAAGGGCATACCAAACGTATTTGTCTTATATGTGGTATCAAAGGTAACCATATCAGAAAAGCACTAGTAGGAAACTCTAGATGTAGAATCTACCCATAAGATATTATGAATGTGATCCTCATCATCACATCTCAATCTATATAAAAATGATGGGTTCGATTGATTCTTTCTATAGAGCCATTACAAAATTAAATTGCCATCTTCTCCTTTAAGTTTTCTTTTACCGCTTGCTATTTGATTTTGGATATCCTTTTGTATACAAGGGACATTATCGATCCCTCCAGCCTGCTCTATGAATATATCATGAATATGTATGGGCTTAACCATTGCTGAGCTCATTGAATGTATCAAGGACTTTGTAGCACTCAACAATGATCGGTGTGTGCGAATTATACAAGATTTTTTTGGAGTAACTAGATCGTGATTATGATCTAGCTCGACGCTAGTCACTTTCTATGCATCGTCTTTTTGGTTACTTATGCACAGCCTAACCTTGCACCCACACCATAACTCAAGGTAACCTTCCACTTTTATTAGGTTTTTTTGGTTTAAACCCTTCCTTCGAGTAAACATAAACCCTATCGATCCGTTTACCTTTCTTGTTATGAGTGCTCTCCCTGCGAATACAAAAACCTTTGGTCAATGCATAAGACTTAAAGTAGTCATAGGCATCATCCTCTGATCCAAACTTCATCCATACACATGGTTCTTCTATTTCTTGGTCTATATTTGCTGAGCCACAACCACCATCCGGGATTTCATCATTGCTGCCTACATTTGGGCATGTACTAGATGGCACACCGACTGAACTCGTGGAATCCATCTCAGATTTTTAATTTACCCAATGTCTAACTGCAAACTACAAAAGTACATGTATCTAAACCTTCAACTAAAGAATACCATGAAAGTAGAGACAAAAGCGAAAGTATGAGGCAAGATGAGGAAAATTGACAAATTAGAGTGGTAAAATTATGCAACATGCAAAATTTTATATATTCACCATTATGTGGGTACTAGGAAAAGGGCATGTCAATAAAACTATGAACCAATAAGAACTATGTGCCAAAAACCTCTCATGGTAGATCAAGTGGATAAGGGTATGAGGATTGATGGGTTATTCAAACCATCATCTTAAGATATACCATGAAAGTAGAGACAAAAGCGAAAGTATAAGGCAAGATGAGGACAATTGACAAATTAGAGGAAAAAATTATGCAACATGAAAAATGTTATATATTCAGCATTATGTGGTTTCTAGGAAAAAAAACCAGCTTTTCTTTTAAAATTACCTAGTAGTTAAAAGATAACTGGAGCTCAAAAGGGCTTAACCATTGCCAAAAACCAGGCATCTCTACCACAAAATATAGAGCAAAAATAAATTAAACAAGCCTATTTTTTATCAATAAGGACCCAAATCATAGGTTGGATATAAAATACCAAACTTTCAAATGGATCCAAAGTGACCAAAGCACATGAATGGGTCTAAACTGATGATTTAGAGGAAAAAAGTATGCAACATGCAAAATTTTATATATTCAGCATTATGTGGCTACTAGGAAAAGGGCATGGCAATAAAACTATCAACCAATAAGAACTATGCACCAAAAACATCTCATAGAACCAACTCAAAAGCTATAACAAAAGTCCATTCAATTATAACCAAATAAGTGGAACAAATAGATAACCACTTATCTGAGAAAAAAAAAAAAGAGAGTAGAAAATCAAACACCATAAGACCCACATCCTAGCTGAACCCAACACAAGTGATATAGCAAAAATCCAGCTTTTCTTTTAAAAAATAAGAAGTATCAATTTAGTCGAATTGCACCATTCGTGAAAGCATTTACCACTATTCATTTTCAATTTTTAGTAAAATCCAATCATTTACCAATAAATTAAACTTACCCAACTTATTGAGCCTCCAAATATCAGCATAAATATCAATTAACCTCAGCCATCTCTTTCGTTCTATCCAAATTTGAGAAAGATCATATTGAAAATAACAATAAAAAAACAATAGATAGGGTATGAAAGGAAAAAAAGAATCCCATCCTCAGGAAGTTGAATTGTGTGAGTCGATTTAACCCAGATCAAGTTTTAAAAAGAGTGGTCTTTTGAACTTCATGTCAACAAATGGAAGGGGTAAAAAAAGAAACATTCAACTGTCCATTCTCTCACTATTGAATAGAAGATTCAGTAAAAAGTTACGTGGTTGGAAATTTGGTATATGGGCAGAGAATATATGAACACCAAATGTAAATCACATACTAATCTACTTTCTAAAAAGTCCAAGCACAAATATTCCTCTAGTAGAAGTCAAGTCATGGAAGACTACAGAAAGCTAAATATATCCTCTTAGGCCTTTGTACGTCCAATTAAGACCACACTAAGGTATTGGAAGCCATATCAGAAAATAGAAAGAAGTGGTACAATCATCAATTGAACAAAAGTTAAGAATCTCAAAATTTACACATTAACTCGTTGGGGAACATTATAGACATCAGAATATGCAGATCATGCAGTCTATGCTAGAGAGGCAATGCTCTGCCAACAAGTGGAGCATGAGACATACAACTGACTATATGCATCAAAATCAATGACAAAAATACCGTATTAATTAACCAACTTTAAGTTTCAAGTCCAAACACTGATCTTGTTGAACTTATATAAAAAAAACATAGAAAATCAAACAGTTTTTCTTCTAAAAAATAAGAAGTACCAATTTAGTCAAATTGCACCATTCGTGAAAGCATTTACCACTCTTCATTTTCATTTTTTAGTAAAATCTAATCATTTACTAATAAATTAAACTTACCCAACTTATTGAGCCTCCAAATATCAGCATAAATATCAATTAACCTCAACCATCTCTTTCGTTCTATCCAATTTTGAGATAGATCATATTGAAAATAACAATAAAACAATAATATATTGGGCATGAAGGGAAACAAAGAATCCCAACCTCAGAGAAAACAGGAAAATCAAATGAAGCTCCATCTATGTATTTTCAGGGCAAAAATTGTAGAATCAATAGTAGACAAGAAATACAGAGAAAAAAAGATTTTTTAGAGAAAACAAAAAATCAAATGAAGCTCCATCTATGCATTTTCAGGGCAAAAATTGTAGAATCAATAGTAGACAAGAAATACAAAGAAAAAAAGATTTATCAGAGAAAACAAAACATCAAATGAAGCCCCATCTATGCATTTTCAGTGCAAAAATTGTAGAATCAATAGTAGACAAGAAATACAAAGAACAAAAGATTTATCAGATAAAACAGAAAATCAAATGAACCTCCATCTATGCATTTTCAGGGCAAAAATTGTAGAATCAATAGTAGACAAGAAATACGGAGATAAAAAGATTGGGGTTTTTGCAATACTATAAATCTCAGAAAAATACAGAGATATTGAGGCTTCTGTAATACTATAAATCTCAGACGAATATAGAGATCTTGGGGTTTTTGCAATACTATAAATCTCAAACAAATATAGGGAGAGAGAGAACCTTTACAAATGGGGTGGGCTGCAATGAGGCACAGTGAAGAGAGCTGAGCTGCAAAGAGACACAGTGAAGAGAGCGGAGGGTAGCTTCTTTCGACGAGCAGCAAGAGGGTGGGAGAGGGCGACAACAGGAACAACAAGCGGAGTGAACAGAGAGAAAGACTTTGGCATGAGCAGATTGAGAGAGAGGGTGTTTGTAAATTGGAGGAAGTAGAAGAGAGAGAAAAAAACCCAAACTCTAATAGAAAGAGAGAGCGTGAGGGAGAGAAAGAGCATTCTATTTTTTAGGAAGTATAAGAGAGAGAAAATCTAGGAGAGAGATCGAAAGGCGCCCTTTTCAGGATGTTGTCATCACAGCGTACTTCCTGGGGACCAAAATTTTCAAACGCATGGACCTTTTTTTGTAAAATGTACAACTCGTTCCAACAACCGGGGGATTTTCATTTTTTCATCATAGCCATTCGGCTCTCTCAAAGGGGTAAGCGAGCGGGCTAACCCCATACTTCCCTCTCTCTCACTCTCTCTCTCGATATATATATATATATATATATACGGAAAAGTTGGGATTAACCAGCTAGCTCATATGAACATATGAGCCCAAAGTCCCAAATTGATTCTAGGCCGATCTGACGATCAAAGACGTCACTAGTGTTTGAATATTAGTTTTTTTTTCTATAAATCCAAATCACTTGAAATTTAAGGTGTATGTTCCTCAAAAATAGATGATTTTTTGAAAAATATCAAAAAAGTATTTTACGTGAAATAAATTGACCAAAATACCCATAAAAAGTGTCGGGGGTATTTTGATCATTTTAGATTTTACAGATAATTTGTTTTACATTTTTATTAAGAGTACCTTGATGAGAACAATATACACGTAAGATTTCAAGTGATTTGGATATGTAGAAAAATAAATAAAATTAAAGCACTACCTGATATCCGTGATCGTCAGATCGACCTAGATTCAATATGGGCCGATGGGATCATTTGTTCATATGAGCTAGTGGGCT
>NW_006497436.1:20001-50761 GCF_000471905.2 Amborella trichopoda
ATATATGAGTACATATATATGCATATACATATATATATATATATATATACATACATACATACATATGTACATTTGATTAAAATGAAAGAAATAGTATCAGAGCCAAGTTTCACTATCTAATTTCGTTACTTTAATTTTTATCTTTCCAAAATAAGTGTATTATTAAAGCCGTATGTGACAGTACGCCTTATCCTGTGGAACCCTAAGTCGTGGTTGAGCATATATGCGTAGGGAGTAAGTCGTTAGTGTTATTTTCTCATTGACTGTGAAACAGGAAATAGGTAACTACGTTATTGACTAAATAACAAGCTTATTTAGGAATAGATCTCAATATTTAAGCAATAATGCTAGCTCTTCAGGCTTTCATATAAGCAATATAAAAAATATCGAGGAAATAATTATATCTAATATAGAAAAAAGCATACAAAATTGGAATATTCCCAAAGTTCCTACTTGCGAAATTTATAGAAAAGGTTCTTTCCAATTTAAAAGTGATTATGCTTAAAAACTGTTGAAAAGACTGTATGTATTCTTGAATCTCAAAATACAATATCTCTTATATCTAAAGACATAATAGAAGAATAGATATAATTATTTACACTTAGGGATAGTCCAAATGGCAGTTAAATCTTTAATTCGTACTGAACTCAATAATTCAGTCCTTCTCTATTTAAGAGACGTAAGACAGAGAAAATTTTTTGAGTCCTTATTTGGGATCATTGAATCCAGCCTCTGTGAAGGCCCTATATACTTTAATTGTTATCCAAATTTTTCAGTTTCTTTTACCATCCCTAATCTTCTAAAGGTTTTAACTTAAAATCTCAAAACTGATGGGTTTGATATGAAAACTGGGTCCCAAAATGTTGCAGTCATATATAGAATTTGCTATAAGGTTATGAATACTATACATCTCGATGTGAAGAAGATGGACAAAAGGGGACAAACCTTGTATTTCCAAACTAACGTAGAAAAATCAAATTTGATAGTTCCCAAGACTATAACATGGAATCAGGTAAATTTACCAGCTCAATGGAATCTATTAAATTAAACCTCTTCGAGATCTGTTCAGAATTCTAATGTTAATTCTATAATAGAGTTCCCTAGTGGGGAAGTCCAAATACAATTTAATCTTCAAAGGAGTACTAGAATTCATATTGCTTCCCAAACTCCTAAAATTCTAGCTAGGAGTTCTACCTCATCTATTCCTCATACAAAATACGAGAATCAGCATATTAATGTTATGCTATAAGAGTTAAGGAGAGTTGGAGAAGTTCAACAACCTGTCTATAATGTCATAACCCCTAAAACAGATATATCCAGACCTGAATCACCCGGACCAACATTTTCTGATGTCGAATATGATCCCCAAAATGTTAATGTTATTGAGGTTAAAACATTTCAGATAAACTATGAAAAAATAGAATCCGATTTTAACTCAGATCATAATAAAGAAATTAGAGAATGGTTCCTAAACAAAGGAACTGATAGATCAAGACAATACATTAAAAAAATATATATTGAAGCCATGAAGAAGTTTAAGGAAACATGTTCTTCTTCAAGTGGTTTGGAGAAATGTTTGTCAAAAAACATAAGTTAACATTTCCATTTGAATACATAAACAAAAAATATTTTAAAAAAACTCCTGATGTTAACACATTGAATACTTTGTATAACACTTACAAAACATTAAAAGGAGAGATAAAATCAAGACATCCTCCGGAAGACTTTATTCTAGACGTCAAAGGGTCCATTGCAGCCCCTTATAAAAGAACTTCTGATAACCCTAATATGGAACATTTTAAATCCATTATAGAACAAAATAATTATACTAATCTCTTTCTTAAATCCCTAGGAGTACAAGCCTATAGAATAGAAAATTTAGTATCTAAAAAAGATATTTCTCAGGACAAACGCTCTTATCAAACGTACACCAACCCAGGTTAAGACTACTGCCCCTTTAGTATTTAAACCCTCACTTGAATTACCCAAGAATATATTCAAATTGCAACCTATGAGCTCAAAATTTCTGGATGATGTTATGTTTTGAAAATATTCTCAAGACTTTTAATAACATGATTGAAGATATTTCTAGCATCGGCTGCCCTTTTTAGGATCAATGTCGACCGTGTCAGTGCCGGTTATGCTTCTAACCCCTAATGTTGGCTGTCGTTTGAGGGTTAGCACCAGCTTTGTTAGCGCCGGCTCCCAGTCCTAAGTCAGCGCTGGCCGCGTGCTTCATCGTGGCTGTTCATCTCCTGATGAATCCTCGTTTTCAAGGCCTAAGACATTTCACCTCCCAAGGATTGCACGATTTTCAAATGGAAACCATCCACCTCTTGCAACAGTCCACCTTCAGCAACAGTTCATTCCCTTAACCCTTCAGTTTCTTGCCGGAACTCCCCTTCCACCGTCAAAAATCCTCTGCAACTCCCCCAAGTTGCCAAAAAAACTCCCTGGAGAATCCCTTTTACTCGTTCCCTTCCTGCAAATTCACCAATCCCCGGTAAACTTCTTCTAAGCTTGCCAAAGCCTTCTCTGTTAACCTTGCCGAGGCACCCACTGTTTGCCGGGAACCCTCTTCTTACTGTTCAATGTTTTTTACTTAAGTCCTTTTTGCCTTCGGTGAAAAGTAGTGGAAATGGGGTTTTACCCCCTTTATATAGCCAAGGTTTCCCTCAAATGTCCCTCATAAACTAAGAATTCCAGCCGCGTCCTGGAAAGCCAAGCGACAAATGGGCCGGACCGAGACCAGTATCGGGTTGAGCTCCCGGGTAAAGTTTCATTGCCGCCTCATCAAATGCCACGTGACACAGACCAGTATCGGGTCAAGCTCTGGTCATGGCTCAAGTATCAATCCCTACCCAGCGTTGGCCACACGGTCGAAATTACCTAGTGCTGACCATGCTTCAACAACCCTAGCGCTAGCTGTGTGCTCGACAATTTAGTATCGACTGTGTTCACACGCTAGTACGGGCCGTCCTCAGTGCTGGCTGTGTTTTTAACAAATTCAACACCAACTGAGTTATTAAGAAGCAGTCTTGGACGTTTTCAATGCCGGTTGCATTTTCGAAAACTCATCGCCGACTGAGCACTCAAAAGAAGTAATGGTCACTGCGCCCGGCGCCGACTTTATTCTAAACAGTCCATTGTCGCACACCCCATGCTAAAGTCGTGTGTGTCTTATTATTATTATCCCCAGTGAAGCTGCACCTTGAATCTGACCTATTATCCCCAGCAAAGTGGAACCCAAGTCATTAAAACTCAAGTCATGACTTCTCCTCCCCAGTAGGATAGTCATACTCATATTACAACTTGTTATCCCAATGGAGTTAGGGTCTTTTTTTGCTGCTGCAACCCCCAGTGGTCTGCCTCACACTTATTTTTTATGTCCTCAAGGACATAAAGGACATACATTTATCCCCTTTTCCCCAATGAAGTCAGCCTTCCCATAGTTCTTTATGGCTTTAATCATTTTATCCCTAGTGAGTCACACTTACCCTCCTAATCCCCAACAAAGTTTGCCACTCCTCGTAGGGGCACCATCTCCATCTAAAAAGCTCTCTGCTTATGTGTAGCCTTAATTATTTTTCCTCAGAGGATCAGATTGCCGTCCACAAACCTATTCCCATGGAGTCTCACCTACGCGACAACCCAAGCCTTGGTCCGCACTGCATGACCTTAAAATTGCATAGCCTTGGTCTGCGCTGCATGACCTTAAACTGCACAGCCATGGTCCATGCTGCATGACCCTAAAACTGCACAGCCTTAGTCTAGGTGCACGACCCTAAATTGCATGGTCCAAACTATATGACCATAAACTATAGTGGAGGTCTAGCTGCACAACCTTAAACTGCATGATCCAAATTATATGAACCTAAACCATAGTGCACGTCCTAGCCGCATGACGTTAAAAGGCTCAGCACCATGGTCTAAACTATACGACCTTAAACTGTAATGGAACTGCACGACCTTGAACTACACAATCCAAACTATATGACCCTAAACCGTAGTGCACGTCCTAGTCGCATGACGTTGAAAGGCTCAGCACCACGGTCCAAACTATACGACCATAAACTGTAGCAGAGGTCTAGTTGTACAACCTTAAACTACAAGGTCCTAGTTGCATGAGTTTAAACTGCATAACCACGGTCCAAACTATATGACCCTAAGCCATAGTGCATGTCTTGGCTGCATGACAATAAATTGCTTTGCACAGGTCCCAGAGGTATGACTTTAAACTTGCCCCCACATACATACACACACCTTTTATGTGCATGTCATCCCTAACCGACCCATTCGTGTGCACCCACGACCTTCACTACCTCCATTCATTCTATCATCCTTCATCATTCCCCAGTGAGTCCATTCATTCTATCATCCTTCATCATTCCCCAGTGAGTCTCGCCCGTGCTCACAAAGTGACGAACCTTCCTGCCACCCGTATACGTCATAAGCTAGTGGGTCACCATTTTTCACCCACCTTTCATACATCATCCATCTTTCATAAGTAGCCTTGCGCCATCTCCCCAAAAGTGAGTAAAAGCCACTACAATACTCACTCCATGGCCTCCAAAGACTATCATTCATCTCCACCATGGTCCAGCTGTATGACCCGAAACTAGAGTGTACGTCCTGCCACATGATGTTAAAAGGCTTTGCACAGGTCTCGGAGGCATGACCTTAAATACACCTCCACAAAAAAAAATAACGAGCATGGTGTATACCTTAATAAGGGAACACCATGACTAAAAATGACGGATGGGCATGGCCACGAAACCATGAGTAAAAGAGTTCCATGAACAAAAAAATGGCCCGGTGAAAATCTGAAAGGGCACCGTGAGTAAAAATTGAAGAATAAGGGTGGACATGACCAAACGGTCATGGGTAAAAGAACCCCAAATAAAAGGAAGTTGGTGAAAACTCTCTCTACGACGCACTTCCCAAGTTTAGTGAAAATCCACAAAGGACGCTTGGACCAATAAACAGTTGATGCAGTGTTCACCTCAACAGGAGGCTTCAGCCCATACTCAATAAAAAATCTCTGGTGTCTCAATATCAAGACCCCAAAAATACGAGCTTCAAAGAAAAGATTCCGATAGTCTGAGTCTAGTTGCAAAAAGGATTAAAAGGACAGAAGATTCGCCAAGAAAGAAAGACAAGTCTCATGAAGAAGAGCATCATTCCCAAGAGGTTATAAATGTACTCCAAGATGCTCGAGATGCCTTGAGAAGGCTAAGTCAACCGTGACTTTGGACCTGCTATGTAACGACCTACATAGCAATGGGTAGGGGTTATACGAAAAGCTGGTCACCTCGAAAAGCTGAGGTACCCTACCTGCCAAGGAACAGCTGGTGCACGATGCAAATGAGTGCCTACAAAAGGCTCTTCAGTAGAACAAACAAACAAGAAAGTCATTCCGACAAACCAAACACGCCCACGAAGGCAAGAAACTGACAAAGTCAAGGCCAAACCTTCCAGAGATTTCAGGGTGATGCCTCGCCATGAGACCACCTCGCCAAAATCCCTCCCTAGCTGACAGGCCAAGACTTTCGAGACTGGTTAACAAAATGCCCCCGACTAGACCGGCATGATAGGACCCACAAAGGTACCTCGCTTGTCAAAAGGAAACTTGGTGTAGCAGCAAACAGTGCTAACCAAAAGCCCTATGGCTCTCTATCCAAAGACAAACAAAGCTAGACCAAATGGGAACAACGCCCTTCAACCTGACACTCAATTGCTAGACATGCCTGATTCTGACTGACAACGCCCTTCAACCTGACACTCACGCTTCAGAATCACAAAGAGTCCACAGGAGGGTGAAGACTTTGATAAGATCCCTAAAAAATGTCTCTTCTCCCCCTAAAGTCTCCATGGACAGACCCACGAGCAATGCATCCCTACGTCTGAGCATCCTAGTTGCACGATTGCGTGAATCTCCTCGACGTTCACGTGGTCCTGTGGCTAGGAATAAAAAATTAATAAAGCAGAAGGAAATTTTCTTAATGTTGTTCTTCTCGCTTCTCTCAAAGAACAACATTCAGCAGGGCAAGCTTTTCGAGCACATTTTTCAGCACCCTGGTCCCTGATGCGGATAACGAGGAAGCAGGTCAATATGCCTACAAAATAGTGGAAATTTCAACAATCTCCTAATGGCTCTAGAACTGGTCAAGATCTTTATCAACACTATAAAAGGACACCTGCCAAGTTTCATCATGATTAGACGCGTCTAAGGCAGTGAACACAAAGAAACAATTTCAGAAAAATTTACCTCTAACACCTAGAAATGGAACCCCATAACTAGAACTATATTTTTGGTTTGTTAAACAGCTGTGTCACCACCATCATTAGATCCAACAAGGTCAAAAACCTTTGTGGGTCAAGTTTTGGCTTAATCGGGCACTCCAGGACATAGTTATGAGTAAAATACCAAAAGAGGTTAGGTCGCACACTATTCATGTGTGGTCGCCCTACACCAAAATACCATTAAAGGTGATTATTTTTACAGTCATAGGCAGTGAGCTTTAGGGCCTATATCTCACTCGTTCCAAGTCGGATCGCTCTCAAATTTTGTGAGCATGTTCATCTCATCAAGACGAGCATTTCAATAGATGGTACACCTCGTGATGATGCCCAAGCAGGGAGAAAAATTTGAGAGAAGTTGCTGATCCGAGAAAAAAATTGCAGAAAAATCAGCAGCAGCATGCCTCACTCGAGCGGCCAAATCATGGTGCCCACATACAAGTTCGATATGAAACCAATTGTCTTATGTGCATAAGGTCCGTGGCTATCTTCGGTCTGAACCCTGCGTACGATGAACGGTTGGATTTCACACAAGGAGGTGTCGAAGTTGTTGTAAATTCCTGCCGTCAAATTTCAAGATTCTGACCAAAAACTCAAGACAATGAAATCTTAATCCGGACATGAAATCAAGGTGCGTTTCTTGTAAGGTGATTTTGGTAGCATGCTCAGTACGATTCAGTGAATAAAGAAATAAAAAAAAACATCAAGGAACGAGTGCACTATCGATCCGAATCTTTCAAGATTCACGTAAAATTCAAGTCTCAATATCATGGCTCAAAAACATGATTCATGGCTCAAAGTTGGTATCAAATCGATCGTCATGCCAAGAACTACAAGAAAACCATCATCTTTCGATCAAACAAGCATCAAAATATCCTCAGATCAGTCATGAAAGATCACGCAAGTTCTGAGGCAGTAGCAGGGACTGTTCTGAAATTCCACACATTGTTAGGCAGGGGCAAAACAGTCCTTTTGCACCATTTTTAGAATTTCTTTTAATTCAATTAAATTGTAATTATCTTCAATTTTATGTAGATTTTTTGGCATCCACCCATGTTTGGGCCCAAATCTATATAAACATGGAAAGCCAAATTATAATAGGACCTTCGGTTCATTTCACAAAAGCATCAATAAAGTTTCAATTTCTTCTTGAGATCGTGGGTGCATCTTAGAGAGAGAGGAGAGAAGTAAGTAATTTTCTCTCTCCTCCCCTTTTTCTCTCCTCCCCTCTTTCTCTCTCCTCTTCTGCCTCTTTCTCTCTCCTCCCATCTCTTCTCATATCTATCTCTCTTTCTCTCTCTTTTTCTCATCTCTATCTCTCTTTCTTCCTCTTCTTTCTCTATTTCTTTCTCTCTCTTTTTCTCATCTCTATCTCTCTTTTTGTTCTTCTCTTCTCTCTTTCTTTCGCTCTTCTTCTCATCTCTATCTCTCTCTCTCTTCTTCTCATCTCTATCTCTCTTTCTCCCTTTTCATCCTCTCTCTCTTTCTATCTCTTCTTGTCATCTCTATCTCTCATTCTCTCTCTTCTTCTCATCTCTATCTCTCTTTCTCTTTCTTCTTCTCTTCTCTATCTCTCTTTCTCTCTCTTATTTTCATCTCTATCTCTCTCTCCTCTGTCTAGCACAGTCGATAAAGCTCAATGTCGACTACATCTTCTCTCTCTCCACTGTCTAGCACAGTCGGTGAAGCTCAGTGCCGACTACATCTTCTCTTTCATCTGTCTAACGTAATCGATGAAGCTCAGTGTCGACTGTGTCTTCTCTCTTTTCTCTGTCTAGCACAGTCCACGAAGCTCAGCACCGATTACATCTTCCCTCTCTTCTTTGTCTAACACTACCGACTACACTTAGTGTTGACTGTGTTCTCTCTCTTCTTTATCTAACATAGCTGGCAACGCTCAGTGCCGACTGTGTTCTCTCTCTCTTCTTTGTTTAACACAATCGATGTCGCTCAGCATCGACTGTGTTCTCTCTCTCTTCTTTATCTACCACAGCCGACGACGCTCAGCACTGACTGTGTGCTCTTCCTCATCTTTGTCTAATACAGTCGACGATGCCTAGTGCCGTCTATGTTCTTCTTTTTTCTCTCATGCTCTTCTCCTACTTTCTTTCTCTTCCTCTCCTTCTTTCTCTTCTCTTCTTCTTCTCTTATCTTACTTCTTATTCTTTCTTTATGATCTCCACTCTTTTTGTTATTCTTTCGTTTGATTAAGAGGGGTTGAGATTAGCCTATCATGGTAGTCCTGTCGTCTAGCCGTAATGTTGTTGTGCTAGAATTATTGTGCCCACTTTATTGCCACGATAGACTAACCATCGTGTCTAGCTAGTCAGTATTGGTATTGACGTCTAGTAGTAATTTTGTTGAGCCGGTCTGAGTTATCGAGCTCGTTTTACTACCACGTCAGACCGATTACTTACCAGCTTAATCACTGTGCTGATCTCCCCGCCTGGTCAAATTCTTCTCTCCCCCATCTTTCTTCTCTCATTATTCTCTTCTTCTTTTTGACTGTGCATGCTTGTGTACATTCACCACAGAGGCAAGGTGAGCTCTGTTGACCCACCTATCTTACAACATTTTCCATATATGTGTGATTGTAGAAAACAGGAGAATACAAGCCAAGGGAGGCGATTTCGAATCAGTTTTATGACTGGTGGGCTTTCTTTGTGATCTAAGAGGGTGCCCACAAGAGCGAGGCTGAGTAAGTCTTGAACCCACCTTAAATTTCTCTCTCATCGATTGGTAATACCTGCTCTTGTTCTCGAACGAGGTTCCTGGGATAGCGATCTCAAAGTCCTAGGTCTCCCTAAAACCAGAGACGCTTGCCGCCAGATCATACTGATCCGGAGGGCGAGATCAAGGCACCTAACCACCCTTCTTGTTGATCTAGATCACATCAATTTCTAACTTGTCGTCCTCATCCTATTGATCTCACTTAGATGGGTTGTCAAGGTTTTGAGGTGAAGGGCTTCCTTTTAGCACTTGCTCATTTGGCCCCTCATGAGTTATCATCCCCGAATTAAGGTTTTTCTTGCCGTCATGGGCTTGGGAATCTATGCCTTCAAAACCTTGGTTGAGCTTATGCTCGAGTTCATATTGCTCTTGCGAGTTTGATTCATTGCCACACATGTATGAACCATTTATTGTGTTAGCTTGGAAGTACGAGTTGAAGGGTTCATAGTCCCTAGTGTGACTCTTGATGATGGGGATTTCTTGTCCACTTTTGAGAGTGTATCTTGGAGTGGAATTCTATATGTGATACCTCTGTATTTTCCCCTTTCTTCGGTTATAGGCTTGGAGCTAAGGTCATCCTCACTACTTTGATCTTGAGTATCCTTAGTTGTTAACTGTTGGGTGAGGTTATGCTTGTTTTGTTCTTCATCTACTGGACTTTTCAATTGATTTCATCTTGTGCTCCAAGGCCTTTGTGGATGTTATTAAGGTTTGGGCACAGCTTGTGATTCTCCTAAGTAAATCAGGTTGACATCAGTATTCTTTGTCGAGATATCTAGAGTTTCAGATTCTTCTTTGCCATCAATATCTTCCTTTTTGACACTAATCATATCGTTATCGATGAGATCTTGAACTCTACAACTGAAAGCTCGACATTCCTCAGTGCTATGGGCATAGTTTTGACGTCAATCGCCCCATCAAGATGTATCGCCTCCATGGGAAGGAGGAATCTTGGCTTCTACCAGTATTTCTAGGAGCCTTGCCTTAAGCAACTTCTTTAGGACATCAGTCATAGGCTCATCAATGGGAGTGAATTACCTTGGTGTGGAAGTCTGCATTTTAGTCCTTTCTCTTGAATGGTTTGCAAGAGGGTTTCTTTTCTTGACCATGTTCACCTCTCCTTCTTGAGAGGGTTTTTCGATTGCAACTTTATCTTCCTTGGCTCGCTCGTATCGTGATATTCTTTCAAACATAACATCAAACTAGTAATGGAATGCGCCCATACTAAATGATGTGACATATTCTAAAGTCATGTTCTCTAATGCCATGCTTACCTTCGAGGCTTCAGGGAGTGGGATTTAGATAACCCGCATAGCGTCCTCTCTGAGTCTAATTATAAAGTTAGAAGGAGACTCGTTCGACTTCTGTTTGGTGAAAGTTAACTCACCAAGGGTGATGAGTCTTAGCCTTCCTCCACAATAGCTAGAGGAAAATTGCCTGAACATTTCGTCCGGAGTTGCTTGAGGGTCATCCTTCATGAATCTTTGGTGCCACATCAAGGGTTCTTCTGATAAGCTATGCGAGAACATGACTTTAAGTTGGTTGGGTCGGTCTTGCAGTATGTGGACCATCAATAAGTAAGCGTTGATGTGTGCCTTAGGATCATCTTTCCCTGAAAATCTATTTCTGAATTGTGGAATCACAAACCCCATTGGCAGATCTTCTAGGTGTTCTAGATTTTCTTGTACATAAGCTTTGAGAGTTGAGAAATCTCATATTCTCATTTTCTCTAAAGAGTCTTGGAGGAGTTTCATACGAGTGAATTGAGCCATCCTTATAGCTGTGAGCTGGCTCTGTTGTATGGTATGTTAGGCCCATGTAGCAGGTTGGCCCAAGGAATGAGCCTGAGGAATGTGTTGAACTTGATGTGTTGGTTGTCAGCTTGTAGACTCACCCAAGCTGAATTGGGCCAGAGAATACCCATCACTCAGAGGTTGCACAACTTAGCCATGCAAGGAGGCCTACATTATAGGATCACCACTTAACTGGGATGGACGACTTATGCTACTATGACGACTAGACCGTTGACCTCGGGTGGCTAGGTTTACCTGCCACTGACCTTGATTAAGTGATCTATCCTTAGGGCTAGGGTATTCTCTTACCCCGGCACTAGACTGAAAGACTGAAGAAGATGGAGTCTGCCCTCGAAGTAGACTTGGGCTCGAGTGATGATTAGACTTAGGTATGTCTTTATATCGAGTTAGGTCAAAACCCTGATCTTTACAGGTGATGGGTTGCTTGGGTAGACTTTCCCTAGTTGTATGTAAACTCACTTACCCACTAACTGGTTGATTGTCAAGACTGGAATGTTTTGCTACTAATTGACCATCGGGGTTCACACTGCTGAGATCAGCTGACTTAGAGATTTGGGCCGAGGCCTTATTCTTGTTGTGCCAATTGGATTTAAAGCTATCCCCCATGTCTTAGAGGATTGCCCCCGTCCTGACCCCTTGACTATTTGGGGTATTATGAACCTTATTAACTTGTTGGCTCACGACTTCCAAATGATGGCCCTGAAGACGGCTTCAACGACTAGGTGTGGTTTCGTATGGGTCGAGACTCGGCTCACTGACACGAGTGCTATCGATTTGTGAGGGAGCACTGTGACGGTGTCTCTCGGACTGACTAGGTTCTCTAGACCTAGATTGAGCTGGAGCCATAGGGTTGGACCTTGCTCTTCTTTGTTCCTGGGTCATGACTCCTAGACTTAGGGTGAGATCTAGACTCGATGACTTAGGAAAGACCTAGTCTAACTCTAGTTAAGATTGAGGCTAAGACTAGACTGGATGAAACGTGCTAGACTTGATGGGTTTAGGTTTAGACCCTGATCTAGGGTAAACCTAGTCTAGCTCTAGAGGAAATTCTAAGCTTAGACATATGCTAAAACCTTGACTGAGATCTAGACTAGATGGGTATGAGTCTCAGCTCAGACCAAGAGTGGGTCTAGGTTCGGACCTGGGTGTGAGCCTGGTTCGGACCTAGACTAAGCTGAGTGTAAGCTTGGGCTTTAACCAAGAGGGTTTTGAAGATCAGACCAGGTGTGGACCCGAACAGGATCAAGGTTGGGTTAGGCGTGAGCATTGGCTCGGACCAAAAGGGGGCCTAGGCTAGGACCTGGGTGTGAACCTGGTTCGGATCTGGGCTAGACTAGGTATAAGACTGAGCTTGGACCAATAGGGTTTTGAAGATCAGACCGGGTGTGGACCCGAACTGAATCAAGGTTGAGCTAAGCACAAGCCGCTGGCTCAGATTAAAAGGCAGCCTAGGTTCGGCCCTAGGTGTGAACGTGGTTCAGACCTGGGCTATGGTAGATACAAGCCTGGGCTTAAACCCAGAGGGTTTCAGCTCGCACTAGAAGCAGATCTGAACTGAGAACTAAGATTAAACAACTAAGATAAGCAAACACAACACTCGAAAAGTTTTCACCTAAATTATGGGTAGGCTCAGTCTGAGTGGGTTCCTAACTATTGAAATGTGGGTAGGCTGAGTAGGTCCCCACCTAGGTCGTAGCTTCTTGTTATAGGATTTTCACCAAGTCCTACTATGTGTGGAGTTGCTCTAAGGCAAAGGATTATGGAGGGGCACTCACAATTAAAGTTACACGAATCTCGACCGCCTCGACTCTCAACGCTAGGTTTCCCTCATGCAGTTATTGCGGATTTTTGGGGTTTTTGAAAATATTTGTTGGTTTCTCGGGCATTCCTTGTCCTGTGTGTGCAAGAGTGTGTAAAGAAGCACACAAACAAAAAGAACGTGGCAAGCAAGCAAACACACAATGCAAGAAAGAAAAGAAGTGAGCTCTCAGCACCAATCATGTCAAGCGATGCGTGCTTCGAGGTGGAGCTCGCTCTATAACACAATAAAGATGGAGTGGTAAGCAACCCTTAAGAAGGTACTTAGTCAAAACAGTGAAACCAGGCATAGTCTGTGCATAAGCGAGCATGGCCCGAGTCGAGGGTGGCTCGAACGGGAAACAGTTCAAAGAGGGTGGAAGCAAACCTCAAAATATTTTTCTTATTTTATTATTATTACTATTTTTTAATTTTGATGAAGCAGGGTTAAACTAAAAATTATAAAATAGGGAAATCATGGTTTCTATCAAAACTAATACAACTAAAATAAAATCAGAAAGCACAAATATAACAGTCCTATCGTAAGAAAAATATTTTTTTGTATTTTTTAAACAATTTATTTTGACCTAAAAACTGGTGAGCAACAAGATTAAACTTCCTGGAACAGGGCTGTGGGACCCCGAGATTTTCTCGTGAAATTTGAATCTAGGCGACGGATGGCACAAGTGGTGTCGCCTGAATATGGGCGGGACTGGTGGTGTCACCCAAGGCGGACAACACAAACAGAAGTTTCAAGAAAAATCTTTTTTGTATTCTTTAAAAAAAAGTATTTTGATCTGAAAATTGTAGAGCAACAAGACCAAAGATTCTGGAACAGGGCTGTGGAGTCCCAGAAATTTTCTGGGGCCTTTGAAACTGGACGACAAGGGTGGTGTCGCTCAGGCGTGGTGTCGCCCGAGTGGCACTGGTGGTGTCGCCCACACAGTTGGGTGACATGGGTGGTGTCGCCCCAATAAAAAAAATTGATTACTTTTGATGAATCAAAGTTAAACTCAACATGAAAATACAGGAAAATCATGATTTTTAACAAAATTAATTAAACTAAAATAAAATCGGAAAAGCACGAATAGAAGAGACCTGAATTAAGAAAGATTATTTTTTATTTTTAAAAAGGATTTATTTGGACCTGAAACATTGTGGGAAGTAACAACAAAGGTTTGGAAACAAGGCTATGGGGCCCCATAATTTTTTTGGTACTTTTATCTCTATCCGACACGGGGGTGTGTCACCTTGGACTTGGGTGGCACTAGTGGTGTCGCCTGGGTGACACTGCTAGTGTCACCCACGACAGACAGGGTTTTGCAGCACAGAAACCCTGGGTCCTGGTCACAGTCGAATTTGCGACCTTTTTTGTGACTAAGACAGTAAAAACACTGAACAAAAGACTCGTGTTTCTAAGGAATATCCTTTAGATCTGAACACCACAAACTGATTTTTAAAAGAAATGATAGAGAAAGTGGGGAAAATCGAATTCTAATCTGAGGTCCGATCTGTCTGGAAATGAGCGGATCTACTCTCAGATCAGTGGCAGCGCCAGCATGATCTGAATTATAAAACACTATAAAGAAGCAATAAAACTAGTCTAATATAATTAAAATGAAATAAAGAGGAAAAGGAAGCAAGAATGAGTAAAGAAGTATACCAAATCGAGCCAGATGGCGCGGGACTCCTGAGCCTTCGAGGGCTCCCCCATATCAAAACTAGTGTCCTGTTTGCCTCTCTTTTTCCAGATATTGATCAAGTCTTAGCCTGGTTGAATAGGTGTGTTGACCACACCTTACTCTGATTGAAAGAGGTTTCTACCCTAAAAATAGATGAAGAACTAGGGTTTAGGGTTTCTCAAGTCTCTGGTTAGGGTTTTCTTCTATGTGCTAACTCTTTTCTGACCTAATTCAAGAAGAAGCTCCCTCAGAAATAGCCATGAATTTTCATTTTTGTAGATTGGGAATCGACTCAAAAGAGCAACTTACCATCACTAGCGAAATTCCACCCCCAAACTTCTATTCCGGGAATCCCGGGTCTGGGCGACACTAGCAGTGTCACCCAGCCAAATTGGGCCAAATTGTAAGAAACTTGGCCCACACAAGAGGGGAACCTCTAGAAGGCATAAACTACCGTTTTTGGGCAGTCTAGTTTGGGTGACACTGGTAGTATCGCCTAGGTCAGGACTGCTCAAAAACAAAAATTTCCTATTCATGGCAAACTCTGGGATTGTCAAGGTGCTGCCTACTAAAAATCATCCAATTTGGACCTGTTTAGGCTGGGCGACACTGAAAGTGTCGCATACCTAGGACTGCCCAAAATGGTAGATTCTTGTTCAGCACTAATCCCTAGGCAGACCTACCAAAACCTGACGATTTCGGGTCAAAATGGGTTGGGAGACACTACTGGTGTCACACTGGCGACATTGTTGGTGCCGTCCACACTGATGGGCCACCCCATCTGTGTTGTCCAATCTGCGCATACCAAAAGTATCCGAAACTGAAATTTCTTTGATCAGGTTTGTAGTTCAGGCTGTTATGAAGATCCCATGGGAAAATTTGGGCCAAAAAGAGTTATTTTACAATTTTTGGTGATTATTTTGGTAAAATAGAGCGTTTACAAGATTATGGGTGAAAACAGGGTGTCTACAGGATTCTGAGTTATAGGGTAGGCAGAATGGTTCTGGATCATTGGCTAGACAGTTTAGATTATAGTTTGGGAGGTTTACTAGGATAATGTGGTTCTAAAGGTTCAGGAAAACCACATAATGTACCAGAATTAAAATGAGGTGTCTACAATGTACCAAGTCAATTATTAAAAGGGAGAAAACCATTATGCCTTCAAGGTATTTATAAAATTGGGAGAAATTCTATCGTGCATAGGTTTTTAAAATACCCATATGCCTTGATCATATTTGTAGTTATTTAGAATCATTGATTACTTAAGACCTTGAACCATAGGGAATGATGTAGGAAGGCCATCTTGTTAGGCTTCCTTTACTTGGTTTGTATGAGTTTACTACCAAGATGACTAGTGTGGTTGAACCTTTTGTAGTTTATAAAGGTTTTACATATTGTGAAACCAATGAGCATTGAATTATTTATTGCATAAGACTTATTATGCTACCTCATGATATAGGCATAAGAATGTTAAAAATGTATATATATTGTATGTGCAATAATTGAGTGGGAGCTGCTTGGATATTTAGATATACTGATGCTAGCCATCTCAAGGATCAAGATGATGTGAAGTCTACATCTGGGTATGTGTTTATGCTTGGAGGGACTACAGTCTCTTGAAAATCAAAGAAACATGATGTGGTGGCGTTATCTATCCTAGAGGCAAAATATGTGGCGTGCTGTATTGGCGACCAATGAGGCCGTATGGATTAAGAAATTTCTTAATCAACTTGACTTTCAACGCTTGCATTGTGAGGCAGTGAGGATTATGTATGTAAAAGGGAGCCATGATTCTATAATAACTCCAAGCGTACAAAACTAAATATTCCAATGGGAGCACCTAATGTTTGACAGGCCAACTAGAATAACAGACTGTGGTGTTGTTCACCCATGGAACCCAAATGTGTGGCACTGGTTGTATGGCTATAGAAAGAAGCAACTTGTTTGAAGAACTCCTTTGAGCCCATGAGGACACGAACCCATATGATGAGGATACATGATGATCATCTATGACAGCATGTCCATGATTCATGATGCGATATGAAAGATGGACTACGACCACTTTTAGGATGAGATCCAAGCAGCAAAGAGGAAGAGGCGTTGCCTTTATGAGTCCTTTTGTGAAAGGATTGATGAAAAAAGTCATGATTCACATATTGAGAGAGATTGTGATGGTGGCCTACAGAGGCGGGGGCCAAAACCTCATCCATGTACCATAACACGGCATGCATATTGATAAATTGTTCAAGAAAGCGAGCAAGCCACCTTTAGGGTGAAGCATATGCATGTACGAGAGATACCACTATGCACCATAGAGATGTAGTCGCATTAGGTCTAGGTGACCTTGACTCGTCTCTAAGGGAGAACCAGAAATCCACAGACTGGGATTACGACCCCTTGGCTATTAGAACCGAAACCTTTTCCAGCTAGAGGGGCTTCTGCAGTAGTAAAGAGCCAATGAAAGAGAAGAAGAGAAGTTTTATCACCTTTTGTGTCATCGCCATTGCCTTTTTGTGTCATCGACATCGCCTTTTGCACCATCACCTCTTATGTCATCGACATCACCTCTTATGCCATCGCCATCGCCTTTTGTGTCATCGCCTCTTGTGTCATCGCCATTGCCTTTTGTGCCATTGCCTCTTGTGTCAACACCATCACGTCTTTTGTCATCGCCATCGCCTTTTGCATCATCGCCTCTTGTGTCATCGCCATCACTTGTTGCGCCATCGCCTCTTATATCATCGCCATCGCTTTTTGTGTCATCGCCTCTTGTGTCATCGCCATCGCCTTTCGTGCCATCGCCATCGCCTTTTGCACCATCGCCTCTTGTGTCATCGCCATCGCCTTTCTGTCATCGCCATCACCTTTTGTGTCATCGCCATTGCCTTTTGCGTCATCGTCTCTTGTGCCATCGCCTTTTGTGTCATCGCCATGCATGAACATGACTGCCACTTTCCAGAGGCATGTTGACACACATGCCACTTGTCCTATTGCATGTATGAGGATTGCTACTTGTCACTTTGGGAATTTCCACCTCCAGCTAACAAGCATTTAAGCTCTGTACCTCCTTCCCACGCCATTCATTCTCTCACTCTCTCTCTCTCTCTCTCTCTCTAGAGCGCAACACTTAGAACTTGAGATTTGGAGTTTGTCCTTTGGAGGAAGCTTGGTGGGTGAACTTGGATTGAGGTGGAAGTGACATACTACAATGACACCAAATTACTTCCATAATATAGATTTCAGGAAGGTTTCATTCTGTTATCTAATATAGATTTAAACCTATGTATCCCTCTGTTGGCCTATCAAATGACATCCAAATGACACCAAATTACTTCCATTTGAAATATATGTGTGTGTACTTAAAATTTTATGATGAAATTATCTTGAAATTCCCTCTAGATGGAGAGTTATGCCTTTGTGAAGAGGGATATGTCACTGTTAGTAGAATTCAGAAATTGACTTCTGGTGGCTTGAGCTTTGGACCAACCAAATGATGTCCAAATGCTTCCAAACCACTCCCATTTGAAAGATACATGCGTCTAGTATAAAATTTGATTTGGAAGCATATCAAAATTCTCTACAGTTTGGAAATTATGTCCCTTTTTCCTAGGGCAATGTCACTATTAAGAATGCAGGAAATTCCAAGACCTTTCACATTTTTGTAATAATATGTCAGATGACCAAAATGCCCCCGAATTTTAGCTCAAACTAGTTATCAATGCAAAGATCAGTGAATGCTAATGAATAAGTAAAAGCATATATGAGATAAGTGCCTGTGAGAAGTGCTTGTGACAAGTGCTTGTGATAAGTGTATGAGATAAATGCATGTGATAAGTGCAGTGCCATGTAATTCCAAATAAGCATGATTCCAGGACTTGCACTACTCGAATATGTGTGCATATTATGATAATATCAGGCTGTGATATGTACTATTGGATATGTGAATGGACCCATGTGGTCAGCTATGTACCGTGATACTGTGATATGTGATTGATTAGCATGTTTTGAGCATATTGCATGAGCATACTGTGATATGTGATTGATTGGCATGCTTTGAGCGTATTGCATAACCATACTGTGATATGAGACTGATTGGCATGCTTTAAGCGTATTGCATGACCATATTGTGATATGTGATTGGTTGGCATGCTTTGAGAGTATTGCATGACCATATTGTGATATGTGATAGTGTGATATGTGATTGGTTGGCATGCTTTGAGTGTATTGCATGACCATACTATGACATGAGACTGATTGGTATTCTTTGAGCATATTGCATGACCATACTGTGATATGTATCTTGTCGGCGTGCTTTGAGCATATTGCACTGCCGACTCGTGACCTCTCCGGCTCGCCCAATGATAGGACTGCATTCGGGTAGATGGCGATGGGTGGTCGCTCCCCCATTCATAGTGATTGACACCCTGATGGTGTGATGCTCCTAGCCAAGGTGGCATAGGGAGTAGTGTTTTGTAAGGCCACCGCCTATCGAAAACCCCAAAGCACGATGGGGACTGTGTGTATGCGTGAAGGAATTACGAAGTGGGACACCCACTTGTCATTGTCTTCCCTTCTGAATGAGGGTAGAGGTTTCAAGCGGCAAGATTGCCTTAACTTGAACAATGGAACTTCTACTTCGGTTGTAGGTGACCTAGAAAGTAAGTTGAGTAATATACTTGTTGATGATAAATTGATTTAAATTTATAGCTTCGTGATTTGTTATGACACTTGTGCTGATAAGACTTGATAGACTGGTGCTTCTGAATGATGCTTGTGTTATTATTATTGCTCATCTCTTAAAAGAATTACTCATAACTCCTTGCTGGATATATTAGTGGAACATGGCTTCTGATTCTACTTAATAGGCTTTATAGCTCATTCCTTTACTTTTCATTCTTGTAGAGCAGTAGCTGCAGGTCAAGGACAGTTGGTTGGGTGAGCGTTTTAGTGGCTCCGAGGACCTGCACCTGTCAAGAAGACCTTTGATTGTATGTGTCTGGTTTGGCTGTGGGCCATGTTCTTGTTTATGTTACAACTATGTATTTTTGAAACTAGGCCTTTGGTGCCTTATACGATTGTAATTCTCTAAGTTTGAATATTTATAAATATAAGTTTCAATTTTATTTTTCCCAGTTTCTTATATGGTTGTGTTTAGAGTTTTATTTTCTCGTGGTTTGCTTTGTTTACCTCTTCTCTAAAAGCGATGAGCGCACTCCGACCTGAGTGGCATTCACTACCGTGGGATCACGGACCCGCACTCTGCGACCCTCCGGCATTAACATCATGGGACAGGGGGTGGGGTCGTGACATTGGCTCATCAGCCAGACTTTGGTGACCCGTTAATGAGCCTCTGCTTGGACTATGGGTCATGGGCAACGCTGGGTCGGCATGATAAAGCAAATATGGTCTGTAGTCTACAGTTGAAGGTGGAGGTCCTCATTATTGATTTAATTCCTTGACCATAGAGATCATTTTTCCAATCAAATTAATTTAATTATGTTTCTTCTATGATAGATATTATTTTAGAATTGTTATTTGAATTTTTATAAACCCCGGATATTTTATTTATAAAATTTGTGCTTAAGAAATTAAAGATATTGATTTTTAATGATTTAAATAGTCAAATAATATTCTAAAATTTACTTTTTATTATTTTTAAATAACTGAAATTTTTTGGGGGGGTTCATTGTGCACATGGGCCCACTATACCCAAATTTTATGAGGCCATGTTGCCATCCCTTGGGTGGCATGCCCCTATTTTAGGGGGGCTGCCTATCATGCACTATTTTTATGGATCGATTGATTTTTATTTATCTTAAGTGGGTTTGAGATGATGAGTTGATATGAGCTTTTGATATGGCTTATCTATATAACTTTGGGTTGATAAGTGTGTTCTATCTCTAAGAGATTTGAGTAAAATCTTCTAGAAGGCCTGATGAGGCTTATGGATATATTTTAGATAAATACACTAGTTTCTTGATTAAGTTGTATCTGATGGGATAATGGTCAAACGAAGGGGGGATAATGGTTTAGCACATTTCGTAATGTTAATGCCCATCCATGGAATGAATGGCTCAGATCTCTCACCCCACAAGTCACCCTTGATTGATGGTTCATATTCAATCTTATGAGGTAAGAAATGGGAACCCTAGACCCAAGATTATAAATAGGGAACCTCTCTGGCTCCTCTCTCACCTCACTCTCTCTCCTTTTCTATCTCACACATCCCTCTCTCTCTCCCTATCCTATTTTAATGGGGCTATGCCCCATGCTCTCTCACTTTATCTACTCTCTCATATCTCTCTTCATAAGGGGCACACCCCTCTCACTTCTCCCATCCCTCTCTAGCAAATATCTCTTCTCTCTCTTAGCCCAATAACAGGGGCACGCCCCAACAAGAGATAAACCTTCTCTCTCAAATTTGATCTAAGCCTAGGGTTGGGAAAAAGGAGGATTTTTTTTTAAGCAATATTTTGGGAATTGATCGTAAAGCTTTTGTGAGAGCATACGGGTTCCATTGAAGAGCTTGGTCGAAATTAGCTTTCTCAGTTGATATTGAATGATCGTCGATATCGCGCCATCAGATAGTGGTGACTCGGTGTGGGGTATAATAAGTTTGGTTGAGGTAATCTTCAGCATTCTTCCTTTGTTTCTTGCATATTTAATTGTATAGTCTTTATATTCTCAAGCACAAGATTTTTCGTAATTTTCTTTGATTAAAGAAAATTGGTTTAGTGCCATCAAAGGTTTTAAGATCTTGGATTTGTAAGTTTTTATTTTCTTTGAACCAAGAGTTATTGTAATAAGATTACTTGCATGTGATCTTTGCCAAAAGAAAAGAAAAAGGGTGAGAAAAAAAAAATTCCCCGTCAAGATCACATTGGTCACACTTTCAGGGATAGCAGACTAGCTGCTGCCTCATTGCCCTCTCACTCTCTCCTACACCCCTCTTCTCTTATTTACTCACATACTCTCTCACTTACACACTCTCTCACTCACACACTTTCTTACTCACACATTCACACACTCTTTTACCCACACTTTCATCTTCTTATCTCTTCTCCTCTACTTCTTTACATCTCGTCCTTCACCTCCCCTCTCTCTCTTGAAATGTCTGAGCTATTAGTCTCCACTTCAAGGAGCATGCAATACCGGTCTAGGATACAAAAGGTTTATTCTCTCTTCTTCTCTACTTCTTTATATCTCATTCTTCATTTCCCCTCTCTCTGCTAAGATCGTCAGAGCTGTTAGCCTCTACTTCGAGGAGCGTGCGACACCGGTCTAGGGCGTGAGAGGTATCTTCTCGCTTCATCTTCTTTCCTTTTCTTCTTCTCTTTATCACTCTCCCTTCTTATCTCTCTTTTTATTGATCTCTAGGGGGCTCTTATGATATTCATCTTGGCCAGATTTACCTAGCCAGTATAGTTTCTTGTGAATCCTCTGGGGTATCGAGGCCTTGAGCCCAATACCTTCTTTGTCTTACGGTAAATATCTCATTGAGGATGTTACGCCGAAAGGCTGCCCAATTCTCGAGTGGCTCTCTCCCCTCTCTTTATTCCATCTCTCTCTCCTCTCCTTCTTTAGTCTATTGTATCTCTCTTCTCTTCTCTTTTCATCTCCTAAACCCCGTAAAAATCCCCCTAAAGACCAACTAAAAAGCGCGAACCAAAGGGGACGGCATTCTAAGTTGTTTTATTAAGTGGGTACCTACGTTGTGCAACATATGCAAGGGTGCCGAATCTAGACCGAGCCTTTAGTAGCCGGGGGGCATTCGTGCACCCTGATCCCTACCAAGCAAGGTAAGCCTTACCTCGCAACCTTCTTATTGTTAGTTTGAACCGAACATATACCGCACCATCCGACCCTTATCCCTACAGACACAGGAGCCATCCTCATGCACACACACATGAGCCCTCTTCTCTTCCTCTCTCTAGAACATGAGGGGGAGGACTCGGAAGCGGTTTTTCAAGAGAGTTACTTCCCTCTCTCACGCTCTAAACACTGCACATACATGGGAAAGGACGAGAAATATCCAAGGCCGACCACTGTCATGGAGGGCTAGGTTCCTTGCTATAAACAAGGGCTCTAGTTATCACACTGAAGTGGAATACCCTCACCAAGTAACCTATTTAGCCAAATTACTTCTTTAGATGCATGAGTAAGTGACATATACTCAGCCTCTGTAGAAGACAATGCCACCACATACTACAACCTTGATAACCAACTAACTACATCACCTCCCAAAGAAAAAATATATTCGGTAGTAGACCTTCTTTTATCCAAGTCACCTGCAAAGTCAACATCAACATAACCAGTGACTTTCAAAATTCATTCCACTATAACAAATACTAGAATCGCAAGTTCCCTTCAAATACTGAAGGATCCATTTCACAGTGGTCTAGTGATCATGGCCATGATTTGCCATATATCTGCTCACAACTCCCACTACTTGTGAAATGTCAGGTCTAGTGCTAACCATAGCAAACATGAGGCTCCCCAATGCAGATGAATAAAGTACTCGAGACATCTGTGTCTTCCCTACTTCGGTGCTAGAACATTGTTTTGAAGACTACTTCATATGAGTTGTAGCATTGGTTTGGCCTTCTGCATACTGTAGCGCTGCAAAAAGCTCTCTGCATAACTCTTTTGAGTTAACCAGATTTTCCAATTCTTCCTGTCTCTAAATACATTCATCCCAACTATTCAATTAATGGCTCTCAATTCTTTCCTCTCAAATTCCGTAGCTAACAGAGCTTTAAGTGTTGCAATATTCTCCTTATTTAGTCTTGCAAAAATCATGTCATCAACATATAATAACAAAATAATAAAGCTTCCACCACCATAGCCTGGAAAATAAGCACAATGGATAGCTTCACATCTATGAAAATTCAAACATAACATGAAAGAGTCAAATCGTTTGTATCAACACCTTGGCATCTGTTTCAACCCGTACAATAATTTCTTAAGCCTACAAACCAAATTCTCTTTACCTTCCTCAATAAAACCCTCTGGTTAAATCATATAAATTTCTTATTTTAAGTCACCATGCAAAAATGCAGTTTTCATATCTAATTGTTCCAACTCTAAATTAAGAAAAGCAGCCATAGCTAAAACAACTCTAATAGTGGACATGTGCACAATAGGAGAAAAAATTTCATCAAAATCAATACCTATCTTCTAAGCATACCCTTTCACAACCAATCGAGATATGTGCCTTTCAACAGTATCATCATGACCTTTCTTCTTCTTGAAGACCCACCTACAACCAATTTCCTTTCATTTCTCTAGTAGTTCTACGAGGTCTTATGTTTTATTTTTTCGTAGGGCCTCCATCTCTTCTTCCATTCTCCATTGACCGACTTCATCTACTTAACATGCCTCACGAAAAGAAATTGGCTCACCCTCTTTTGTTTGGCAAGCGTAGGATAAGACATAGTCGTTAAGCCTTACCGGGGCATTTTTAAGTCTATCGAATCTTTTTATTTCAAGATCACCTAAATATTCTAAAAGCTCTTGGACAATTTCAGGTTCTTGGTCCTGACCTCCATCTCGCTGGTTCTCGTGGGAGCATTCCACCTCAACAGTTTTTGCATTGGCTCATCTTTCTTCTTCTGCATGGAATTTTCATTGAAAATAATATCTCGGCTAACTATAAACTTGTAGTCAGTACGATCCTACACTCTGTACCCCTTTGTACCATCATAATAGCCAAGAAAAACACACTTCTTGACTTTTTCATCCAACTTAGTTCTTTTATCTTTTAGGATCAAAGAATATGCATCACAGCAAAAACAACGAAGGAAAGAATAATCACCAGGTTTGTCTATTCAAACATCTTCTAGTGTCTTGTAGTCAATAGCAAAACTGGGCGACAATTGATTACGAAACAAGCTGTACGAATAACTTCTACTAAGAAACAATGCTCTAACCCGGTAGTACTCAACATACAGCTGACACGTTCCATAATGGTATGATTCATCATCTCGACAATACCATTTTCCTGAGGTGTTCCAAGAACTGTCAACTGCCTAGCAATGCCATGCTCACTACAAAAATTATTAAATTAACTAGAACAAAATTCTCCCCTGTTATCAGTTCTTAGACACTTGATTCTCTTGCCTTTCTGATTTTCTACAGAGGCCTTAAATTTTTTAAACAACTAAAGGCATCTGATTTCTTTTTCCGCATATAAACCAACACTTTTCTGGAAAAATCATCAATTAAAGTGACAAAATATGCAGTACCCCCCAAAGAAATAATAGGTGATTCCCATGTGTCCGAATGAATCAATTCTAAAAAATCCATGCATTTACCGGTGGATAAAGGAAATCACAATTTTTTCTGCTTTACAAATAAGCACGACTCACAAAAATCTAAATTAAAAGATTTTAAACTAGGGAGAAGGTTTTTATCGAGAAGTACATTGAGTCTGCGTTCACTCATATGGCCCAAACGTGTGTGCCACATCATAACAGAGTCCACATCTACAGTAGCGACCTCTCCCAAAACTATTTCACTAACAAGTCTGTACAAATTGTCTGCTAACTCTCCTTTTGCAACCACTAATACTCCTTTTGAAATTTTCAGATTTCTTTTTTCACCTGTAAACTTGAAACATTGCTTATCAAATTTTCCCAAGGGCAAGAGACTTCTTCTATGACCCGAAACATGTCTGACACTATGACTCCATTGAACATCTTGAATCTCACATCTCCAACACTATTTTATATGAATCATTATTTCTCATATAAATAATGCCTACATCATATGGTTGGTACTTATAAAACCATTCCCCATGTGGAGTCATGTGAAAGGATGCACCTGAATCAAGTGGCCAATACTACCAAACTTCTTCCTTACCCACAGACAAAACTTCTCCATCTTCAGAAAATGAAATTTCTTCTACTAGATTTCCCTAAGAACCACTTGAACTAATCTTCTCATTAGAACTAGATTTAGGGACTTCATGGTTCCCTTTCTATGCCTTACAATCTTTCCTCATATGGCCTAACTTTCCATAGCTCCAACACTTTACTTTCTAACGCCATCTTGATTTGGATCTTGATTTATCTCTACCCGTAGTTCTCTCCATTGATTTTCCCCGTGATATAAACACATTCCCATAGGAATCCTAACCAGACTTTCACTTAGACTCCTCTATCAAAAGTGCAGAAACAACATAATGAAATTTGAGAGAATTTGCACTACTGAGATTCATAATTATTCCATCCCAAGATTCCAACATAGAACAAAGTAAAATACTTGTTTTGTCTTCTTCATCGATCTTTACATCCAATGACATCAACTTGCTAATCAAGAAATTAAACTCATTTAAATTCCCTTCTAAAGATGCATCATCACTATATTTGAACGTATTTTTCAGCACCTTGATCCTTGATGAGAAATAAAGAGGAAGCAGGTCAATAAAGCCTACAAAACAATAGAAATTTTGACAGTCTCAAAATTGCCCCAAAATTGATCACGATCTTCATCATCACCCCAAAAGGCCACCTGCCAAGTTTCATCGCGATCAAACATGTGTAAAGTAATGAACACAAAGAAACAATTTCGACAAAATCGGCCTCTAACACCCAGAAATGGACCTCGTTTCGGCTTAATCGGGCACTCCAGGATAAAGTTATGGGTAAAATACCAAAAATGGGTAGGCCGCACATTATTCTTGTGTGACCACCTTGCACCAACACACCATTAAAAGTGGTTATTTTTACACGAGCAGTGACTTTTGGACCTCATATCTTGCTCGGTCCAGGTCGGATCGAGCTCAAATTTGTGTGCGTGTTCATCTTATCAAGATGAGAATTTTGATATGTGGTACACCCCATGAAAATGCCCGAGCAAAGTGAAAAACTAGAGAGAAGTTACTGATCCGTGAAGAAAATTGCAGAAAATTCAGCAGCAGCATGTCTCACTCCAAGGGCCAAATCATGGCGCTCGTGTACCCGATCGACATGAAACCAATTGCATTTTGTGCATAAGGTCTATGGCTATCTCCGGTCTGAATCTTGTGTATGATGAACATTTTTATTTTACACACGGAGGTGTAAAAGCTGCTATAAATTTCGATCACCGAATTTCAAGATTTCGACCAAAAACTCAAGACGATAAAATCTTCATTCGGACACGAAATCGAGCTATGTTCGTTGCAACGTGATCATGAAGTTATAATCAGTGTGATTCAATGAAAAATTGAAGAAAAACATCAAGGAATGGCCACACAATGGATCCAAAGTTTTCAAGATTCAAGCAAATTTCAAGTTTCATGATCATGGCTCAAAAACATGATTCATGGCTCGAAGTTGATATCAAATCGATAGCCATGCTGAGCCCCACAAGAAAACAATCATCTATCGATCAAACGGTCATTAGAACAATCTCGGATCAGTCATGGAAGATCATGCAAGTTCTCGAGCAGCAGCAGGGACTATTCTGGAATTCCACACATTGTTAGGCAGAGGCAAAACAGGCTTTTTGCACCCATTTATAGAATTTCTTTTAATTTAATTAAATTATAATTATCTTCAATTCTAGGTAGTTTTTTGGTGTACACTCATGTTTTAGCCCAGTTCTATATAAACATGCAAAGCTTCATTGTAAAGCACTTATTGGGTTCATTCTTAAAGATTCAATAAAGACTTCATTTTTGCTTAAGCTCGTGGGTGCGTCTTGGAGAGAGAGAAAGAGGAGTGAGAAGAAAAGGGTCGATACCCTTCAGTAAGAAAACAAGTTTCAGTAAGAAAACAGGAGAATACAAGCCAAGGGATGCGATTTCGAACCAGTTTTACTATTGGGGGGTTTTCTTCATGATCTAAGAGGGCACCCACGTGAGCCTGCCCGAGTAAGTCCAGAACCCACTTTAAATTCCTCTCTCATCGTAATACTTGCCCGTGTTCTTGAATGAGGTTCTCAAGAGAGCGATCTCAAAGTCCCGGGTCTCCCCAAAACCCGAGCCGCGTGCCACTCGATCATCCATATCCGGAGGGCGAGATCGAGGCACCTAACCAGCTTGGCGACTCCACTGGGAACTTACTACCCCTTAGTTGAATCGTACTTGTTTGGCTAATTTTCTCCTTTAATTTTTTGTATCTACACTTATGGCTGCTGGGTTTTGCAACCCTTTCATCCGAATCGGGGATTTTCTCTTCTCTGCATTCGCGAGTGTCCCCATGGAAAAAGTTCCTTTAACTTCATTCCCATTCTTTTGAGCAAAGACCCCGGATCTAGCTCCCAAGTCTTAATCTGGGTTGGCATGAGGAGGGACCTAAAAGTATCTAACTCCCCATCTCCTCGCTCTAGTGGAACCTCCATCAAGGCGCCTTACATCGGCAACACATCTATTGCCCCACACAGCATTCACCCTACCACCAGCAAGTCACTTGTCGGTCGTATTGCCGAGGTATGCCGGAAGGCTGCTCAGTCCCTTTCTGCAAAAGGCAAGCAAGTTATCATTGCTTTTGTGTGTTGCCGCAAGGCTACCCCTCACATTCCTGCACCACCATGAGTCCCTATCCCTAGAGGCTCGATACATCAAGGCGGGGGCCCTACGGCCTCCACCCCTCACACACAGCACAAGGCTCGTGGGTCACCCACTCAAGCCACACCTCGGGGCAACCCTTATGTTACCTCGAGTCCGTGTTAAGGATTGAACCTTCCAAGGCTAGGTCCTGCGCGCGCTGTTCATATGCATCTCACTACTCAAGGCAACGCCGTTGATGCACCAACCCGAGTACAGAGGAGACGATCTTCTCATCCTCCTACTCTGCACAAACAAGCGCACCCTGTTAGGAGCAGGTCTCCACCTGTTCTCTGAACACCTGCTCGTAGTTCTCGACCTCCTAAGGCCAAACAACTTGCTTGAGCTCGAGCTGACCCTCAGGTCACCCGTGATCCTTCTTCTCAGGGTGCACACGCATTGCTTTCATAGATACCCCCTTGCCCTCGACTCAGGCGTCCTCATGAGTCACCCATTTTTTTTCCTGCTCCTCCTTCTTCGAGCAAGCTCCTTCAGCCTTGGTACTCGAAGACCTTCCTCAAGAGTACCATCTTGAACTAGCCTCGCTATTTCGCTCATGTCTCTGAAACCCACAAGAGAGCTCGGAGAAAACACCTGATGGAAGATCGAGTCCTTCATCCTCCCTAGCCAAAGATGACTCCGGTCCCTGACCCTCATCCTTTGCCACCAGTGGAAATGGAGAAGTTTTTCCACCAGCGGTTCTATGAGGTCAAGAGAGAGGTTCAAACCATTGAACTTCTCACCCTGACTCAAGATCTTTATGAGCCCGTGGACCAGTTCATATCAAGATGGAGAAATTTGGCCCTCGTCATCCCAATCTTATGCCCGAGAAGGAAGCAGTCCAAACTTGTGTGCGGAACATGCGACCCCAGATCGCTCTACATGTTGAGGCCTCTAATCTGACTTCCATGTCAGAACTAATCTCTGAATCAGTCCGCATAGAAATTCTATCACACCACCATAACGAGTCACGACAACAGCCTGTAAGCTCAGGGAACAACCGGGCAATGGCAGCTCTAGGACTAACACCCGGGGCATCCAACAAAAAGGAGTAATCAGTGCAGCCATCACTGTTAATGATTCGAAGAAGGCTCCCTCCCAAACTTTGGACTTCTCCAAACGGGTGAGCACAGCTAAGACAGCTCCCCAGGCAGGCAAGCAACAACAGTCATACAACCGAGTACCCCTCCGGCCAATCTTGATCAGGGTGATTATTTCACCAGGCAGAGGAACAAGGTCTACCCCTTTGAGAAAGAATGGGTCCCTGCACTGTTTCGGTTATTGTTAGAACAAAACATGATCAAGCTTCCAAAAGCCAAGTTTCTTGAGCAAGCTAAGCTCGACACCTAAGCAAATTATTGTGCCTACCATCGAAGGATCAATCATCCCACAGATGACTGCTACATGCTAAAAGATATTATCGAGGCCCTGATCTAAAAGGGTCAAATAAAGCTTGAAGACTTAAAGAAGGCCTTAGGGGCAGCAGAAGCCTCCTATGCAGTAACCATCCAGGAAGAAGATGAAGCCCCTGAAATCCTTTACGCCTTCTCTGTTATAATGCTTCAGGAAGGCATAATCACATGAAACCTGCAAGGCAGTCTTGACGCCTTGCTCTGGGGACTGAGGACCGTTGGTGCCCTTATCACCAAATAAGGGGCCACTATCTGTGGGAATTCACCAGTTTCCATGATATATTCGCAAAAATAATGCGGGAATGTCATGAGTTTTATAACCTCCCAGTAAGTGATCCCAAAGCCACTACTCCGCTAATACAAGAGGATCTTCCAACGCAAGACCTTCGCAGTAATGATTCAGACTCTGCTGAACCCTCGACTTCTCAGCCATGGATAGTCCACCATGGGCAAAGCAGACTCAAGTCTTTAAGGCGAGAAGCAGTCCGCTAAGCTAAGATTGTTCACAAGCCCAATGAGACGAATCAAACACTACCTCAAAAAACTAGAAAGAGACGGGCACCAAGGGCTGCTTGTCGGAGAAACAAGACTGCTCAACCACCAGTTAAGCAGAAATTTCTCAGGCCCCTTCCCCCACTGCGAACTTTACTGGATTTCATTCCTAGCATGATCCTTCTTCCTTCTCATAGAGAGGACCTCCCAGAGTCATCTTCAACTCAGAGCACGTCCAATTATGGTGACAACATTAAAAGCAGTCCCCAACGGTCTAAGCATGGGAAAGACCTAAAAGATTTTCTGCACGCATCCAACCCTGGTGATGACGTAAAATGCCACTTAGAACGGTCTGATGAGGGGAACGACCATAAAAATTCCCCACTTTCTAACCTTCCTCCTTCTTCTTCTTCTACTTCTCATCGTTGTTCTCTTATGTCTCCTGCAGGTACAACCTTGAAATGTCCTGAGTTCGAGGCTCTCGATAGAGAATTCGAAGGAATCAACACCAGAAGGACGCAGAGGAAACGATTGAGAAAGACCCTGTGTAATAACCCTAAAATTTCTAAAACAAAAAAAAAAAAAGGAAAGAGAGAAAAGAAACTTTTAATAAGTGATGTCCATATGAGCATGATGGTCCTTAGGGACCATCACTATCTTCAATAGCTTCTGTTTTAAGCTTTTTCCTTTCTCTTACCACGTCCTTAGTTGACGTGGGCCTTAATCGCCTCTCGCATAATATTAAGGTAACACCTCAGGTATGAGGTGGAGCCTAATAAAATAATATAATAATATGTTATAAGAATTTAAATTCGGAGAGGTGAGGATTCCCACCTTAGAAAGTTTTGAGATCTCTCTCTTTAGTCGAAACGCAGTGAGCTCTTTCTCGCTCTAGCCGAATTTTTATCGGAAGCTCCCTCTCAAATATTTTAGGTAAGTGACTTCATTATCTTGAAAAATAATCCGTTCGTTTTAAAAATGAAATGAAATAATTATTTCTGC
>NW_006497436.1:51431-69507 GCF_000471905.2 Amborella trichopoda
GTTTTTGAATATTTAGACATTATAAATTTCATGTGCAAATGACTGCCTTATTATTTGAAAACTGATATTTTTTGCAATTGATTGTAGCATTGTCTGTGAAATGTTTATTTGCGAATTGATATCCCATAAATTTTGATAATTCAGTATTATTGAATTTCTATAAGAATTTTTCGAAATGTCTTTACGAACTGCTACCTTTTTAAATTTGAGCCCAAAATATCTGATTGGTTATTTTTGAAATGTTATATAAAGTGACTGTTATTAATGGTTTCAGTGAAATTCGTATTAATGATTTCAGTGATATGCTGAGTACATGATATTGTTGCTTTCGAATGTTTAAAGAGATTTAGAAATACTTTAAGTATGCAAGTGGACTCATCCGGTTCGCTGGTGAGGTATAAGTGGACCTATCCGGGATGCTCGTAGGGATTAAGTGGACTCATCCGGTACGTCGGTGAGGTATAAGTGGACCTACAGGGATTAAGTGGACCTGTCTGGGACGCCGATAGGGATTAAGTGGACCCATCAGGACGATGATGGGGTATATAGGTGACCTACTTGGGACGCCAGTAGGGTAATTTGTAAAATCTTTTGAATTATGCACTACTGTTAAAATGTTATATGCATTTCAATTATTCGGATTATACTTAATTATGTATTTTTGAAAGTGAAACTGTTAATGTAATTCTGCTAATAGATCTCCTTTTTTAAATATTGATATCTTTCAACCATGATTATTTTTAGGATTATGATGATCACTTACTGAGTAGCCAAACTCATCAAACTATGGTAAACATTTTTTCAGGATAACTACGGTTTTATTTTGAGTGCTCGTCAGGATCTACTTTGGAAAGATATTGTAGTTGTGCCTAAGCTTTCTTTTGTTACTTTGGAAACTGTAAATTTGTCTATATATGTTTTGACTGTCACATCTCAGGAATATCTGTATTGTAAATTCTTGGAGTATGACACCCTAGCACAGGTAGTTGGATTCTTGACAGTTGCCGACGCCCTGACAACTAAAGCCAAGGCACAGCCAACTTCTTCAAAGAAGCGCAAAAATTCGAAGCCAAAGAAACGCTAGTGGCCCCCTGAGCTCGAATTTGAGTAGAGACTAAGAGAGTCAAGAGGGCAAAGATTCTACTCTCAGAAATCTTGCCACATGGTACAAGTATAAGAAGTACCAACCAGCATTGGGAAAACACTGCAGACACATGTTCAAAGACCATGTGAGGACACTTCTTACGCCACAATCGTTGAATCTCAAATTCTCTGTAATCTCCAAGTCGAACTCTTGCAGCCTAAGAAACAATCTATATTTATGAAAGATCCTTCCGTTCCTCAATTTGGGGAAGGTGCAGAAATTAGGATCCATCTTGGACCTCTATCGGAGGCGGAGATGTCAAGATCATGGGTCCCTGCACTTGAGGTCGATCAAAAGACCTCTGAAAAAAATGATGAAGAGTTGCAAGAGGCCCCAGAAGAGTGGGAAGAAAGCGGTCAAGCCACAGCGGACACGCTTGTTGAAATAAATCTTGGAGACGAAGCCGAACCCAGACCCACTTTTATTTCAGTGACTGTCTCTAGGACAGAACAAAGATTTCACTACTTTCTTGCGAGCAAACCAAGACGTCTTTGTTTGGCATTACCATGAGATTCCTGGTTTAGACCCTTAAGTAGCGGTCCACCGTCTCGGCATTGATCCGACTGTCAAACCTGTCAAGCAGAAATCAAGAAGGCTCAAGCCTAACCTTGAAATGCAAATAGACGCCGAAGTTACCAAACTCAGACAAGCAGGCTTCATTCGTGAAGTCAAGTACCCGAAATGGCTAGCAATGTGTTCCAGTCAAGAAGAAGAATGGTCCAATCAGGTCTTGCATTGACTTCTGCAACCTCAATACCGTCTGTCTCAAGGATGACTTTCTGTTGCCATTCACTAAGATGCTCATCCATTCTACAGCCACTGCCAGATCTCTGGGTATAATCAGATTCGGATGGCACCCAAAGATGAGGAAGCCACTGCGTTCTTGACTGCAAAAGGGGTCTTCTGTTATATAATGATGCATTTTGGATTAAAAAATGCTGGTGCCACATACCAGAGAGCGATGATCACCATCTTCAACGACATGATGCACAAAGAGGTGGAGTGTAATGTAGATGACTTGGTGGTAAAATCCGAAGAGAATGATGATCATATGAGAGACCTTGAAAAGGTATTCAAGCAGTTATGCCTTCATCAACTTAAAATAAACCCGCTAAAAAGCGCTTTTGACATGGGTTCGGGAAAATTCTTGGGGTTCATTGTCAAACATCGAGGGCTTGAAGTAGAGCCAATCAAGATCAAGGCGGTCCAAGAAATGTCGTCGCCAACTACACTGCAAGAACTGCGCTCTCTTCAAGGGTAGCTAGCGTACATCTGCAGGTTCACCTCAAAGCTCTCAGGTCGCTGTAAACCTTTTACACATCTGTTAAAGAAAGATACCCCATTCATTTGGGATGAAGCATGTCAAGCAGCCCTTGACGACATCAAGCAGTATTTTCTCAATCCTCCGGTACTTTCTATACCAGTGTTAGGAAGACCCCTCATCCTGTATATGACCACTCTAGATGAGTCACTTGGGGCATTGTTGGCATAGAACAATGACGAGGGAATAGAACTACTTTATACTACCTCAGTTGCAGAATGCAAGGGGCCGAGAGGAATTACCCCCTATAGAGAAGATGTGCCTGGCCCTGATCTTCACAGTAAAAAAACTCTGTCATTACTTACTTGGTCATGAAGTGAAACTTACACCAAAATTAGATCCTGTGAAATTTCTCATGACACGCCCATACTTGTTGGGATGCCTTGCTAAGTGGAATTTGACATCAAGTATGTCCCACAGAAGGCCGTCAAAAGCCAGGCCTTGGTTGACTTTCTTGTAGCTCACCCCATACCTGCAGAATCTCCTCTATCAAGAGACTTCCCTGATGAATAAGTGTTATGTGCTGACTCTGCTCATGCGTGGGAATTGTACTTCGATGGAACCTTCCAATCAGATCGAGGAGGCACCGGAATAGTATTCCTAACTCCAAGAGGAGGAGTATTGCCACTTTATCTTTCTCTCGCTCAAGCCGATTCTCATAATGAGGCAGAATATCATGCCCTTATAATATGGTTGGAGATAGCTTTCGACCTAGACTTGGAGCAGCTCAAGATCTATGACGACTCTGAGTTAGTTATTCGACAGCTCAAACGGATCTATGACGTGAGGAAAGATACTCTTAAGCCTTATCACAATACTGCAAAATCATATATGGCCCAATTAGAAGATGTATCCTTAAGTCACATCCCCAGGAGGTTAAACTCGTAAGCTGACGCACTTGCAAAACTCAGCGCTACAATTCAATTATCCTCATCAGGACCCACGTTTGTCTGGGTGGAAGAATGGAAACACATTGAACTAAGAACCGAGGTAGATGCGGATGATGAGAGAAATATCTTCCCCGAGTACCCGCCTTATCCATCCGAAGCACTTCTATCAGTTAAAGAAGTAATCAAGATTGAATAAGAAAAGACAGAGTCAAGACACTAAGGTCCAAAACCAACAATTGGAGTTCTTCGATCCAATATGCACAAAAATCGAACGGGTAGAAGATTAGAGAGAGCCCATCACTAGTTTTCTAAAATATGGCAGGCTCCCGAAAGATCGTACTGAACGCAGCACCATACGTCGAATTCTACCAAGTATACTCACCTTGAAGGAGATTCCATCTTCAGACGATCATTTGATTACATTCTTCTTAGATGCGTGGACGTGCAAGAGGCAAATAAGGTATTAGAAGAGGTACACTCAGGAATTGGTGGACTACATCAATCCGGTCCTAAGCTCTATGAACGGATACACAAATTGGGGTATTATTGGCCTTCGATGATTGTTGATTTCTTGAACTACGCTAAGAAATGTCAGATTTCCAAGTACATTCAAGTCTTGTTCACCAACCTCCAGAGCCCTTACACCCTACAGTAGCATCATGGTCCTTTTCACAATGGGGTGTGGACATTATAGGGGCTATTGACCCTCCTTCAGCAATGAGCCATGTCTTTATTTTAGCTGCAACAGATTATTTTGCTAAGTGGGCTGAAGCGGTCCCCCTTAAGCAAGTTCCTGAGACAACAGTGGCCAACTTCGTTTGACATCACATCAAATATTGGTTCAGAGTGCCCGACCGGATTATATCTGACAAACGGTCCTCAATTTAGGAATCACCACATTGATCGCTTGGTTAACTAGTTCGGTTTTGAATGGAGGTACTCGACTATGTACCACCCTCAGGCGAATGGCTTAGCTAAGGCCTTCAATAAGATTATGTGCAATGTTTTATGAAAGTCAGTATCAAAGACAAAGAATAACTGACATGAGAAGCTTCCCGAAGAACTATGGGTTTATCGTACTACTACATGAAATGCTATTGATTCAACTCCTTTCTCTCTGGTCAAAGGGGGTGAAGCAGTTTTACCCCTTGAAATTCAGATTCCTTCATTACGTGTCGTTATACATCAAGGACTAACCGAAGATCAGAGAGTTAAACTTCGGTATCAAGAATTGGATATGCTCGACGAAAAGAGGCTAGAGGCTCAGCGGAACCTTGAACTCAACCAAGGGAGAATAAAGAGGGTGCAAGTCAGTCAACGTCCGCTCATTCCCTCGTGATGATCTAGTTTTAGCCATCAAAAGGCCGATTGTAATGCATGGGCATTGTAAAGGGAAGTTTGAACCCAAGTGAGAAGGTCCTTTTATAGTAAAAAAGGTCTCGTCAAACGGAGCTTACATATTATCACATCGTGATTGAGAGGAGGCAATGCCTCCTATCAATGGGCGATACCTAAAGAAATAATATCCATAATGCATATTCAAGAAAAGAGACTTAATGCAAAGCAAGCAAGATAGTCTGAACAAAGTCCAACTATTTTTATTATCGTAAAAATGAGTTACAATTTACAAGCCAAAAATCCCATTATTAGGGAGGTTACAAGTCTCTTGATTCTGAGGATAAGATGATGGTTACAAACCAAAATCTGTGGTTTCGCTCTTGCATCTGAGGATAAGAGGATGGTTACAGGCCAAAAGAGTTCCTCTCCTCATGAAGAAGAAGCAAACTCATAGAAGAATTGCTCTCCCAGAAGAAGTAAACCCACGGAAGAATTCCTCTCCCAGAAGAAGAAAACCCACCAAAGAAGCACCCTCATCATGAAGAAGAAGCCAAACCACTTGAAGAGTCAACTTCAATTCATCTGACGAGTGCCACCATAAGAGGATGGTTACAGGTCAAAAGAAGGAGCCAACCATTTCCAAGTCAGCTTCAATTCATCTGACGAGTACACCAAACATACGAAGCAGACTTCTCTGGCAAGGAGCTAACCTATGACGGAGAGCATACCCTGTTCACAATGGATGCTCTTCCACAGAATAACATGGACTTCACTGTTGTGCTAGAGGACTTGGCTTCCACCAGGCATCACAAGTCGGGCCTTACCACTGATAACTGTGATTTGAACCTAGCACCGGCTGTGTCTTCCAAAGGCTAGTGTCGGCTGCTTGGTTAACTCCCAGCGCCGGCTATGTCTTCTGAAGGCTAAGTGTCAGTTGTGCTTATAACCCCCCAGCGCTAATTTCCTTTTGAGGGTCAGCGCTGGCTGTGTCAGTGTCGAGTGTGTTAGCGCCGACTGTGTTCTTAACAAACCCAGCACCGGCGGTATATTTTAAGTCAACACCAGCTGTGTTGTGGTTGTTCACCTCCCAAGACTCCTCATTTTCAAGGTCAAGTTCCCTTCGTCTCCCCAACGGTTGACCTCCTGAAATAGTTCACCTCATGTGATCGTTCTTTCGGTTTCCCGTCGAAATGCCCTTTCTACTAACGAAAAACCCTCGCAACCATTCGCCTTCCCCATGACGGTCCACCTGTAGTGACCATTCTGTTCCCTGACCCTTTGGTCTCCCGTCGAAAACTCATTGTGAGACTTTCCCTGCCTACGCCTTGGCCGGGAACTCACAAAAAAACAGCCGCCGGAAAGCCTCTGCAATGCCATCAAGACATTAGGAAACCACTAATGTCCCCCGAAAAAACTCCCAAAGAAAGAAGAAATGCCCACTGCTGCACTTCCCACCTCTCCAACTAGCAAAAACACCGTCGGAGTTCTCCTGCTTCTCAAAAAACCCCCTGTGCTCATCGAAAACTCTAGCAACTCCAACTAATCTTTCCTCCTCTGCCGATGTCTCCTTGATCGACCAGAGCCTCCCCTGCTTTTCCGACAATCCCTTGACAATCTTGCCGAAACCTTCCCTGTAAAACCATTGCTGGAATCCCCCTGCTTGCTAGAGCTTCCACCAAGAACCCTCTTCTTAGCTCAAGAAAATTTTGTTTAACTTTTTTTTTTTACCTTCGGTGAAAAGTGGGAAAAATGGGGTTTTACCCCCTTATATAGCCAATATTTCCCTCAAACGCCCCTCATAAACTAGAAATCCCAATCGCGTCCAAGGAAAACAAATGACGATGGGCCGCTTCGGGCTTTGATCTAAGGCCCGAGGCAACTCTCATTGCCACCTGTAAACAAACGGGCTGGATCGGGTCAGGCTTTGACCCGAGGCCTAGGTAAAGTTTCATTACCGCCTCATCAAATGACATGCAACACAAACCAGGACCGGGTCGGGCTCGGGTCATGGCTCGAATATTAATCCATACCCAGCGCCAGCTACATGGTCGAGGTTACCTATCGCCGGCTGTGTTTCAACAACCATAGTGCCAACTGTGTGCTCGGCAACTCAGCGCCGACTGTGTTCAAGCACGTGTTGTCCTCAGTGCCGGTTGTGTTTTTAACAATCTAGCGCCGGCTTAGTGGTTAAAAAGCAGTGTCGGCCCATCTTCAATGCTGGTTGCGCTTTCGAAAACTCATCGCCGGCTGAGCACTCGCAAGAAATAACGGTTGCTACACCTGGCATCGACTGTATTTTAAACATCCTAGGCCGAAGCCATGTTTGTCCTATTGTTATCCCCAGTGAGGTTACACCTTGACTCTGACATATTGCCCTAGCAAAGTGGAACCTAGGTCGATCAAAATCAGGTCATGACTCCTCATCCCCAGTAGGAGAGTCATGCTCGTACTGCATACTATTATCCTTAGTAGAGTTACGGTCATTCTTACTGCTGCAACCCCCAGTGGTCTGCCTCATGCTTATTTATTATGCCTTCAAGCTTATAAAAGACCCACATTTGTCCCCTCTTCCCCAATAAGGTCATCTTTCTTATCTGGATCCCTCATCGGTCCTACCTATCTTTTCCCCATGGAATCAAACTGCTACCCACAGACCTATTCCCCATGAAGTCTCACTTACAGGGCGATTAAACTACATGTTCCAAACTATATGACCTTAAACTATAGTGGAGATCTAGTTGCACAACCTTAAATTGTACGGTCCTAGTTGCATGACTCTAAACTGCATAACCACGGTCCAAACTATATGACCTTAAACTATAGTGGAGGTCTAGTTGCACGACCTTAAACTACACGGTCCTAGTTGCATGACTCTAAACTGCATAACCACGGTCCAAACTATATGACCTTAAACTATAGTGAAGGTCTAGTTGTACGACCTTAAACTGCATGGTCCTAGTTGCATGACTCTAAACTGCATAACTACCGCCCAAACTATATGACCTTAAACTATAGCGAAGGTCTGGTTGCACGACCTTAAACTGCATGGTCCTAGTTGCATGACTCTAAACTGCATAACCACGGTCCAAACTATATGACCTTAAACTATAGCGGAGGGCTAGTTGCACGACCTTAAACTGCGTGGTCCTAGTTGCGTGACTCTAAATTGCGTAACTACGATCCAGCTGTATGACCTTAAACCATAGTGTACATTCTGACCTTATGACGTTAAACTGCTTTGCACAGGTCCCGAAGGCATGACCTTAAGCACGCCCCCACATATGCGCACACGCATTTTACGTGTTCATCATTCCCCAGTGAGTCTCACCCACGCTCACAAAAAGGCGAACCATCCAGATACCTATACCTGTCGTAAGCTAGTGGGTCACCCACCTTTCATACATCATCCATCTGACACCGGTAGCCTCATGCCATCTCCCCAAAAGTGAGCTAGAACCACTACCATACTCACCCCATGACCTCTACAGACTGTCATTCATCACTACCACGGTCCAGCTATATGACCTTTAAATTGTAGTGTACGTCCTGGCCACATGACATTAAACTGCTTTGCACAGGTCCCAAAGGTATAACCTTAAACATGCCTTCACAAAAAAAAAATGAAATAACGAGCATGGTCTGTACCTTAATAGGGGAACACCATGAGTAAAAATGATGGACGAGCATGGTCACGAAACCATGAGTAAAAGAGTTCCGTGAAAATAAAAACCCAGGCATGGTGAAAACCTAAAAGGGCATCGTGAGTAAAAATGAAAGAATAAGGGTGGATATGGTCGTAAGGTCATGGGTCAAAGAGCCCCAAAATAAAAGGAAGTTGGTAAAAACTGTCTATACGACACCGCTTCCTAAGTTCAAGTAAAAATCCATAAAAGACGCTTGGACCAATAAACAGGTTGATGCAGCGCTTGCCTCAACAAGCGGCTTCAGCCCTCACTCAAAAAGAAAAAAATCCTTGATGTTACAATATCAGGGTCCAAAAAAAATACAAGCTCTAAGGAAAGGATTCTGACAGCCTGAGTCCAGTTGCAAAAAGGACTCGAAGGACAAAAGATTCACCAAGAAAGAAAGGAAAGTCTCATGAAGAAGAGTATCATTCCCAAGAGGTTACAAATGTACTCCAAGATGCTAGAGACGCCTTGAGAAGACTAAGTCAGCCATGACTTTGGACCTGCTATGTAACGAACTGCACAGCAGTGGGTAGGGGTGGTTGTACCCAAAGCTGGTCACCTCGATAAATTGAGGTACCCTACCCTCCAAGGAACAACTGGTGCACGATGCAGACGATCTCCAACAAAAGGCTCTTCAGCACAACAAACAAACGAGAAAGTCACTCCGACGAACCAAAGATGCCCCAAGAAGGTTAAGTCAATCATGACCCTGGAGTGACAATCAAATGATTGTCGTAGCTACAAAGCAGTGGGCAGGGGTGGTTATACCCAAAGTTGGTTATCTCGATAAACTGAGCTACCTTGCTCGCTAAGGAACAACTGCTGCATGATGCAGATGAGCGCCGACCAAAGGATCTTTTGTTGTCTATCCAAGACAAAGAAACCCAGACCAAATGGGAACAATACCTTCCACATGGCACTCAATTGCCAGACGGGCGTGATTCTAACTGGCAAGGTCCGTACAAAATCTTCAGCTTCAGAATCACAAACAGTCAACACGAGGGTGAGGACTTCGACAAGTTCCCTAAAAAAAGTGTCTTCTCCCCCTAAAGTCTCCACAGACGGACCCACGAACAATGCATCCCTACATTTGCGCATCCTAGTTGCACCATTTCGTGAATCTCCTCGATGATCACGTGGTCTTATGGCTAGAAAGAAAAAAGTAATGAAACTGAAGGACATTTTCTGAACATTGTCCTTCTCGCTTCTCTCGAAGAACAACATTCGGTGAGGCATGCTATTTGAACGCATTTTTCAGCACCTTGGTCCCTGATGCGAAATACAGAGGAAGCAGGTCGATAAAGCCTATAAAACAGTGGAAATTTCAACAGTCTCATAATCGCCCCAAAAATTATCAAGATCTTCATGATTACTCCAAAAGGCTACCTGCCAAGTTTCATCACGATCAGACATGTGTAAGGCAGTGAACATAAAGAAACAATTTTCGTAAAATCGGCCTCTAGCACCTTGAAATGGACCCCGTAACTAGAGCTATATTTTTGGTGTGTTAAACAGCTATGGGACCACTGTCATTGGATCCGACATGATTGAAAATCCTTAAGGGGTCAAGTTTTGGCTTAATCGGACACTCCAAGACAACGTTATGGGTAAAATACCGAAAAGGGGTAGGCTGCACACTATTCTTGTGTGTCCACCTTGCACCAAAGCGCCATTAAAAATGACTATTTTACATAGTCAGTGACTTTCAGGCCCTATATCTCACTCCTTCTAGGTCGGTTCACACTCAAATTTTGTGTGCGTGTTCATCTCGTCAAGACGAGTGTCTCAATATGTGGTATACCCCGTGATGATGTCCAAGCAAGGAGAAAAACTAGAAAGAAGTTGCTGATCCGTGAAGAAAATTACAGAAAATTCAGCACCAATACGCCTCACTCGAGCGACCAAATCATGGCGTTCGCGTACCCGATCGACACGAAAGCAATTGCATTATGTGCATAAGATCTGTGGCTATCTCCGATCTGAAACCCGCGTACGATGAACAGATGGATTTCACACATGGAGGTATCAAAGCTGCTGTAAATTTCGGCTGTCAGATTTCAAGATTCTGACCAAAAACTCAAGATGACAAAATCTTCATCCGGACACGAAATCGAGCTGCGTTCATTGCAACGTGATCATGACGGCATACTCAGTGTGATTCAACGAAGAAACTAAATAAAAACATCAAGGAATGAGCGCACAATTGATCCAAACTTTTCAAGATTCAAGCAAATTTCAAAGTTCATGATCATTGCTTAAAATGATGATTCATGGCTCGAAGTTGGTATCAAATCGATCGTCATACCAAGCCTCACAAGAAAACAATCATCTTTCGATCAAACAGGCATCAAAACAACCCCGTATCAGTCATGGAAGATCACGCAAGTTTTCGGGCAGTAGCAGGGACTGTTCTGGAATTCCACACATCGTTAGACAGGGGCAAAATAGTCTTTTTACACCCATTTTTAGAATTTCTTTTAATTTAATTAAATTGTAATTATCTTCAATTTTAGGTAGTTTTTTGGCATACACCCATATTTTAGCTCAATTTATATAAACATGCAAAGCTTCATTGTAAAGCACCTCTTGGGTTCATTCTTAAATATTCAATAAAGACTTCATTTTTGCTTAAGCTCATGGGTGCATAGTGAAAAGGGAGAGGAGAGAGAAGAAAATGACCGGTACCCTTCGGTAAGAAAACAGGAAAATACAGGCCGAGAGAGGCGATTCTGAACCAGTTTTATGACTGGAGGGCTTTCTTCATGATTTAAGAGGGCGCCCACATGAGCGAGTCCGAGTAAGTCCCGAACCTACCTTAAATTCCTCTCTCATCGGTTGGTAATACTTGCCTTTGTTCTCGAACAAGGTTCTCGAGAGAGCGATCTCAAAGTCCCGGGTCTCCCGGGTCTCGTGCCGTCTGATCATTCAGATCCGGAGGGCGAGATCGAGGCATCTAACCACACTCATCTTGAGATTGTAAGGTTTCTGACAAATAAATATTTTATTAAGAAGAGACTTACCTTCATGAGTATTTTTCAGCTTGTCCCATAAATTTTTCGTGGAATTTTCTAAGGAGACATTGAATAGAATAGACTCATCAAGTGCCAAGAAAATATTTGCCCCTGCCAATTCATCATTCTCATCAAATTCCTCATAATCCATCTTTTTCGGTTTATTTTCTCTGCCTTTTAAAGCCACTACACAACCACTTTTCACCAACACCGCATGCATCTGTAATTTCGAAGTTGAGAAATCCGAACCGTCAAATTTTAGAATTTTATATATGGTTGAACTTCCTCCAATCATCTTTAAATATCTACAATCTGCCACAAACCTTATGCCCAGCAAGGATCAAAAACAACCTTAAGGCTCTGATACCAATTGTAGAGGATAAAAACCAAGGTTTGCCAAAATAAGGGAAAGAAAAATAGTGCAAAAAAATAAAAAAACATAAACTCAAATATTTATGTGGTTTGACAAGTTGCCTACATGCACAGGGCAGTAAAGTTCTCTTCCACTTATGGGAAAAACATCATGCAAGCATGGAGAATACACCGGATACAAGAGATTCCAAGCTCTCTCTCAAGCCGGTATTTCTCTCACTAAAATACCTATCCAATGACTAAATAACTAACCCTTATCTCTCTCTCTGCAAAGTTCAACCTTTATAAAGATAAACAACCCATAGGGGTCACGTGAGCCTCTTTACCCATTTCTAATTGGACTAGATTTCCTATATCTAAGGGGATTTACTTTAAACAACCCATAGGGGTCACGTCAGCCTCTTTACCCATTTCTAATTGGACTAGATTTCCTAAATTTAAGGGGATTTACTTTCCTACACAATAGGATCTTAAACACATCACGTATTGTTCCTAAAAATAGGAAACAATGGATTCATCACCTATATCCAACATTATAATGATGAAAAACATTAAAAAATATATTACAAATAAATTTTTTTATTTTTTGAGATTTTATATAATTTTTTAATTTTTTTAAAAAAAATTTCGGCTGGTCACTAAAACCAGCCGAAACTGGAACTTAATCAATTCCGATTTATCCGAGCGGTTGCCAATTAGACCACTCGATTTTTACTTCAATGTTGTGGAGAGAGAGCAGAATAAAGTAGGAGATATAGAGCCCTCATCTGTTGGGAGAGAAACAATGAAGAGAGAGCCAAGCAAAGAGAGAGAGAGGGGTATAGAGATTGTGGAGAGAGAGAGAGCAAGACAAAGAGTGACGGGGGTAGATAGAGAGCGCGTAGAGTAGAGAGATCCGATGAGAGAGAGACCGAGACAGAGAGAAGCTTGAAAAGGGAGAAAAAATTGAGGATAGAACATACCTGAGAAAGTGAGTGGACATGGCGACGACCCGAGCTGAGAGATCCACATGAACCCAAGAGAAAGGGATTATGGGGAGAGGAGAGAAGGAAAGGGAAGTGAAGAGGGAAGAGCGAGGGGAAAGGAAAATGCAAAGAAGAGAGACGTCGAGGGATTATGGGCTTCATATAGAGTATCTCGATGAAACAGAAATTTCAATCCCTACTATCCATTCTATCTATCATTCAACAGTCCCGATGAGCACCCACTTCCATTTGGAAATACTACATCTTTTGTTATTATTTTTCATATATATATCAGCCCATGGGCATGAGCACCCATTTAGAAATGCTAGATCTTTTGTTATTATTTTTCATATATATATCAGCCCATGGGCTGAAAAAAACATTATAAGTCCAACGATCCAAATTGAATCTGGGCCGATTTAATATTCAGAGTTGTATTTCATAATTTAATTTAAATTTTTTTTCTACAAATCCATATCACTTGAAATTTGGAACATCTATTCTTAAAAAATTATAGAATCTGATAAAAATATCAAAAAAAAATCGCATTAATTAAATTGACAAAAATATAGTTGAAAAGTTCCAGGGGCATTTTGATAAATTTGGTTTTTTGCAAATTATTTTTTAAATATTTTTATTAAGTGAACCTTGATGAGAAGCGTTGATGCTCCAAATTTCATGTTTTTTAGATTTATATAAAAATTATTAAAATTATATTACCGAAATACAGTCTTGACTATCAGATCAGCCCCGATTCAATCAGGGTTGTTGGATTTATACTATTCTATCAGCTAGTGGGCTGACCCTAGCATGTCACTATGTCATTGTAGTATAATGAAACCACACTTCTAAAACCACCTTGTTTGTAGCATTTGATGATCCCAAAATTTACACTCTCTTCATCTCAATAATCAATTCTTAAAAATTAAAATTCAACTTACATCCTAGGTCAAAATGAGGCCCCTCAACAATAAATTTGGACCATCTATTTTTGTGAATTTTAAGATCTAGGCCTATATAAATTCAAAATTAATTTTTTCTTTTTTGATATTGTTAATCTATTGATAATAAAATTATCCAAAAAAATTGGAAAGGGAAAACATCTTTCTAAAACCTAGATCTAGGCATCTCACTAAAATAGACAATCTATATTAGTTGGGCTAAGAAAATACATGTTTATTCAAATTTTACTCTTTTGTGATTGTTAATTAGCATGAAAAGAGTGTATATTCAAAATTTGGAGTCAAATAAATAACCCTAATATGATTTTTCAATATTGCTTTATTATATTACTATAGAAGTTTTGTATAAAAATGTCTGTATGGGGCAATTCCATGCAATGGTCCTATAGTAATATAACAAACAATCTTTAAAAATTATATTAGGACTATTTGCTTGACCCCAATTTTCAAATGGGACTATATATTATGAGACCATTTATTTTTAAAAAAATTACATTATTATCGGTTTTATTTGTCGTTATTATCAAAATATCTAAAACTTTTTGTTGTTACTCATATGTCTTTTTCTTATTACTTCATAACACTTCAAAAAAAACAAAAAAAAACACAAAACAAAACAACAAAAAAAACAAAAAAACAAAAAAACAGAAATAAAAACAAAGACCGAATTGCCCATATTCAATTTTTCAAAAAAAAAAAATGAGTCTGACTTAAGTTTTTGAAAAATAGCCCCATCCGTCTCTCCTACCCTAACCTTTACGTCCTCTTGTTTTCTGCAATTTTTTCTCTCTTTCTCTCTTTCCTCTCTCTCAATAAATCTGTGCAATTTCTTCTCTCTTTCCTCTCTCATCCTCCTGCCCTTTGCCTCTGTTGCTTCCCTCTCTTCACTCTGAAACTTGCCTATTTTCCTCATTCCTATCCGTCAAATCTCGGGTTTCTTTCTCCTCTCGGTGTTTCTCTCTCTAAGCTATCTTCCATCGATCATTGACTTCTGGTCTGTATTTTCTCTATCTTGGTGTTTCTTTGGAACTCCCATCTCTACTTATTGGTTTTTCGCTCTCTAACCTCTTCCATCCTCAGATGAGATTAATTGTTCCTTTTCTTTATGTGATTTTTGGGCCCCCATTGTGTGAGGACCAGTAGCTGCCACTGTACATTTTTATTGCACATTGCGATGGTGCGGAGTGCTGATGCACTTCTGCTTGGAGAATATTGGACCATGAGTTTTTCGTCATAATTTTTTAATATATTTCCATTGTTTTATTACAAAAGTTCGAGAGAAAAAAGAGGAGCCCCAAAAAGTTCATGGTCAGAAAGAAACATGGTTAAACGGGCTTAAACGGATGCGGCCCAATTTCCGTTTTTTAAAAAACGAAATTGGTTTAATTTCAGTTTTTAAAAAACTGAAAATAGGTAGTTTCATTTTTTTTATTAAAAAAATTGTTATGAAGTTCAAAAAACGGATATACGTTAATAACAAAAAATAAAACGAATATATACGTAATTTTCACATTTATTTTTGGTATAAAGAGCTTACAACAATTTTTAGCCATTGGATGTAAAATCTAATAGATAAAAGTGTGATAACTTTCGAAAAAAAATATTTTAGAATTTGTGCTTAAATGATAACATATCATCAACCACTCACTTTCAAATGTAACGACTAATGATGATTGGGATTCCCTTTTTAAGGAAAAAGTTTATATAAGGATGCTACCTTATAATGTAGAACTACGGATGTACCTCAAAAATCCATCGGAAAAAGTAGTTTTAATGTTGAAACACCCTTTGATTGATCATCTCGACATCGAGATGTATGACTATGAAGAATAAAAAGATTTTAAGTCTCAAAAATAGTGTATTTTACAACATATTATCAACTCCATCCATTTTCAAGATTTTCATATGTTTATAGATCTACTTGATTTTAACCATTTTTTAAATTTAAAATTTTATAATTAGATATAAAAATAGATTTTGAGATAATCCTAATAACATTTTACATCAAAATTATATACCATGATAAACTTTGAAAGGCACCATACCTCTACACCTACGAAAGCATCCATATGCCAACTCACCCCCTTTTCAAATATAGGGCAAGTTTTCTATGCTTCCCCTACAGCCTAAAACTTTTATACTTCCCCTTATCAACCGTCCAATTCTAAATGGAAGGCTAAGATTGCTCTACTCACATTATCACATCTCCACACTATTTTATTTTTAATTTTTTTTTCTATAAACCATTTTGACACCAACTTTTCGACATCCAATCCTCTATTAAACTCGCACTAACAAAAAATATAAAAAAAAATATTTCCAATATAATAAAATGACCAAAATACCCCATGAAAATTTCAAGAGGTATTTTGGTCATTATATTTTATTGAAAAATTGTTTTTAATATTTTTTATAGGTACACCCCAATTTATAGGTACACCCCAATTTATAGGTACACTCCAATTTATAAGTACACCCCAATTTATATAAAAAAACTAAAAATAAAATACTTTGAGACGTCGGAGCAAAAATCAAACGGTAAGTGGCTCTCTTGATCAAAATTGGATGGTTGGATGATAAGGGATGCATAGATCTTCTATGCTGTAAGGAAAATATAAAAACCTTTCCCTCAAATATATACTCTTTTCATATTCTAATGAACAATCACAAAAAAACAAAAATTTAAAAACACACCCTAAAAAGCATTTTTTTAACCCAAGTAATATAGACCATCCATTTTAGTATGCTTAAATTTAGGCCTTACAAATATCTTTTTCCTTTTTAAAATTTTTTGATAGCTTTATTAGCATTAATTTAACAATATTAAAAAAAAAAAAATGATTTTGAACTCGTAAAAGGCTACATCTTGAAATTCTCCAAGTGGATGGCAAAAGTTCATTGTTGGAGGGAACTCCTTTTGAGATTTGACCCTATCTGGATGTAAATTAAATTTTATTTTACTTTTAATTGATTATTGGAACCAAGAGAGTCATACAAATGCCACAAACATGATTTTCTAGAAGAATAGTTTCATTATATGAAATTATCATGATCACATGAAATCAATCCCCTAATGTATATAGGAACGAATAGAAAAGTGGGAGAATTTTGTTGTAACTTCAAGGAACCATGTTATTATTCTTAACAAGATTATACATTTACGGCACAAATTACAGGCAGAAGCCCCGAAAATTAGCTCACCAAAAACAAAAACGAAACAAAGAATAAACCAAGTGCTGCAATCTATATCGCAAACCTAAGCTCCTGTTGCATCCTTTTGATAGGGGAACTGCCTTTTTTCATGTTAACCTGAAGAAAAGTAAAATAATTGTTTTACAGGACATCAATTTGAACCATATTCACAAGTAAACGTGGATTGGAAAGCATGCTAAGAATATATCCATATATATATCGAAGGCCAAGGCGAAGACCCTGTTGGGAAAAAGTTTTATCAAACGAGCAAATGCTGCAAGAGAAAAGTACTAGACAGGATAAGAAAGTGGATGTGTACTATGAGACCATCTATTTCTGGTCTAAGAAGGTCAAAATTGCCTTTATCCCTTACACTGAGAATTTGGACATAAAGAACAATCCACAGTTTGAGAAAAATGCTATTGAGCATTGTGCATAATCAATGACATACCTTTAGCCATATGATTTCACTAGGAATAATTGTGACCTCCTTATGTCAAAAGTAAATGGTCTCATCTTACACTTTCTCAATAAGAAAATCATGAAATAATGAACCTAAACTCAGCTTCTATTGAAACCAGTTAATTGTGAAAGCAAGCTGCCCATCACGAACTCTCAAATGGTTCCACAACGAAGGGGGGGGGGAGGAAAAGAAAAAATAAATAAATACTGTTATGACTCCACTCTCATCATCTTATCCCTGCACTTTACTTACCTAGGACGAGATTCTTTCCCCATCACAAAAAGGGCTAGGTCAGCTTCTTCGGGCTTTATGGGACAAATTTCACAGAGTTTTAACCTCCATATGCCTAACACTAATAAGGGACGATTCTCCTCGCAAATTATTATTACCAAGAGAAGAAAATCTTTTCAAAACAGAATGTCACAGTAATTGAATAGATCACGTTTAGAAGCAAAATGCTGAACAACAAAGAGAACCATATTTTAATAAACATAATACAGATTACCAAATAATAAGCATTTTTTACATTTTAATTCACATTATATACAGGAAGAAGGACTAATATTTAGGCAACACTTTTCTTTGTGCATTAATTGAGAGAGAGAGAGAGAGAGAGAGAGAGAGAGAGAGAGAGAGGAGGCGGTACAATACAACACTACTACTTACTCTACGTACTAGTAGTAGTAGTAGTAGTAGTAAGTAGACGTAAGTAGTAGTAGTAGTAAGTAA
>NW_006497436.1:69527-94720 GCF_000471905.2 Amborella trichopoda
GAGAGAGAGAGAGGGGCTCATAATACAACACATTTACCTCTTGCAATTGTGAATGGATTGAAATGAAGGCAAATGATAGTGGAATAAAGTGGATTCACCACATCAGAATTACCATAGATGTACAAAAAATACTCAAAAGAGATGGAGGCCCATACCTTCATTACAGTTGACTTAGATTTTATATTCATTCACATGCATCCATTTTGTTGCTGACCACTTATCCCCTTGAATCACAGGACAACCACCTGGTCAAAAAAATAAATTAATAAATATAAATAACAAGTCAGATAATAAATTTAATTGTTCAAGCCGACCCCAATTAGTTGGGAAAAGGCTTTGACGATGATGATGATAATAAATTTAATTGATCAAATACTTGTACAGCTTCGCCCCCAACAATGTCCACTAACAAAATAAATAAGCTAGTTGATATATAGAAAAAGTCTGACCATGCAAACTTTTGGGGTCCAGTTTTGCATCGGGACTCATGCTCCAAAAGAGTAAAGCATCGCCCATCCTTGGTCTGACAGAGATTCCAGATTTTGCACACTCAGATAGCTCATCCCACCATGGAACAGAGTTGTTGGTTACTTTAGATTGGGGAAAAACAGTCTCCCCACCCTTCTCCACATCAGAACTGTAGAATGCAATGTATAGGTGCATTTATGATTAGTCTAGATAAAAAGGCAGAGGTTAAACCAAAAGAAGATAAACACCAAATTGTCCCATACATACAGGTACATGAGAATGGTAGCTATCCGTTGACCACCATTCTTGGTGTTGAATTCATCAAGGAAGTAATCAAAATGAGGCTCATATTTCTGTCCAGGCTCATAGTGAAGAACTTGAAGCCCCTCTCCATGTTCTGTAACCAAAAATAGCATTAGTTTAATTTAATTTTGCATGTAAGAAAAAGTAAGGACTGCTTTAATTCTTAAAAAAAGCATGTATATCCAATAGAGATGCTTAGCTTAGTCTGGAATCATATACTAGAACAGCATTCCTTAACAACTGCTTTATTGTTCGCTATCAAATCCAAATTCTCCATATATTTGAAATTTTAAAAACTCAAAAATGAAAAGAAAGTCATGTAAACAAAAGAACCAATTGACATGTCAACATCTTTAGCCTATCCATACTAGCATTTCCACATCAAAGCATACAATTCTAGGTTATTCAAGAAAAGACAGGTCCCTTTAAATTAAATACACAAGGTTGAGCTCACACGTATTATGATTACTTTCCAGTTTCTCTCATTCATGAATATTAGTGTCCTTTCACGGGGCAAGGACTACGATCAACAACATGACGTTTGATCTAGATAGATATTGCAGACACGTACTGTTGTTAATTCTCCTTGTCCATGCAAAGACAAATTACATGGACTTCCGTATTTACTTACAACGCATGTTTGAAGGAAGAACAGTCATTGCATATGAATTAGACATCGAAGGTGGAAGCATAATCAAGAAAATAATCTACAGGACAATCTCTCCTAGTTTATTTCACATATGGATTCCAAAAAGGCCAGCCAATGTATAGATCTGTGCTCCTAAATTCTACTGATATGTTTGATCCCATCTTGTATGATTTGCCACTAGATACAATCACAAAGGCACCATTCCATTTCAATTTCCTAGCCAAATTGCAATTTGGATCTGTCTAGAAATTTCTCACCTGCAATTTGACCTCGAGCTGTTTGATTAGGAAATTTGAATTAATTCCCATTTGGTATTACAAAGGCACCATTCCATTTCAATTTCCTAGCCAAATTGCAATTTGGATCTGTATTGAAATTTCTCACCTGCAATTTGACCTCGAGCTGTTTGATTAGCAAATTTGAATTAATTCCCATTTGGAATTAAGCCCCCTATTTGAAATTTTTTGCAAAAACATTCAAAGTCGTTTCGCAAAAATCTCTTTTTCTCTCTCTCTCTCTCTCTCTCCAAAAAACAACCATCATCATTGCCACTACTATCACTCCACCACAACCTAGCCACCACCCACTCCACCATCACCACCATAATTGTCGAGTGCGGGTGCATTCCCGGCAGTGGGTGCTGGCTTGGGTCCACAGAACCATTGATTGCCGGAAGCTCATTATGGTTAGACTCATCATTTGTACGACCTATATCAAGGGGGCGCAATCCTTGTCACAGGGAAACGGGATTCTATGAGGAAGGAATCGCAATAGTAAGTTTTAAGGGATCATGAATGATGCATGGGTTCATAGCACCAATGGGCACAAACTTGAAACTGTGCATATAAATCAGTGCCAAATAGAGAAAATATCATCTGCACTGCATCATACACTTGAGAACCACAATTCAAACCCGCTGGGAACGAGGATCATAATATAGGGATCCACATTCCATCCAAGATCCCTACCTGGAATCACGGGATCAAGGTTCCAGAGCGGAGACCTACACAATTCCAGCAACTATGACCACCACTAAGCCATCACCGGCACCACTACCACTGCCCAGCCACCATGACCACCATCACCACAGCAACACCACCACAACCTACCCGCCACCAAAACCACAACCGCTCCACCACCACCACCACAGCATCCTGAATCCTCCTGCCCCACCACAAACACCACCACCACTTGCAATATAGCCCTACCACCATCACGCTATTGCTACCAGCACCACCATCACACCACATAATAACAATTTATAGCTCAACAGTAAGCAATCAAACACCCATAGAGAGCAAGTAGCAGTTGACCAAATTGCCATTTGGTCCATTACAAATTCAGAGAAAAACCTTTTGATAAAATTCAGCAATCAAAAGGTCCCAAAAGGATTATCTTTAAGTAGTGTAAATATATAATATAATGCATAAATAAGCAAACAAAGTTTTGTCAAGCAAAAATTAAAATATATAAAGGTGGAAAATACAATTTAAAAGTGGTCAATTTCCATGAAAGTAATTTAGAAACCAATTTGTTGTTCTAGAATTAATCATATCATTAACAACAAGTGGCCTCAATTTTGACTTTCTTTGACTTAAATAATACAAAAATGTTAAACACTTTTGAGCTCCTTCACTGAATTATGCTGAAGGTTCAAAAGACAAAACAAAAAACTAAGAGGTTCAGTTTCCAGACATGAGCATTCTGAGTGCCCCCAGTTATTGACTACAAATCCAGCAGATCATCAATACGTGATTTTCCATCCCAAACTACAGAAATGTTGTCGTTCACCAAAGAAATGAAAGAATTATACCCCTAAATATCATACAAGCAGACTATTTTTCATTGGAGATAACAAGCACCAAAACAAATAATGGAAATTCAAAAAATGTTGTGGTAAAAAGGGCCGTAACCCCTTGCTGGTCCCGCCTAAACAGGGTCCCGGGAGGGGTGGGCTGGTAACGGTCCAAACCTTTGGCTTATGCACAAAGTGGCCGCTCCCAAGACTCGAACCCGCGCTCTTGCACTGGCTACCCGAACCTTTTACTGTCACACCAAGTGACAGCCCCTTCATAAACTGTTGTGGTAATGTATCCAATAAATGCATTTCCTGCCATCAAATAGAGAAACCTCATGCATAAAGCAACATGCCTTAAGTGCATGCCAAAGAATTTAATGCATGGACTAGGAATACCAAGCTTGTTAAAGATCGTTTGGCCTTAGATTACTAACAACTTCAAATACCACACTACCACAGATCGATCTCCATCCCTGCCTCCCTCCCTCCCTCCATCCCTCTGAGAGCAAGCACCACACTGTGTTTTCATGGTGTCAGTCATATTGGACCCTGATCGTGGAGTCAACCAACTCAAATAGTATCACAAAGCTTTTTTCCAGTCAGAAGAGGAGAAGGATATGGCTTGCCATTGATGGGTATTACTCGCCCGTATTTATGAATGGAAACTGAACATGAATAATGCTTCAATACAGGAGGAGTATCTTATAGAACCAGAGGTTTCCATTGATTTCCCAGAAATGGATAATGAATTCATGGATCTAAAGAACAACTACAGATATATCCAAATTGTGGGCTCTGAGAAAAGCCCAAGGATTGGTAACATTTGGACTTGCACCCTGTAGTCCTTTCGCATTAAATATCTAGGTCGGTCGGTGTCCTCTTTCTTTAATATCAGTAATCTATTTTCTTTCTCATTCCTAGATAGGGCAAAATATAATAGGATAGGAAGGCTAAATTTTGAACCATAGTTGTTGGAAACGCCTGGGAACCCGAATAGTTTTAGGAACTGGAATCGCGGCTGGCTAGAAGATTCATGTTTAAGGAATCGTTGTTCATACAATAGGAATCGCTAGGAACGAGATTCCTAGTTTTTGAGAATCGTGTTTCGACAGAAATAGATCTAAGTTTCATCCACCTATGGAATCGAGATTCCATCCTCCTTGGAATCGGGATTCCCATCCCCCTGGAATCGACATTCCAGGAGTCAAGATTCTTTAATATGCGGAATCGAGTTTTCGACATCTATAGAATCAAGTTTCTGACATATGTGGAACATAGACATATTGTTGTTTTGAATCATTATTCTAACATATTTGGAATCAAGTTTTTCAAGTATATAAATCAGAGATCTATGCCAGTTTGAGATCGAGATTTACAATAATATGGACTATGGAATGCGTTTGACGACCTCTACCAGGAATCAAGATTTCTTTTTTATGGAGAGAGAAACCACAAGCACATCTTGAGCCTCATCAACTTTAGAACCTCTATTGGATAGCTTTTATTAGGTTTCCCGAATTTTAAAGTGACTGTGTTGACAATTGAACTTATGATCAATATATAATAAAGACAAGTCATTCCTAAATCGTGATTTTGACTTCATTATTATAAATACAAAATAGGATTATGTCTACGCCATGGTTTTTCTTTTAATTGTATGTGTTGTATTTACTAATTATATTTTAAATTTAAAGTAAAGGCCATCCAGGGTGGCACAAGTAAAATAATGAAACCCTGCAACCACTAGAAGGCATTCGAAGGAAGATTTCTACTCCAATTGACATGGAGTCAAGATTTAATCCTCGCTAGAATCGAGATTCGATATATGTGGGAACTTCTACCCACAATTAATGGGTTCAAGTTTTCAAAGATGTGTTGGACCGAGATTCTGAAATTAAGGAATCGAGTTTCCTTGCTTCCCATAAATGGTTTCTAAAGATGTGTTGAATCGAGATTCCGAAATTAAGGAATCAAGTTTCCTTGGTTTCGAGAAAAAGTTTCTAAAAGAGGTGTCGAATCGAGATTCCGAAATTAAGGAATCGAGTTTTTTTTGTTCCGAAAAACGATTTCCGTGGAGATTCCTTAACAGAAATGCAGAATCGGGTTTCAGAACTGGAAACGGGAGGTCAGTGGAGAGATTCCGATAACTATGTTTTGAACAACTTGGGGACAGCAATGCACAGGTAGGTCATATTCCGCTATGAGACAGAGAATTGAGAGTTCTTCAATTCCTATTTCTTGTTCCATATCATTGCTCATCCCAACTTTCACAAAGAAAATGCTCATTGTTAGATTTTCCATTGCTTTCTATGGACCATAATTACGCTCTCCTTAAGCCATTTAGCACTTCTTGTTCTCTTTCTAAAAGTAGTAGGAGGCAAGAGTAGAGAGAGAAAGCAGTATGAAGATCAAAGCAGATAGAGAAAACAGTATGAACCACTTTGGCCACGTGACGAGAGCGAAAGTAGATAGAGACAGACAGGGAGTTGTCTGATGTGTATTGCTTGCACCCTTTTTTTTCAATAAAATACAATCAAACATGGACACAAAAAGACATATCTGTATAATATACAATTCATATATATGTGAAGTACCCTAATTGCTTTATTCAAATTACTATAAATTTGAATATTTAGATTCTCTTTGTCAACTCTTAGTGAGCCAACACAAGTGTGCTCCATGCACTAGCCATCTTGAGGAAGTCAATCGTATCCTATGCTACTTAAACCCATATCCAGAAAAGGGGATAGTCATGCGTCATAATGCTTGCATTGATCGACATGGATATCCTGATGCAAATTGAACAAGATAACCTCTCCATCCTATATACTTCTTGAACATCTAAGATTAATTAAGTTCAATAAATACGGCATAACATCAAATGCCATGTGTGGTGGTGGTTGTAGGGTACATGTTCAATTCAAAAGGTAGGGATGACAAAGTCTAAATGAGTAAGAAAGTTGACGCCTCTTGGTCTTGGCATAAGGTAGGATGTTGTTGAGTTGAAAAGCAAATGTGTAATTCAATGAATGAGTAAGCTAAAGTCTTTGGCAGGCCATTTCTTTCTCTTTGACTTCGCGAGTGTACTGTGTACCACTGGCTATTGCACTTTTGTTGGAGGAAATCTTATTACATAGTAGTAAAAAACCAAAATATTATCTAGCCCACCCTAATGCGAAAGTAGAGTATCAAGTTACAACATCAACTTCATGAAAGCTAGTGTTGTTGAAGTACTTTATAAAGATATGACCTTTCCTCTTCAGGTATTGATCCCACCCTATTGTAATAATCAGGCTACCTCCACATGCAACCAACCCAGAATTCCGTAAGTGAACTAAACACAATGAAGTTGATTGTCACTACGTTTTAAAAAGGTAACTTCAAAGATTATCTCCATTCTTACATGAAAACCATTGAACAGCTCACAAACATTTTTACTGAAGGAGTTAGGTGGATAAGGTTACAAGAACTTATTAGCAAGTTAAGGATTCATGACATTCACACACCAACTTGAGGGGGACGACAGACAAATGTGACCCGTAAGTGCGTATTTGTCCTTTATGTATTCTTGCATTCCTTGCTTGTCTTATATGTTCAGGCCATATACAACTTAAGTAAAAAGTCCTAGAGCAGTTTTTGTAAATGCTACAGATATAAAATATATGAAATGGTGCTTAAACTGTAATTGTTCCATCCCTTTTTTCCTGTCTTGGTTTCTCTCCAACATTGTTGTGTGGGTCAGCACCATTTCAAGCCTTGTCCATCAAATTATCTAATATAACAGCAACTCACATGAAGAGATGTATACATCAAAGGTCCTACTCAACCTTACTATATCTCAAAAGCTTAAGATGCTATTTGTAACCATGAGTAGCCACACATGCATGACTTGATAAGGTTTAAATCTTTTTCTTTTTTCTTTTTCTTTTTTTTCTTTTTTTTTTGGGATATGTAACTGGGTAAGATTGGAACTCTTAGCATTACTTTGTCGCTCCACCATCCTGACCTGGGTCAAGGGTCCCAGTCCTGATTTCAACAATGTTGTTTCATAGAGTGATCGATAATACCAAAATACAGTTGATAATTGATTAACTTTAACAAAAAGTGTGTGCAGCAGGACATGTTTCCACATTGTGGGGATATTTTTGGACCAAGTTTACCACTCCGCTAGAATGAGCCAGAGAAAGATAAAGGAACTAAGAAGATCGAAATCTGACAGAAAGTTTACATGCGTATTTTGTCTATTTCCAGCCTATCGCTTGGACACAACACTGTTAATTACACATTTTTTACAATGACAGTGATTAACCTTGATGTGGTGGAGAGTCTTAGAATAATCCAGTAAATCACTGGTTCACACATATTATAGCAAAAAGAGATTGCAACCCCCAGCCTTCTAGTGTTACAACTATGAAGACATGAAGCATGCTTATGAAAATGTATAACACCCAAGCAATTTAGAAGACTAGACTTTGGCTATCATCAGAATAAAAAGCAGACACTCAGAATAAGAAGCATTGACTCCTAGCAGTCAGGACCTAGAGTAGGGCAACCAGCTTCATAGAATACTGGCAAAGTGCTGCAGGATATCTGATAGATTCGAGGAAGCTAATGCAGTCAAAACAAAATCATAAAGACGTTCCACCAGCAAAGTTGCAATTGCAAAAGGTTCTGAAGGTGAAATGATAGAGATTGTTGAGCCTCCAACTGGATCCCACCATTAGGACTTCTCTCAAGACGAGATTGGGGCACAATTATATGTTTCATAAGCAGGAGGATACACCTGAAGGTGTATGTTAAAGGGCAAGTAGAGAACTCAATCGACAGACGTACAGTCCTTACATCAAATACTTGATTGTGACTAGAAGGTCTGGGGAGTAATGTGTGCTTGTACTAGGAGTATGTATGGTAGAAGGAACATGGGGAACAGGAACAATCTTTCTTGAATAAGCAATGTGCACTTAAATCGAATATAATGTTTGCATCTAAAGAGGTTTCTCAAACAACAGAACACAATTGCAAAGAGAATGGACCTTTAAGAGGTGCTGGGAGAAGAATGAAAATAGGGCTTGAGGTTTAAAGAAGGTCCGAAAATTGCTGGGGTCATGTCATGTTTAGACAGCTGCATCAATTCGGTGACATGTCAACCAATTAAACTTGTGTCAGATGAGGAGGGTCACGAAAGTTGCAGTCGCAAAAGGCCATGTTTGGAGTTGTGCCTCCTAAAGTGGGCTTGCACCAGATCACTGCAGCAAAAGGAAGTTGCATCAAACCAATGTAGCTATCTGGTGTCTCGTCATGCCCTAAGGACCACAACCGATGGCGGAGTTCGGGTATCACATTGGACTACCATAGTCAATGGATGGTGCACCCTTGTGGGGGCCTTGGAAATTGATGCAGCCCAGAATACTTCTCTCAAGTACCTAGACAAGAGAGATAAGATTAAAGTTTACAAGAGGAACGTCAGAAGAGCAAACTAGTCATTGAATATGTCCTTTTGTGTTTTTTATTTATTTCTTAAGTACTTTTATTTACTTAGGGGCATAATAGTCTCTTATATCGTTCTATTCACTTAAAGTCTTTTATAATGAATGACCATAATTAGATTAGATGGATGGCCAGTATTAAGTATTGTTTAGGGTTATTTTATATAAGACATGTACTCAAGCATAATAAAGGATCATGTTATTGACTTTATTCAAAACCCTAGAGCAGCCGGTGCTCATTCTTTTATCACTGATTTTTTAATATTTCTCTACTAGGTCTGTGCTAGGTTGGTATCAGAACCCAACGATCTGTACGGTACTGTAGCACTTGACGATAGTGTAGCACTACACAGATAGCACTGCAGCACTTTTCAGATGGTATTGTGGCGTCGAATATTTCGCCCTAGATCAACAACCATGCCTCCACATAAAAGAAGAAGAGGAAAAGTGACAGTCATAGAAGCCTTTGATGTTAGTTTATAAGAAGGGATTGCATATCTACAGAGATAGATTGAAACCCTAGCTCGGCATTTGACACAAATAGAGCCCCATCTCAGTAGGATGAGATCAAGGTAGATGAAGAATCTATAAATCCCTTCCATTGATCAAGCTTCAAGGAGAGAGGTAGTTGATCGTACTGATAGGGATAGTAGGAGTTGGGAAACCAGTCTCAAGGTTGAGATCCTGGAGTACTATGGAAGCTTATCTGAGGACAACCATGGAGAAACTTTGTGTTTTCATCAAATGGTTCTCATGATCAGTATATTGTGGACTGGGATTCACCACCAGTCTTTAACAAGTACCTAGATGAAGATTTGCGTGTTGAGCAAGAAGTGGGCGATCATAGCTTTAATGGTGATCCAATCCATAAAGAGAATCAAGAAGAAGATCCTACCATTAGACAGGATTTCGTGGATGTTCCTATTCTTGATGAAGAACATGGTGGATGTCAAGGAGTTGTTACTAAAATACTGAAAGTAGCTGATTTCTTAGGCCCCAGAGAAAATGGCGAGTAGAATGGTGTTGATGGAGGTAATGATGACCATGTTCTTTTTCTTGGAGTTTTACTTAAATATGGAGTATCATGCGACTTGCGCTCCAAGAGTTTGGTGATATTTTTCTATGATCTTTTTTTTAGTGATTTCTATATAAAAGGTGGCCATCAAATGGTTGCTTATGCTGATTCCTGATGTTGAAGCTCAGCTGCAACCATTTGTTTTGAGTGGAGAACCTCTATATCTAATCAATATGTGTGAATTGAAGGAAATCACGAAGATAATGCATCCTTACTCTTGAGCCGCTTCAAAATTCATGGCAAAGTATTCTCTGATAGTCAGATGTGTTCAGAACCAAGTGTGTTGTGCTTATGTACTAAAAGTATGGGAATTCCCAATGGCCTCAAAACATAGTTAATCCAACAGCTATGGGGAATGCAGTAAAATGGCACGCCTTGATCTCAAGTCTCGTCAAGGTAGGACCATTCAAATATTTTGAAGATCAATGACAATGCCTATCAGTTAAAGCTACAAAGACATATTTGGATTTCCAATGTTTTAATGTCAAGCATTGAATTTATCAGGTTGCTCTAAGTTGGCCATGTGGCCGAGAAAAAACCAGAAAATTTGGGAAAGTGATAGAAAATCAGAAAAAAAAAAAAAAAAATCATAAAACGTACATACGTATGGAATATTAAATTTATGAATATAAAAAGACAATAGAATGTATATAAAGTCAATTATATGAAGTTAACTTGAAAATAGAAAGCTACCAAAAATTTAGTGGCCAATCCTCCAACGTTTGTACTCGTAAAGAATTGATGCATCCAATCTTTGTCAAAGTGTCTTGAAACACCTTATATTGAAACACCCAAACCAGATTTGTGACTTGAATTTGGATCTAGTTGATCTGAGCTCTTGAAATTTTTGTGCAAATAGTAAATCTAAAATAAAATTCTTGTAAATCCTAGACTTCTAGTGCTTTTTGGTAAAAAACCATACTTCAATTCAATCAAGACCCCAAAAATAGGCGTAGGGAACAGTTTTAATGGTGATCGATTGACCACCAATTTCAACCACATAGGAACAACGTTTTGAATTTAGTCAAAACCGAAGAGGACATTTTCAAACTCTCAAATCCGCAGAACATAATTTCTTTTCTGTCAAAATTGATCTACTCAATGAAGATCATGCAAATGAGTATACTCACAAAAGTTGGGTATGATCAAGCCATAGATGCGGGGAGCTTGGTTGGCGGTGACAATACCCCATCGGAATCTCACTTCTACGATCCCGGAGCTAGAGCCTGAGCGGAGGTCACTCCTCCAATCGAGGGAGCTCGATCCCTATCTTGTAAAGATCTCAATCCTTGACTAAATGGGATCTTGATTGCTTTGAAATGGGATCTAGAACCACTAAATATAGAAAGCAATTAAGGTTTAAAGGGATCTCAGTCCTAGGGAAAGTGTCGAAAGTTCTTTAACGTTGAACCCTATGTCTTTGTTTTTGTGCACTGTTCTGTTTTTCATCAATTTTCTAGCTAACTACTACCTGTGAACAAATCTTTGTTTTTCCTTTCCATGCTCGTGGTTTGCAAAAGTGGTTGAAAATTGGCGAGCGAACTCGAAATCAACCGAATTAGCTCAGACCTGGGGAGGCTCACCAGTTTTTTATAGTACCAAAGAGGGGAACTATCAAGTTGCCCAGAACCGAGCAGTTCTCACTATGACGAATCGCCCTATCATGTCCAGTTAGGGACTAGGGTGATTCATAAGTTTGGTTCTCATTATGACTCGCCAATCTTATTTTTCTCAATGTTTTATGGGACTTTCAGGATATAGACTTCTCATTTTACATGTAGATAATGCTAAGAAGTAAAATATAAATTTTGCAATTTTTTAAAGGGATTGCCTACAAAGAGACCTTTCATCTTTTGTACACAGATGTCACAATCATTCTCACTCATTAGATGTCAAATTGGATGGCTTGGAGTAAGTCACAAAGCCCGAGAATTAGTTTTTTTGGAACTTAGTGTCTATTCAATGAGACTCTTACAACCACCCATTTTGAAATTTAAGGGACAAGAATGATTATGACCTCCATGAACAAAAGATATATGGTCTCTTTGTAGACAATCCCTTTTTTAAATCACTTTAAAAAATAATATATATAGATATACATGGGTGTGCGCGTGTGTTTAGTGTTCCCAAGCAAGCCAATATACATATAGTGCATATATTAAGCCGTTCCCAGGCACTCCCAAGGTAGGAGCTTCAGACATGGGTCGATGCTAGGCTGTTGCTCCAGCACCTGCTCCCACTCCCAACAACTATGGAGTAGAAGCTTGAATAAAAAGAAGTGAAGGAAATGGGGATTGGACTTCCTCCCCCTCTATATGTCTGAAATTTTATTGAACTCTGCGAGTTTTGACAGACTCGTCGAGTCTATCAAGAACATGCCGAGTTGCTACAGTACTAAGGTGAGTTACTACATTAAATCATCCAAATACTTTAGCAATTCAATTCCCTTCACCTCGAGACCTGTTGGGGAGATTCCATGTGGCTAGCCCAAGTCCCATTTCCAACATGTTTGAATTGCTTCATAATTACCAAGAAGAACTAGAATAAGAGGAAAATATCGAAAGATCATACCATAGTTGTTGGAAACGCCTGGGAACCCGAATCGTTTTATGACCCAAAATCGCAGAATCGCGACCGGTTAGAAAATTCCTATCTTAAGAATCGTTGCCCGTACAATAGGAATCACTAGGAAAGAGATTCCTAGTTTTTGAGAATCGTGTTTCGACCAAAATAGAACCAAGTTTCATCCACATGGAATCGAGATTCCGTCCTCCTTGGAATCAAGATTCCCATTCACCTGAAATCGACACTCCAGGAGTCAAGATTCATTAATATGCGGAATCCAGTTTCCGACATCTATGGAATCGAGTTTCTGATATATATGGAATAAAGATATGTTGTTTCGAATCGTGATTATAACATATTTGGAATCAAGTTTCTGAAGTATATGGATAAGAGATCCATGCTACTTTGAGATTGAGATTTACAATAATATGGACTATGGAATGCATTTGACGACCCCTACCAAGAATCGAGATTTCATTTTTATGGAGAAGGAAGCTACAAGCATTTCTTGAGCCTCATCAATTTTAGATTCTATATTGGATGTCTCTTATTAGAAGGTTTCCCAAATTTTAAAGTAATTGTGTTAACTATTGAACTTACAGTCATTATGTACAAAAGACAAGCATTTCTAAATTGTGATTTTGACTTCATTATTATAAAGACAAAATAGGATTATGTCTACGCCATGGTTTTACTTTTAATTGTATGTGATGTATTTACCAATTATATTTTAAGTTTAAAATAAAGACCATCCAGGGTGGACTGAGTAAAATAATGAAACTCTACAACCACTAGAAGCATTCGTAGGAAGATTTCTACTCCAATTGACGTGGAATCAAGATTTAATCCTTGTTGGAAACCATATTCGATACATTTGGGAACGTCTATCCACAATTAATGGGTTCAAGTTTCTAAAGATGTGTTGGATCGAGATTCAAAAATTAAGGAATTGAGTTTCCTTGGTTCCAATAAATGGTTTCTAAAGATGTGCTGAATCGAGATTCCGAAATTAAAGAATCAAGTTTTCTTGGTTCCAAAAAATGGTTTCTAAAAATGTGTCGAATCGAGATTTCCGAAATTAAGGAATCGAGATTCCTTGGTTCCAAAAAACTGTTTCCGTAGAGATCTGTAACAAAAACGCAGAATCGGGTTTTGGAACCAGAAACACGAGGTCTGTGGAGAGATTTCAGTAACTATGGATCATACCACTAATATAGTGGCTCAAATTTTACATGAAATTCAACATCCACATGTTGTTTCTACCTTGCAACAAAGTTAAGCTACCAAGATAGAGATTCTTGCAAAAGCATAACAGATTTAAATCGCTTCAAACTTATCAACATGACCTAAAATGTGACAAAAATTTTACAAGCTTATATCACAGCAATTTCTGAAGGTGGGACACCTATCCACAAACCAGTGGAACAGAATCATATTTCCATTCATGCTTCAACTATAGACCAGAGTATTTACATTACAAGCTCCTAATAGATGAGTCATTTCATATTGTTCAAAGTTAACTCTAGCCTGTTTCTTGTGTTTTTGACACCTTGAACCATGCTAATATTACAACTCAAAAAAATATATATTACAACTCATAGAGGATATACCATATGTTAAATTTTGAAATAGATGATTCACAACCAGCATTTAGGTAAGTTCATGTTTTTTTATTACAAGGGTACGACTAATTTTTTAGGAATGGGCTCAAGGCTAGGTGGTCAGTGTTTGGGGGGGCACCACAACATGACGTCTTGACTTCCATTCTTAACACAAGTGGGGGACCCAATCCCCTCTAAACTACCCCGAAAACAAAAAAAGAAACAAAACCATTTTTGTTTATTACAAGAAAGTTCACAACAGCAAATGGACAATAAGTCATTTGACATTAATACCTGAGGTACACGAACTTTCAAGGGCATCCCCAGTGTATGTAGAACATGAAGCATCATCCGAGCATTTTCATAAAATTAGAGAAGCAACTTCTCGTCAAACGTTGGTTTTTTAATATCTACATATCTAGCCTTTTGGATTTTGTAAGCATGGCAATTAACAGCTAGAGCTGATCAGGGGCAGGCTTCCATCTAATACGCATTTGGTAAATAAAAGACTGTCTTCTATTTTATTTTTATATGTTTTTCTTTTGAATGTGCTAACTTGTATTAAGGAAGGCAAGTGAGGTACAAAAATTGCTACTCACTGAGTGGAGATGCTATACAAGAACCCCACAAAAGGGCTAAGTAAGACAAAAACACATGCATATTAAAAGAGTAAGCCAGATCAAAAAGGCTAAACATGCATTGTTATCATATACATCAAGGTCAAAAAAGCTATGCATTATTACATGCATCGTCATCATATACATTGAAAAGCAACCAAAACCAGGAGCTCAAAAAGGTGCCAAAATAGTTCCTAGTGGATCTTCACGGGACGCTCCTTCTTTGGCGAGTTTATCGGCATCTGCATTGGCCTCTCACCAAGTATACCTCCATAAGATGCGAGTATGCTTGCAGAGGTAGAAGATTTCATCAAAGATGTGATCGAGTCTCCAAGGGCAACTTAAGTTTCCTGAGGCCCAGGTTATGACATTTTTGGAGTCCCCATCTATGATGAAAACTGGACTCCAGAAAGGATCAAAATTATTGACGCCTTCGAGGAGGGCTAGGGCCTCTGCAGCAATGGAATCAGCATGGCCCACAAACTTGGAAAAGGAAAAGATGGTGCCTCTGGCATGGTCGCAAAAGATGCCACCTATCCTAGCTGGGCCCGGGTTGCCTAAGGAGTAGCCGTTGAAGTTCAATTTCATTTGGCCGTGGTGGGGGGGTGCCAAAGTGAGGCGCGAGCGATGCGGATGGATCTTAGGTGCAGCATGGCCAAACAATTTTGGTGAAAGTCCGTGTGAGAGGATTGGAAGTATTTTTGGTTAGTTGCACAAAAGATGACCATCTCTTTGATCTGGTCCTTTCAAGGAGTTCAAAGTGGCCTTCTCTCGAAAAATCCGGTTGTTCCTTTCGGTCCAAATCATCCGCAAGGTGGCTGCCACAAAAGCCTGCAATAATATTCTGCCCAAGGTCAACCAGAGGGGTGATTGTAATATAATGAAGAGGTGTGGTACTGATATTGGGGTTTACCTAAGACCAGTTAAAGAGTTGTAGTAGTTACCCCCAAAGAATCCTTGCCACATTGCAATGGATGAAAAGATGACTATTGGTTTCTTCTTCCTCTGTGCACATAGAACATTTGTTTGCATTAGCAGCTCCCCCTTTTGAAGTTGGTCCACTGTCAAAGCTCCTTCATGCAAATTAATCTAGTTGAAGACTTGGATTTTAGGGGGAATAAAAGAAAGCCAAGTGCTCCTCATGATTGAGGGAGGTGAGGCCAGGAAGGTGGGTAGCATTGGGAGCTTGTAGTAGAACGATGAGACGGAAAAGATCCCCAAGGGATAAGGGAATCAAATGATCTTGACCTAACCTTGCAAGGGGATGAAGGCTAGTCGTCTTCAAGGGATTTCCTGAAGTTAGGGATCCATGACCTTGTGGAGCCTAAAGACAGGTAGTGTTAAGCAACTAAGGCCTAGCTGTTTTGGGCAAGGAGGAAATGATTTGGGAATCTCTCCTAGAGAGTAGTGTTGCCTATCCAAGGTTTGACTGGAATTTAACCTTATTTCCATCCCACAGCCAGACCTTGATGTTGGCTTTAAATAGACTATAGCTTTGGAGTTTAGATATCCAAGATCCAGGGGATCGTCATTCGGCCTACAGATTGGTATTCAGCAAAGAGAAATCAAGGCGATATTTGTGCCAAAAGACCTCACACCATAAGTGGTTATCTTCGGTGGCCAACCACAACCACAACCACCACCACCGATGGCCAAGTTGTTTGTTTTGAGGCTTCGTATGCCTAGCCCTCCAAGGTGTTTGGGTAAAGTGACTCGGTCCCAGGATATGAGATGAAACATTTTGCCATCCCCTTCTCCCGACCACAGGAAGTTGCGCATCATCTTCTCAAGACGGTTTGCAACTGCAAAGGGCATGTGGAATAGCGACATGAAAATGGGGACATTGGAGAGAGTTGCCTTGGTGAGGGTAATTCTACCTGCTGAGGAAAGGAAATAACCCTTCCAACCAACAAGCTTTTTGTCAAACTTGTCTATCATGTGTGCCGATTGTAGTTGTCTTAGCTTACCTATACATAAGAGCAGGCCTAGATAAGTGGAGGATAGAGAGTCAACCTCGCACCCCAAGTGGTAGATGAGGCTGGTGATAGTGTGAATGTTGAAAGACACTCCGAACATCTTACATTTGGCCATATTCACCCTAAAGCCTGTGGCCAATTCGAAAGACTTGAGGAACAAGAGGAGGGAGTCCACATGTTAGTCAGTCGCACTGCAGAAAGGGAGGCTATTGTCGGCATATTGCAGATATGAAATTACCAAAGCCTGGTTCCCAATCTTGAAGCCTTCCAGCGTACCATGTTAGAACAACCTATGGATCTGCTGAAATCTTTGCCAACAATTGCAAAAAAGAAAGGGGACAGGGGATCTTCCTATCTCAAACCCCTGGAGGAGGAGAAGAAACCTTTTCGCGATCCGTTAATCAAGACCAAAGAAAGGATTAATACAACAATTGCGAAAAGGAAAGGGGACAAGGGATCTTCCTGTCTCAAACCCCTAGTGGAGGAGAAGAAACTTTTCACAATCCGTTAATCAAGACTAAAAAAAAGGGATTATGAATCCAACCATGAATCTAAGGCTCTCCATAAGTCTCTGAATCCCATCATGAGCATGATTTCATCTAGAATTGCCTAGTCCACCTAATCGTATGCCTTCTCCCAATCTACCTTGAGTACTACGTCCAGCACCTTAGAAAGGTGTCTAGAGTAGATACATTCATGGGCCACTAGGGCTCCATCAAGAATCTAGCGATCCTTGACGAAAGCTCCCTGTTGTGGAGAGATGACCAAGCTGAGGACTTATTTGAGTCAGGAAGAGAGAACCTTGCAGAGAATTTGTATGAGCTATTGATTAATTTATGGGCTTGAAGTCTTTGAGTTCTTCGGCTCCTTCCACTTTGGAGAAAAGGGCAATGAAAGTTCCATTCATGGCTTTGTGAATGACCCCTCTGGTGTGGAACTCTTCGAACACTGAAAGCAATTCACGATGGAAGGAGTCCCAGAACCAGAAGGTTTTGAACAGAGCCACCAGGTAGCTGTTGGGACTAGGGGTGTAATCCTTCCCCAAGTCTTTGATAGCCATGAGGATCTCTTCTTCAGAAAAGGGGTGTTCCAGCCACTCTGCCTTATTTGGGGGAATGAAAAGGAAATACAAATCAGCCATAGCCGGTTTGGGCCCTAAGGGGGCCACGAACAGGCCTTTGAAGAAATCAATGATTTCTTTTTCCACAAGAGGGGGTTGGTCTATGATAGCCTCTCCGACTTTGATTTGAGTGATGATCAATACTTCATGCCTAATCATACTGCTAAGAAATATATACTTGCAGATATTCAAACTATGGATCTCCTCCATATTGTGTAGTAAATCATTCCCGATATTTAACATGTATTAATCTCCTTTCAGAGAAACCCATGCACATGAATGCAGAAATATGCATACACATGTACTTGTGCTTACGCATGTGAGAATATACTAAATGGACCCAAAAATGCACACAGAGATAAATGTACACGTGAATGCAAACAAATGGGTGAGATGTATACATGCAAACAGCATTGCATCGGAATTTATGTAAAGAAACAGAATAGAACAGAACAGAAGTCAGTAAACAGACTTGCATAACATGTTTCAACATTATTGATCTCATTCTATTTTACTTATATCCAGTTTTGTAATGGATGAGCCAGGTAATGAATCATTTAATAAACATGATAAGAAAATAAACATCCATATAAGCACCATCAACATAAATTATCCATTAGCTGAATATTGTAAAACAAATTGCAAAGCCAATATTCTGGGGTAGTACCTATCGGTATGAAAGTGAAGTCTGCGATCCTTTTCTCAATGTTTCTAATAATCTTATCCTGGCCCCTCCTTAGAAACATGCCAGAACTGGTCCGTACCCTGAAAAGCATTAAATGGCCCTCTAATGAGCTAAATTGGATCAAAACACAATGTAGCATTCAGCTAAAACTATATTATTGCTTATTAATGGGGAGGAATTGGACTCCATCTCATAGATGGCTTTAAAAGACATTGAACCATCTCAGAAAAAAAGTATACAGGACTAAGATATACAAACCTCAAAAGCATGAAAGAAAGAAGGAGAATGTATATAAAACCTGCTGTCTTTGCTCCGACCAGTTCCGCTATCAACAACTGTTGACTTCCTCATGTGTGGCTTCGAAAGACTGATCAAGTACTCACACTCTTCCTTTGACTGCAAAGTACAGGACTTTCCAATTAAAAAAACACTGTTATAACTGAATAACCCAAAGAACTTGGACTAGACCTTAACAAGAGAAACTGATGTTCATATGTCATATCGTAGAGGATGGAAGAAGAATTTCCAGAGGCAGGGACAAGGCAAAAAACAATGACCAAGAAGTCAGCCTCAGAGAGTGACACGATTAAAGAAAAAATAAAGAATGTGAAATTTAGCAAATATTGGAGAAGCATTTGAGAAGCCAATAAACCATGACAAGCAAAGCATTTACCGAACCTGAAATTGGATGCGCATTTTTTAATCTATGAAATGAAGAAAGATTATAATGCCAAATAAATGTGAAACCCAAGATGAGGTATGTATAGATATATGGCATACGCACCAGAAAATTGTGATAAATGAATGCTCTGGGTGCCCATGACAATACTTCCACCCATTGCTTGGGACCATCTACCCCATCACTCCTATAAACGAACCCATCAAAGATCCATAAGATAAGCTAATTCTTCATCACCACTACCAATTTTCACTTTTCAGAACAGCAACCCTAAAGTACGCAAATGTCATTGCAGATATAATCAAACAATCGAGCGATCAGAGAGTCAAGAAGATAAGAAGCTAAAAGTCCTACGATAATGCACAAATGACAAGCAACTTTCCTCATCAGCATACATCTTTGGGAGGAAAATGCTCATGGGGAACCCCCGGTGAAACTAAATATTATCAATTTAAGGGAAACAAGCGAAGCTCAAATTTATGGAAAAGGAATAAACATACAAAGAAAGCTAAGATACAAAAGAAACGAAGTTTTTTCTGTGGCCTTTTCCAACCTTTCCTAGTCAAACTGAAAATTTTTCATTACAGAAGCAGCAAAATTGACCAAATCTAGCAATCATTTCTGAAAGGGGATAAAGCTAAATCACCCAACATGAAACAGAAAACCAGAATTCTCGAAAAATGAAGGGAACAGAATCCACGAAAAAGTGAATAGAAAATCACTGAGCAAACAAAATAAAAGAACGTTAAATTGCTGGGGGAAAAAATGTGCTTCCTTTGCTCACTTTTGGTTATCGGTGGGGAAGTTGAGGCTCTCATGAATAGAAACGGCACGGAATTCACTGTTCCTAAAAGCATCAGGGGTGGTTTTGGAATTGATGGGAAGAGAAAGAATGCCTAGAGCAAGAAGGATAAGCAGAACAACAGAGAGCATGAGAAGTATGGCCAGAACAAGAGCACAGGTCGATGTCCTCCCAACCATGCTCCTTGACCTCCTCCCACCCATAATCGCCATTATTGATCACACCTCAAATGAAGGCTCCTGTTTCTTACTGACGAAAGAAGAAAGGACAGTTTTCAGGTGTTTTCTCCAACTCTAGAGAGGGGGAGAGAGAGAGGAGATGATCTGGTCAATGCAGAGAAGGAAGGAAGTGTTCATGAAGAAATAGGCAGCGGAAACTGTAGGAAATTGAAGAATCAATGCGACTGTTCTTTTAATGGTGGTGGGTTTTATTATGCAATATTTTGACACCCTTGATAAAAATTTCACGGCTAAACATAAGTGTAGTACTAAAAGTAAATGGTCTCATTGTATTAAATACCTTATTGAAAATGGTTAAAGGAAAATTGGGTAATAAATTCTTTTTGGGTAAAGGAGAAGCTCCGAACCTGATTTTCATTAATAATAAAAAAAATTTTAACTTATAATTTTATAGCCTTATAATAGATAAATTGTACCACATCATAAAATAATATAAAAGAAAAAAATTTTGGCGGTCTAGATCACCAAACAATAGCATCAGAGAAAGCGATGGCTTTCGTTGTAAATAAAGCAGCCACAGTGTAGCCTCACCATAAATGTAGGTAAGGGACCAAGCATAATCACAGAGTTTATATTGGCAGGTAGCAGGAACAACATTTAGCGCATATGGAGCTTTGCATCGATCATAGAGAACATTTGAGCTGGTTGGCCAAGTTAATGCCAGCTTGTAACACTAGAAACTCTACATAATTATTTGATGTTATAGAACAAGGGGATTGCCAAATACTATGATAAAAGATCCATCATCACTTCTAATTATGCCTTCACTACCTGCCAACCTTGGATTTTGAAGTGAAGCACCATCAATATTCAATTTGAAATGATTAGGTCTAAGAAAAGACCATGTGTTAAATGTTATAGCAATAAGAAATTAATTTCCTATCTTGTGGATTACAAAATATTGAGTTTTCTATTTAAGTTATGTATTTTGTGAGATTACAATTGTAGCAAGATTTATTTTTAAAAAAGACAATAATTATAACGCTATAAATATCTGATACACCAGAGTATCTTTATGAATGATATACTGGTTTACCCTCGATAGATGTAGGCATCATTGTTAAACCACGTATATGTTTTGTTGATCTTCCTCTCGTTCATGTTTCTCTTATTGTAAATTCTACATGGTATCAGAGTAGATCAATTTATTGCTGATCGAATTTATTCCTTTTGAATCTCATATCTCATCTTTGTTACATCTCTTTACACATTGCTTTGCGCTGCCATCATGATTAAGTGTTCACGTGCTCGGTTTCAGGGATTTATAGTTGCTATTCAAACATATGGTGGCATGCTAGCTACGTTGATTTTTTTTTTATTTGCAAGTGCAAAACGTTGTTCTCTCCATGAAAGTTTTTTTTTGGTTTGCAAGTGCAAAGTCCCATTGCAAATTTTTTGCAAGTGCAAAGTCCCATTGCAAATTTTTTGCAAGTGCAAAGTCCCGTTGCAAGTTTTTTGCAAGTGCAAAACGTTGTTCTTTTTTGAAGTTTTCGGTTTGCAAGTCGGTTTTGTAAATTGATTTGGAATGCAAATTATTGGCTCTTGGTTTGCTATTGTGTTGGATCTTTTTCTCTCATAATCCATATTTGCAAGATTTGGTTGGAAAGAAAGTAACATGTTATTGTGATTGTTATCAAGCTATTCAATACATATTGGTGATTTCTATAGAGATAAACAATAGATCTCATTGGGGACTTCATTTCTTTTTGATTGCGACATCTTCTAAACTTGAACATATAACAACGAAAAAAACCATGAATCTTGATTTTAAAACCTCTGAAAAAAGTATTGAGAAATCTTTTCTAATTCCTAATAATGAGGTATATGAAACAAAAAGCCATCAAAATAGTGATGAGGTAAGTACCCCAATAATTATTGTGAACGTGGAAGGGGTCGTAGTAATAAAGGGTGTCTTAGTTATGATCATAGCAACAATCTAACACATGAAAATGTGTTGGGTAGTATACTCACACTTAAGGCCCATTAATAAGATGACATCCGACAGATCTATCGCTTAGACCGCAGCCGCTCAAACCCATCATTGTAATTGTGATTATTATCAGTAACCAAATAACCACATTGGTTCTTCCTCCTCACAGGATCATTCTTCTCCATTCCTTGACACATGTAACCCTTATGCTTCCATGTCTTCTTGTGATATTTTACCTTGGATAATAGACTCAGGGGCCATAGATTATATATCTGGTAACTTATAGTTTTTATCCAACCTAAAAAATAGTAAAAATATGAATCTTGTGTCTATTGCTAATGATTCATTGATTCATGTTCATGGTGTTGGTCAGACTAAGTTCTTCTCTAAGTCTCATAACTCTGTCTCTTTATGAAATCATTTTCCGCTAACTTGATATCTGTTAATAGTACTCAGAGCATGTATTGCAATATTATTTTGGAAAATTGTTTCATGTAGGTTGGAGCACATGACTACATATGCGGTCCAAAAAGTGTAAAGCATCGATCTTAAAGGTGGATGCAAGTACGTGTTTCATCTAAAAACAATGGAAACAAACAGTCTAAATGTTTTCTTATTAGATTTTTTATTTTTTATTTTTAAAATTTATTTATTTTTTCATATTCATGATCTCCATATTAAAGATTACATGTCCTTAAAAATTAAGTCTTAAAATCTATCTCAAAAATAGATTTATTAAGAGCCCCGCATTTCTACATATGCGGGCTTTGTCGCATAGAAACCTGGTCCTATTATTTTTCTCTCAACTTTGTACCTTTCCAAGACAGGGCCACGGGTAGAAAGATTAGTGAAGGAATAATTTCTCATGAGCTATATTTATTTAATTAGGAGAATAAGGTTTTGACCAGTCAAAATAATTTCGATATTAATAAATTGTGGCATTGGAATTTTAGATACCCTTCAGATAAAGTCTAAAATATATTCATTTCTCAAATGACGTATATTTTAGACTTGTTGAAAGAAACTGGAAAACTAAGAGTCAAACCCGTGGACATCATTGTTGATATTAATTGCAAGATTGATTCAATAAATAGAAAATCTCTTGAAGATGTTGGTCGATTTTAAAAACCTGTGGGCATATTGATTTATTTGACTGTGACGCAACTATATTTAATTGATTTATTTGACTGTGACGCAACTATATTTAATATACATGCTCCTATATCATGTCATATGGAGGTTGTCAATAGGATTCTTAGCTATATTAAGTTGTCACTCGGCATAGGTATTTGGATGAAACCAAATTGGTCACACTAATAGTACTGGTTATTCTGATGTTGTTTGGGCAAGTAGTTCAATTGGCCGGAGGTTCACTGCTGGCTATTGTACATTGGTTGAAGGAAACTTAGTTACTTGGAAAAACAAAAAATAAAATGTAGTTGCTCGATCCAATACAAAAGCCGAATATAAAGTTATGACTTCAACTACAAGTGAAATGATCATTCATAAAAAATGTATGAAAGACTATCAAAGTGAACCCTACCAACTAGAATCATATCTAACCTTTTAGACTAGAACCTCTATAACCAAAACACTACACTTTATACCAGTGGTTTAAAAAGTGGATCGGTGACCTGGATCGGGCATCTCAAAAACCCATCCGGATCGGCGAATTGGCGATTCGGATCTGGAATCGGCTGAATCGGTCTGATTAAACCTTAAAAAATCCGAAAGAATTATTAAAATTCATTATAAATGTTGTTTTTTAGGAATTCAATAAGAAATGAGGGTACTCCATTAAGAATTTTCATTTCTTTGCATAAATATGTGAATATTGATATGTTCTTTCCCTGCATGAACTACTATTTACCGTTTAATTTACATCACACAAAAGGATCAACATAGAATTATCATGGATTAAGTATATCATCATACATGAACTACAATAAAGCATACAATTCGTAACATACGATCTAAAAATAAAATGACAGACAACGTCGTTTTTCATCTTGGTCACGCTGGTGTCATTGATTGAATTCACGTGACAATTCATTGACTCGATCTAAAAATGAATCATCCAAATTAGTGGGCACCTGACTATACGCAAATCCCTGAGTGTTAGTGTTTTGTTATGGTTCTAATCCAAAATGCCCGAAGCTTGTCCATCATTCATGCTCACCTACACTATCGTGCTCATCCCTACCCTCTTGTTGTTGGGACTCGAGATGTGAATAATTTGGCTGGGATTGAGTGGCCTCAGAATCATCATCTCTCTCATTTTCCCTTAGTCCCCCTTCCCACTCTCCCTCATTAGGTACAATATCACCGATATCTCCGACGAATTGTGGATATGTTGGCGGGCTGCTTCCTCTTTCATGCTGCTTATCACCTTCTTCAAGATCTTCCTCACAGATAGCCTCAAGGAACGCTCTCTTATGCAACACTGGCTCATCTTCTTCTGCTACCCATTGTTCTGCTGTGTCTGTGACAAATATTGCGTCCAAGTCTATCGGTCCACAGTCTTCAAGCTTCCTTCTTATTTGTCGCTCTCGGAGGTTTAAGTTGTAATGAACGTAGACTAGTTTATGAAGCTTCTCCAAAGCAAGTTGATTCCTTCTAGTAGTGTGCAACCATTGGAACGTACTCCAGTTTCGCTCACAGCCAGTAGCAGAACATGTCTGGGAGAGCACCTTGATTGCTATCCTCTTTAGGTGAGGTGCATCACTACCATATATCTCCCACCATTCAGCTGGATTAAAATACAAAAAGCATTGTAAGAGTAAGAACAATTCATAAAATTAAATATATGAATGAACAAAATATTAGTTAGGGGATAACCTGGATCCATCTTAGTTCGAGAATTCCTGGCAAGTCTAGTTCTGAGGGATCCTATAGCATCCCTATACATAGCAAGCTAAAACAAAATATTTCGTTTTAGTACATTATTCCTCACAAATATAACAACTCAATCAAGTTCATACTGAAATATTAAATAATACCTCTTGTATTGCTGCTACCTGATTTCGATGGCTTCTCTCCAACCTGACAATAATGTATCTGACCCCTTCCATAATCTTGTGGGGATGTTCAGGTGTCAAATGGAAAAATTTTGGGTTGAAGTAGTAACCTGACAAATATATAGATAGAGAAATGTCATTTAAAATTTCATACAAAAATAATTTACAATGAAACATTCTAAT
>NW_006497436.1:97534-110471 GCF_000471905.2 Amborella trichopoda
CAACAAATTAAAAAATACAGTTTTGCATTAACAATATAATAACATGCCACGATTTTTTTACAATGATATTCACTTTAATTCCTCATGATAATACAGTTTAACAACATGTATTTTTTTCATTGAAAATTTAAAAAATTAAAAATACTTTTGTAATGCAAAACTGCATTAAAAATATAATACAGTTTAACAACATGTATTTGTTAATGTATTTTTTTGCATTAACAACAAATTAAAAAATACAGTTTTGCATTAACAATATAATAGCATGCCACGATTTTTTTACAATGATATTCACTTTAATTCCTCATGATAATACAGTTTAACAACATGTATTTTTTGTATTAAAAATTTAAAAAATTAAAAAATTGAAAATACATTTTTAATGAAAAACTGCATTAAAAATATAATACAGTTTAACAGCATGTATTTGTTAATGTATTTTTTTGCATTAACAACAAATTAAAAAACTACAGTTTTGCATTAAAAATATAAGAACATGTATTTTTTCGCATTAACAACAAATTAAAAAACTACAGTTTTACATTAAAAATATAAGAACATGTATTTTTTTGCATAAATAATATATCAACATGCAATTTTTTGAACTAGAAATTTAACATTAAAATTTAAAAATATTGTTTAATTCCTCATGATAATCAAAATTTTTTTTTCGAAAAATCACGATTTCTCAAAAAAATTGATCATGAATAATTTAAAACAAAAAACGCAGTTCTTCACAGAGAAACCTAACATCAGTCATTCCAACTCAAAAATCCACCTCAAATCGAATAAATTACATCAAATTGAATATATGTTTTGATAAACAACATTATAAGGAATCAAAGCCCTACAATATTAACACATTATTATCAAAATATTAAATAAAATCGATTAAATTGAGGAAAAAATAAAAATCGCAGTTCCTCACAGACATCAGTCATTCAATCTCAAAAATCAAGCTCAAATTGAATAAATCAAATAAAATTAAATACATGTGATGATAAACAACACTATAACGAATCAAAACCTTATAAATTCGACACATTATTTGCAAAATATTTACTGAAATTGAGAGAATGGCCGAAAAAAAAAAAAAAACTCAGTTCATTTTTTTTTCACAGACATCAGTCTTTTTTTCTCAAAAATCCAACTCAAATTGAATAAATATAATCAAATTGAATACATGTGATGATAAACAACATTACAACGAATCAAAAGCCTATAAATTTAATACATGATTTGCAAAATATTGATTGAATTTGATCGCATGGCAAAAAAAAACAAAAAAACACAGTTCTTACCTGTTCTTCGTACACCCATGCCTTCAAACTCAAAATTGATATGTATTCCTCCAAAATAATCACAAATTATGAACAAAAACTTCTGACCAACACTCTTACGATCAATCATCCTGAAATTTTACAACAAATGATGCCTTCTTTTGCTTGAAATCAGTGAAATGGCAAAAACCCTAAAACTCACCCTTCGATCCAAATTTTTTTGATAAAAAACGATGCTTTTTAATTCGTTTTATTGACTGATATTCAAAGTGATATTCGTCAAATCTCCCTCTATCTTCATTAAATCCTTTTCAAAGTCTCTCCTGAACTCCAAGGCTTAGGTATGAAGAAAAGCTAGCAATGTCGATGTTTTGAGCGGGATACGGCCTTGTGGCCCGACTCTTACTAAGAACGGAATTTGATGGGGCCCTTTCTCTATCATCTTCTTTTGACACATTTAAACCCGAAACCAAGGTGGGGAGCCGAGTTCCTTGCCTGCATTTTCAAGCATAAACATTGTGATCAATCCCCCATTTAAGAAAGCTGCTTGCCTAGGGTCAATTAGATTCCCTAATACTTCCCTCAAACTGTTTGAGATACCCTTGCTTATAATTTTGTAGAGAGCATGGCAAAGACCAATAGGGCGAAAATCTTTGATGACAGTAGGAGAGTTTACCTTGGGAATAAGACAAATAAATGTTGAATTAATATGTTTTAGGATCTTACCCCTTTTAAAAAAAGCCTATAAAATTGCAAATAAATCTTTTTTAATGATCTCCCAACTAAATTTATAAAATTTTGCACTAAAACCATCCAGGCTTGGGTACTGTTACTTCTTATGTCTCAAATGCATGTTTTGATTTCTTATACGGTAACATTTGCAATGAGTTTTTCTTGTTTTGTAAATTTGGAAGATAAAAAGGAAGAAATTGGTATGCAAAATGAAGATCAACCTTGCTCTCCTGAATAAGCAAGTACTTAAAGAAATCCATTATGTGTTCACCAATTCTATCTTTTGAAGCAATAGGGATCCCATTTCGATCCTTAAGCAAAGTTATCATGTTATTTATATGTGGGTAATGAATTGATTTTAGGGAAAATATCTCACTATCCCCTATGTTTAGGTTTGATTTCTTGATAAACCTAAAATTTCAAAACATATCTTCTAACCCCCTGGCCACTTTAAACATATCTTTTAACGTAAACAAATGTGAGAAATACATGCTATTTCTAAATCCAATCTTTTTTCTCTCTTCACTTATATACCCCAAACTTCTCTCTTTCTCTCTCTTCATGCATCTCTCTCACTCTCTCCTCCCGTGTTTCTCCAAACACCTCTCTCTCCTCTCGATAATCTCTCACCTCCATGAAGCCCTTCTCTCTCTCTAGAAGTTTGGGAGGATGGCTTTTAAAAAAGACATGTCTTTTTAGATTTGTTTGACCTAAAAAAAAGGTCTAAATTAGCTCAAGGGGTTAACAGAAATAAAATCTATAAGTTTTATGCCATAAGATATCTTTTAAAACCTAGGTCTATTGTGAAATGAAACCTAAAAATAGGGGGTATGGAGATATTTTTCCTTGATTTTAATTGTATTACATGTGCCATTTGATTTTTCTTACTGTATTGTCAATTTGTCATATTTTTGAGCTTCTTTGAATGAAGAGTAATCTTATTCTGAATAAATTAACCCTACCATAACCCTTATTATTCTAAAGTATTTTTCTAAAAATCCCATGTTTTTAGCTAAAATAATTAAAAATAACTATAAATTACTTAAAGGGTTATGTTAGGGTGCCCACATTATGAAGTAATTTATCATTGTACTCAACAAAATTTGGATCTTATATACTATTATTTTGTACATAGAGTTTTTTTTTAACAATGGTATTTTTTGTCATTGGGAGGGGGTGATGTCATGTATATGGGGTGTGACATGACCCACATGAAGCATTAAATGTCACTAATGTGCTTCATGTAAGTGATGTCATATCCCATGTGGATGACATCATATCATCCAAATGATAAAAAATACTTTTATTAAAAAAATGCTCTATGTACAAAACAAGAGTATAAAAGTGTTTAAAATTTATTGAGTACAATGATAAATTATTCCATAGTGTGAACGCCTCAACATAATTTATAGTTATTTTTAATTATTTTTAGCTAAAAACATGCAATTTTTAGAAAAATACTTTAAGAGTAATAAGTAATAGCATCCAAAATTATAATCTTATATTTAAGACTGCCTAGAACTTTTATCTCAAATAATTTTATGCAAGTCACCACTAAACAATTGATAATTCAGTAGTTTTTTTAGTTCTAAACAAACTTTAAGTAGTCTTAGGACTCGTCGGCTCGATATATATGCTTATAGGTGCGTTGTTTGCTTTGTGTGAGATTCTCTCCCTCTGCATGTAGGTGAGTGTTGAATTGAAGCCCATTCCAAAGGCGATTGTGCCATTTTATGGAAAAAGGATCTAAGTATTGTGTATCTACATCAACAATTACTTATTGGATGCAATTTCTATAAGGCATAGGTTTCATATGAAAACAAAGTAAAGTCGAGCGTTTTAAAATGCGGCCCCGCATCGCCGTATATGCGGCCACATATGACCGCATATCGCTTTGGAGAAATGCGCTCGCATATGCATTGCATCTCTTTACTTATATGGCTGCATCCGCATTGGACGCATTATCCCAATATGCAGTCCGCCAAGTTTTTTGAAAATGAACCCCTGGGGCATGGGTATTAAGGACTTTTTGACCCCAGAAAAATAAGGCAAAGGGTTTTGGGGTTACCTAACCCCCCCCCCCCCCCCCATTTTTCAGCCACATCTGTGGTTTTTTTGGATTGAATGAATAAAAAAAAATAATGGCAAAAATTTTATTTTGTGAAGTTCTTCGATTTGTCTATTGGTTGATGATTTGTATATTTTGGGTGCTGATTTGAGGAAGTTTAGGCGAATTTATGATAACAAATAAATCGACGCTTGCTTCAAGTAACCGATAACTTTTTTTTCTTACTACAATAATTTTTTTTGTTTGAGGCAATGTCTTCTTCCTAATCCTCTAGTAATAAGGATCTGGCTTGAAAATGTCAAACTTCAAAATCCGAACGATCAAAATTGTGTGATTTGTATACTTTGTGGAAATACAAATCACACAATTTTTTAGCAAAATTTTTTTGGCAGAAAAAATACTTAGTTGATATTTCTGGGAATGTAAGAGCATGCCCACAAGCTGCAGAAGAGATAAAAATAGATATTAGAGAATACATGGATAGTTTGAAAAAATAAAAACAGAAGAGAAAAATGAAAAAAAAGAACTAATTGATGATATGCAATTATTTGATGATGATGAGGAGGATGATACATTAAAAGTTGCAATTAGACAAAGGGGTACTCCATTCTCAAGAGAGAGAGAGATATAAATATCCGTTGTAGTATTGGAAAAAAATACCTCTCTAAGGGGCCAATGGATGCTTTTCACCCCTAACCTCGAAATTGTGGTTTAGGTTAGTAGGAAACACATAGAACAAATCGCAATTGAAAAATGATAGAATAAAGAAAATAGGAAGTCGATATGTAAATACATTGCAAAGTGCTTTTTCATGGCCATTATTCCTTTTAATATTATAACCCTTGATAATTTTGTATGTATGGTCCAGGCAATTTGGCCCATGAGGTATTTGACGTTAACAAAATTTTGATTTCTCAAAGAGAATGGTAGGAGAAGTATGGGGCCACTATTATGTCTGATGGATGGTCCGATGGTCCTCAAGGCACTTTTTTTGCTTGTATAGGCTTCGAAGAATGAGAAATGATGTGGCAAATCTAGTGATACTCAGTCTCATTATTCTCTTCTTTGTAAAAGTTTTAATTATGCTAAGGACCATGGTGTGATTGTAAATAAATCTAACAACAAATATAGGCTTTTGAAATCACCCCACAAAATAAAGATGTTGTACTTATTTCTTTAAGTATGGAATTAACATAATGAGCTGCACAAGGAGTCCAAAATATATGCGTCATCTTCAAAGTAAAAAAATGCCCAGCGGCAACATAACTGGCACCATTGTCAGTGATAATTTGTGCCACATGTTTCTCACTAACAAACTTTACAATCTCATCCATTAAGCCACATAAATATGTAGCATCATGTGACTTGTCTGGCGTATCAACAAACTTGACAAAAAAAAAGTACATGTTGGACATTTGATTAAAAAATTAATGATTGACCTTGACTACCCATCTGACCATCTATCACACATAATAGTGGCCCCATACTTCTCTTATCCTTTTCTTTGAAAAATCAAAATTTTGTACTCCTTGTGCAGCTCATTATCTTAATTTCATGCTTAAGAAAATGGGTACAACATCTTTATTTAGTGGGGTGATTTCAAAAGCCTGTGTTTGTTATTGGATTTATTTACAATCACACCATGGTCCTTAGCATGATGAAAATTTTTACAAAGAAAAGAGAATTAGTGAGACCGGGTATCACTATATTTTTCACATCATGTTTTACTCTTCGAAGCCTATGTAAGCAAAAACATGCATTGAGGACGATGTTTGCTTCAGAGTAATGTAGACAAAATAAATGGTGAAAGCATCGGGATGGGAGAAAGGATGAACAAATTACCTTGAATATGTTTTTCTACAATCAAATATTTCTTGCATTGGAGGTGGTTAGCCCTTTAGTGCGAGTGCTTCGACTGGTTGATAGCGATGTAAAGCCCTCCATGAGCTACATACATGAGGCAATGACTAGCCCAATATGAGAGATAAAAAATATTTTAAAGGATGATGAAAATAAATGCAATGCTATACTTGGAGTTATTGATAGGAGAAGGGATACCCAGCTCATTGGCACCTTCATTCAACCATTTACTTTCTAAATCCATCTCTTTACTACAAGCACCTATCCATTGAGTCTGATAGTGCAATAAATGGTGGGTTTTTAGATGTGCTTGACAGGTTGGTCCCTGATTAAGATATCCAAGATAAGATCCAGAGCCAAAAATTGATTAAGTTCAAGTTAGCCTTGGGAAACTTTGGGAGAGAGATTGCTACCCGAAACAGAAACACTATAAATCCAGGTAAAAGCCAAAAGTACCATTTTTAATATCTATTTTGCTTACTTTACAATTTTTTACTTGTTTATGACTTTATGAAGTGTTCCATTTATACAAATAATAAAATATTTATCTAATTAAAATCTAAATGATAAAATATTATACATATGCATGGTGGGAATTATATAGCAGCGAGATACCAAATCTACAATGTCTCGCTATTCGAGTGTTGAGTCTCACACGTTGCTCATCTGCGATTGGAGTGCATTTGAGCATGTAAGTCCTTCATCCTTATTTTTTAGATTTCAATTTCAACTTTTAATTTTCTAAAATCTAATTTATCTAAGAAGTATAAAAGTAGAAACAAAAAAATAACATATGCTATTTTTGCTTATTTCCTTTTTTTTTACCACAACTTTATACCCAAAAAAGAAATAGGTTGAAGCAGAAGAAGTTGAATGATTTGGTTTATGTGCGGTATAATGAACAGCTTAGAGAGAGGTATCAAAAGCGCATGGATTTCAACCCTATTCAATTGTATGAAGCGGATGGTGATTGCACAAGTGAATGGACCATGGATCCACGACTAGAATGTGTGTTTGAGGGTGAGGATCTTACTTGGCTTGAAGTCGAGCTAGTCACAGGGGCTAATGAAGAAGAACGACCTAACACTAGAGCACAAAAGAGTAGAGCTAGGCCTAATCGCACATTAGCTCTAAAGGACAAGGAGGAGGGGGAGGATGACTCAAAGGAGACCAATGAAGAAGAATACATAGAGGCCGCCGAGGATTATAATGATGATGAACACCCTCAAGACAACTTCTTTGATTAGGATTTGAAAAATTAAAATTTAGAAACTCACTCTCAAGACTTGAGAAATAATGATGATTGTATTGATTCTTCTTGAGCTTGACTGTTGAACTATTTAATCTTCATAGACTTTTAGTTTGTGGTATTTTGTAACTTTAAAGTTGGTGGTTGTAAATTTGTGTTTATAATTGTTGATTATTGAATGCTTTATAAAAATAGTTTCAAATTTCAATCAGGGGATAGTGGATAAAAAATCTCCAATAGCTGATACTTTTGAAGTTAATGAATAAACTAAATACTTACTATCACATATATCACATCTATATTTTTTATATGTGTTAACCTATGTTTTTAGATTTTTTTTAGAGTTTTTTTAATATTTATTAACCGCATCGCGGCTATGCACCTGCTTCCGGACCGCATCGATCTGCAATGGCCCCCCAATGCATATGGCCGCATCCCGTGTTTTGAAACACTGGTAATGTCTCACCTTGGATCCTTATCTGGAAAGCACTTTGGGCATAAGATATTTCCGTGATGACTCTGAAATCAATTTTCAACATCGATTATGAAAAGATCTTGCAGAGCCGTGAACAATTATTTTTATGGCGAAATGGACGGACTAGATAATGTGTTATGGAAATTAAATTTTTTTTTTTTTCTTCTTTTTACATTCATATCGATCAAGGTCGAGATGATCGATTTGAAGGTTTTCCAAATCTAAAATTGTTTATAACATCTATTTATCTTGCATTCGGAAACGTCTCTCGATCGGAAGGTGTAATGGTTCTAGTTTTCTCGCTAGTAGGTGTGGTCCATGAGCTCTAGAAGTATTGTCCTAATCACAGACTTGCTCCATCCCAAAACTCATTTGCAAGTCCCAATCCCAATCACGCTCGGTCTATGCTAGAAGAGGTGTAAACACTATGTGAAGGGTACGGTTTGTATAGAGCTTAGGCTCTAAACAATCAAGTTATAGCCTACTTTTAAATAGTGTAAAGAAATATGGTTTCAATACTGAAAAGTTTTGTGACAGCCTTAAATTTTATTTTCATCTTTAGTTATAAAATTTAAAGCTTCAAAAATAGTGTATAAATCGAGTAGATCTATGAAAACTTAAATTTTATGATAATTGACGGTCCAAAAATGCATTACAAGATGCACTATTTACAAAACGTAAAATCCATTATTTTCTTATGTCTATGTATCTTGGTGTCGAAATGAGCATTTTGAGGATATTTAGGTATCAAAACAACTCTTCTAGTGAAATTTTTTAGGTGGAATTTGATTGTTTAAAGCCTCAGCTCTATATAAACTTTTTCCCTATGTATATAAACGGTACTTTTCAAAGTTAAATAATAGTAATAATAATAGGAAAAAGTTTATATAAGTTTGCAACCTTAAAATGTGGAATCACAAATGCACCTAAAAAATGTATCAGAAAAGGTTGTTTTCGTATTGAAAAACTATCTAATTGATCATCTTGACATCAAGATGTATGAATATGGAAAAAAAAATAAAAATTTGAGTCCCAAAAATAGTGTATCTTGCAATGCAATATCTAGACCATCCATTTTCAAGATTTCCATATGTTTATAGATCTCCTTGATTTTAACTATTTTTTCTAGTTTAAAAGTTTATAAATAGATATAAAATTAAATTTTTAGATAATCCTAAGAATTTTTTACACCAAAATTATATGTTATGATAAAATTTGGAGTTGCGCCTTAATTGGATTGTTTAAAGTTACAACCTTATAGAAAGCACATCATAATAATAATAAGCGGTATTTTTAGAAATGGCATTGGGGCCTTGTATTTTAGTGATCTTAAATGAAGAAGCCTACAAGTGTTAGAAATTTCTTTTAGGGCACATTTGGTTCACATGAAAATATTTCCATGTCGAAAAATTATCTCATGTGATTAGGTGTAATAATATTTTTACTCCAATTAGCTACTAATTAATGTTAACAGATAGACTAGGACCAATTAGTGTGAAAAATATTTCCACACCTGTACATGAGGGAATTCTTTCACGTGAAAATATTTTTTAAAAAATAATTTCAAGTGAGACAAACGTGTTCTTCGTGCGGACAAACAAAGGCAAGGATAAATATTTTTGGTTGAAGAACTTATATATAAGCTTCATGGAAACTACCCCTGTTCCTTTTAACAAGTGCAGCTCTTCCTAATGTTGCTAAAATAGGTGGAATTCAAATAACAAATCTAGATTGCTAAGGAAAGAGATAACCATTTCACTTCTATCATGGATTTAGTTAAATTGATCAAAAAGAAAAAACAAATTTTTTTTTTCTTAACTAGTGATATGATTTAACTTATTTGAGGCATGCTGTGGCATCACATGGCAGTGTATCATTCCCTCTTGACAATGGAGACCCAAGACAAATGAACAAAACACCAAGACTAATGAACGAAACAGCTCCAAGTCCAATGGAAATGAAAGGCTTATGGAGCAGGGTGCGGTTTGTATAGATCCGAAACAATCAAATTAGAGCCACCTTCGAACAGTGTCGAGAAATGTGGCTTCAATATTGAAAATATTTATAATAGCTTTAAAATACATTTTCATCTTTAATTATAGAATTTAAAGTTTAAAAAATAGTGTAGATCGAGGAGATCTATGAAAATCTGAAAATCTTGAAAATTAACCGTTCAGAAATGCATTACAAGATGAACTATTTTCGAAACTTAAAATCCATTTTTTTCTCATGTGCATCTTAATGTCGAGATGATTGATTTGAGGACATTTAGGCATCAAAACAACTTCTTCTAGTGAAATTTCTGAGGTCGGCTCTAATTTGATTGTTTAGAGCCTAGGCTCTATATAAACTTTTTCCTATGGAGCATAGGTCACAGTTTTTAAGCATACATAGGGTAGGGATCACAAAACCAGTTTCTAGTGATGCAATGGCCATTCTGAATTATTGCCAACTAAATACGATTGAGAAAGAGGTAATTAAAAAAATGAATTTCTACAAAATTAAATTGAGATTTGTTGAGAAATAAGCATAGAGACATTTTCAGTCCAAATCATCATCTGAGAACTCCAAAAAAGTCAGTATGTACAGGAAATTGAGACCATGGGTTTTCACCATTTCATTTTTCTATGCCCTGTCCACAGATAGTTGGAACAAAACCTGCAAATCGCTCAAATACAAACAAATAAAAAAATTGAAAAACATTGGCAAACATACCAAAGTGCATAGAGAGAGAGAGGTGCATAGTAGGGAGAGCTAAAGAAAGGAGAAAAGGAAGTAAATTCATAACCAGAAAGAAAATGAATTTAAGAAGAGAGAGAGAGAGATTCTACTTTTATTTATTTATTTATTTTATTTTTTTTGCATTTTCCATAATACTTCTTTTTTTTTAAGATCTTTTGAAAAATCTCAAAATGCAAAGGATAAAAAACATAGAACTCAAAAAACAGAAATTCTTTCTCTAGTTTTTCTTTTTCGAGATTTTCATTTCTGTTTTTTGTTTTTGTTTTTCGCATTTTTTTTTCTCTCTGCATTTACCAAGCCGAAATTATAAAGAATTTGAAAACAAAAAAATGCATAATCTTGCCAGAATCACACAGGATCTCTGCAGAAAATAAAGTATAATCTTTTTTTCCTAATACACAACAAGGCAAAAAGCCAAAACCATATTTCCAGTTTATTTTTAATATTATAAAGAAAACTATTTGGCGTGTATTTAGGATAAGATTTAATTTAAACTGTGATAAAATGAAATCACCTAATTTTTTTAAACCAAATCCAAAATTTCATCTCCCATATGTTGCTTATTTTCTCTGTGTGTGATTTCCTCCCCCGTTTTTTGTTTTTTTTCGTGTTATATTAGAAAAAAAACGTAGGGTTTTATTGGAATATTTCAATTTGGGATTTGAATAAAAAAGGTTAGTTTGGTTTTGGGAACTAACGGGGTTTTATTCTTGATTTGGGGTTAGAGTTTATTGGAAGATTGTGGGTTGGGCAACAGAGAAGAACTACGTATGTGGCATAGAGAGAGAGAAAGAGGGCAAAGAAGAACTCACCTGGTTTGTTAAAGAACTGCATGTGTGGGTTTGGCAGCAAGAAGCTTCACAATGAAAGAAGAGGGCAGTGGAGACAGGAGTGTGAGCAAGACAAAGGGCTTCATAGATAGAGGACAAGAGGCTTCCCAGGCCATAGGGATGGTGAGCGTGAGAGATGGAAGCTTGCAGCGCAGGGGACAGAGAGCTTCGTAGAGAGAGGATAAGAGGCTTCACAGGGCAGAGGGAGGGCGAGCGAGAGAGAGAGGGAAGCTCGCAGTCCAGGGAAATGGGAAGAGTGGGATAGGTTGAAATTTCAGTGGCTTCGAAGCTTTTGTTTAGCGCGCAAGTTGTTTTTTATTAAATCTCAGCCTCTCGTTTCTTCCCATTTCATTGCATTTAAACGAACATATGAACAGTAGATAGAGGAGGGGCAAATCATTGTTCCCTATCGCCTATAGGTGTTGAGAAGGCTTTTCCTACATATAGGAAAACACTTCAAAATGCCTATAGGTGAAGTTCTACCGTACTTCACCCACACTTTATCACCGTTCAAAGTTTATCATACGGTCACATATGTCAGATATTATTTAATTTTAATTTTATTTTTTACAAATTATAATGATCAGAAATTTTGTAGGTGTATGCGGCTTAGTGAGATTCACATGAATAAAATATAAAATAATAATAATTTGAAAGATAAAAATTACCTAAATACCCCTATAAAGTTTCAGGGGTAGTGATCTCATGCAACCACATTTTTAGAAAACCATGTTTATAGTTTTTGTATGGGGCAAGCTTTCTATGCTTCCCCTATAGCATAGAAGTTCTACCCTCCCCCTTATCCAATCATCCATTCTGAATGGAGGGTTAAGATTGCCCCAATCACAATGTCACATCTTTACACTATTTTATTTTTAATTTTTTTTTTATAAACTATTTTGAAACAACTATTACTTTATTAAACTAACACTATCGAAAAATATTAAAAAAATATTTCCAATAAAATAAAATGATAAAAATACCCTTGAAAGATTCAAGGGGTATTTTGGTTATTATATTTATCAAAAAATTATTTTTAATATTTTTAATAGGTGCGTCTCAATGAGAAGATGGCACGTACGAAATTTCATATTCATACAATTTGTATAAAAAAAATAAAAAATAAAATACTTTGAGACATCAAATCTACGATCAAACGGTGAGTGCCTCTCTTGATCAAAATTGGATGGTAGGGGGAGGATAAAACTTCTATGCTGTATGGGAACCATATAAACCTTTCCCTTTTGTATAACCCAAAGTTTTGTGCATACACTCCCTTTATCTCAATAATCAATCGAAAAAGAAATAACATTAATTTGCACCCTATATATCGTCAAAATTAGTCTAATCCAACAATGAATTTAGATCGTCCATTTTGTGAATTTCAAGATCTAAGCCTTTATGACTTCAAAATCATTTTTGTTTTTAATATTGTTAACTTAATAATTTGAAATATTTAAAAATTCTGAAAGAAAAAAGATCATTCTAAGGCTTAGATCTAAGCATCTCACTAAAATGGACGGCCAATGTTAATTGAGCTAAAAAAATGCTTTTTAAGTTGCGTTTTCAAATTTTTCTATTTTGTGATTGTTCATTAAAATGAAAAGAATGTATATTTTAAAGTTTGGATCAAATAAATGACCTAACATGGTATTTAAAGATTGTTGTATTATATTACTATACGACCATTGCATGAAATCA
>NW_006497436.1:111064-122160 GCF_000471905.2 Amborella trichopoda
ATATATATATATATATATGGGTTGTGATTTCATGCAATGGTTGGATAGTAATTGTATAGTAATATAATGAAACGATCTCTAAAAACTATGTTAGGGGCTACTTATTTGACTTTAGTTTTTAATGTACACTCATTTAATTCCAATGAACAATTACAAAAAGCAAAATTTGAAAACACACTCTAGAAAATGTATTTTAACCAGTTAATATAGGCCGTTCATTTTAATAAGATGATTAGATCTAGGATTTAGAAGGATTTTTTTTCCTATCTAAATTTTTTAGATAGTTTTCTTATAAGGGAAAATTATGTAAATATCCGTTTTAGTTTTCGTTATTATCAAAATACCGAATACTTTCCGTTATTACTTATATGTCTGTTTTTTGGACTTCATAAAAAGTTTTTTTATTAAAAAGATTAAACTACCTATTTTAGGTTTTTCAAAAAACAAAATCAGGCCAATTTCGGTTTTTGAAGAACCGAAAATTTAAAATTTAATTTTTGGTTATTCAAAGACTGAAATTTTTTTTCGCGCTCTTGTGAGTCCTCTGCGTATTCTTTCTCTACCTCTCTTTCTTTATATTACACGGGGACTTCGAACAAGGCTTGAAAACAATGAGCACAGGGAATATTCAAAGCCATAACTTCCGTCTCTCACTCTGCACCATTATTGGACTCTAGGACCAAAGAGATGAAGATTGATCCTTGTCGCTCAACCCCCTATCTCCTCATTAGCAATCCCTCTTCCGCCTATCATTACCCACAGATAAGAAGGTAAAAAAAAAACTGAAGTCTAGAGAGAGAAAATACACAAAAATTGATCATTCTACTCGTCTCTTTCTAAAACTCCACATAACATGAACATAAAGATGTGACTTTTGGTTGTTCTCTTATGAAAGGTTCATATATTGAAGGTTTCTCTCTCCTCTTCGTACCCTTTTTTCTTCTCTCTTCGAATTTGTGCTCTAATGATTTATGTGCTATTTCTTTTGAAAACAAAAGTCATTGACTTCAAATTAGAGACTTCTTGAGAAACTGAAAGATTTTGTTGGGATTCCTTTTACTTTATTTCTCTATTCATCTGTTATTTCTCTATTCATCCGTTGTAGTGGTGGGTTTTCTTGGTGAGTGATTCTTTGGCCACCAATCAAGACCTAGAAGGATGGTAATGGGTTTAGCGAGAAAGGCCATGAATTACTGAACTTAAGAAACTGAAGATATGTATGGTAGTGCCCTTATTTTTTCTGTCCTTATGTAAAGTTGGGTTTTTGATGAGTTTCCTAGTGAAAGAGAGGAGTAGGAGGGTTTAAGCAGAGAGAGAGAGGGAGCAGAGGAGGGTTTGAGCATAAAAAGGGAGCAGAGGAGAGTAAAAAATTGCAGAGGAGAGAGAGAGAGAAGAGCATAAAATTTGGACGTGATGAGAGAGAAAAGGAAAGCATAAAATTTGGGCGTGATGAGCAAATGAGAGTCAAACTTTCAAAGTTGCTGAAATCTATGTTATCTGATCATCGTGTAAAATATTACCTGAGAGGGTAATTCACGAAGGGAAACATTTTTATACTTCCCCTACAGCATAGAAGATCTATGCTTCCCCTACCATCCAACCATCCAATTTTGATCAAGAGAGCCACTCACCGTTTGATCTTGGATCCGATATCTCAAAGTATTTTATTTTTCGTTTTTTTATACAAATTATACGAATATGAAATTTCGTACGTATCATCTTCTCATTGGGGTGCACCTATAAAAATATTAAAAATAGTTTTTCGATAAAATATATTGACCAAAATACCCCTTGAAATTTTCAGGGGTAATTTGGTCATTTTATTTTATAGGAATTTTTATATATATATTTTTCTCTAGTGCAAGTTAATAGAGGATTGGACGTCCAAAATTTGGTGTCAAAATAGTTTATAGAAAAAAATTAAAAATAAAATAGTGTAGAGACATGACATTGTGATTGGCGCAACTTTAGTACTCCATTCAGCATGGACGATTCGATAAGGGGAAGTATATAAGTTTTATGCTGTGGGGGAAGTATACAAAGCTTGCTCATTGGTGAATGCTTTCAACCAAATACAGATAAGAATCTCGATCACCCATAAGAGAGAGAAAAAAATCTGTGTAAAGTAGAGAAAGAGAGGCAGAGAGAGAATACGCAGAGTACTCATAAGAGAGAAAAATTTTTGGTTTTTCAAAAATCGAAATCGAAATTGATGTGATTTTGGTTTTTAAAAAACTAAAAATGGGTAGTTTCGTCTTTTTTTTAAAATTGTTATGAAGTCTAAAAATGGACATATTAGTAATAATAAAATATATTTGGTATTTTAATAATAATGGAAACTAAAATAGACATTTACGTAATTTTCCCTTCTCATAATTAGATTAATGATACTAAAAAAGAAAAACTAATTTTGAATTTGTAAAGGCCTAGATCTTGAAATTCATCAAATGGGCGGTCTAGATTTATTATTAGAGGGAACTCATTTTGACTATATTTAGGGTACAAATTGAAATTTATTGTTCTTGAGATTGATTATTAAGATGAAGAGACTGCGTGTATAAAATTTGTGGCTAAATAAAATCCAATAACATGATTTTATAGAAGTGTGGCTTTATTATATTACAATAATATCCAGACATGATATATATATATATTCTACAAAACTCTTATAGGTGAAAATAAATATTGATTTCGCTATCCGCCTTGCCCTCCAAAGTTCATTGTACGATCATGATTGTCCGGTAGTGTTTTATTTTTCATTTTTTTCTACAAATTGGAATGATCTGAAATTTGAAGCGAGTGTTCATAAAAAAAAAGAGAATCTACGAAAAATATCAAAAAAAATATTTTACATGAAATAAATTGACCAAAATACCCCCATAAATTTTTATGATATTTTGGTTAATTTATATTTTACAAATTATATTTTCATATTTTTATTAGGTGCGCATCACTAAGATGTACACACACTCTAAATTTCAGATCATTCCGATTTGTAAAAAAAAAATGAAAGATGAAACACTACCCGAACAATCGTGACCGTGCGATGAACTTTGGACGGTGATGAGGGTAGACGGAATAACTGTTCATTTTTGCCTATAGGCGTTAGGAATATATATTGTCTAGTAATATTTTATTTTTTATTTTTTTTACAAATCGGAATGATCTGAAATTTGGAGCGTGTGTACATCTTAGTGAGGTGCACCTAATAAAAATACGAAAAAAAAATTCGTAAAATATAAATTAACCAAAATACCTCCGAAAATTTACAGGGGTATTTTGATTAATTTATATTGTGCTAATTATTTTTTTCATATTTTTATTAGGTGCGCCTCATTAAGATGTACACTTGCTCCAAATTTCAAGTAATTTGAATTTGTAAAAAAAAAAAAAATTGAAAAATGAAACACTACTAGACAATTATGACGGCGCAATGAAATTTGGGTGGTGGTGAGGGTAGGCGAAATCACTGTTCATTTTTGCCTATAGGCGTTTGGTAGTATCTTCCTCTTTCTCTCTCTTTCTACACACACACACGTAGGGATAATCTACAATTCGCAACCCTTCAAATTACAAAGTTAATATTAGTGTGAGTTCTGATAGGTGGATTTACTAAATATCTTGTGTATTGTTTTAAAAAGTTACTAAAACTATTTATGTAAAAATCATTAAAAGACAAAGGGTAGTTTTGTTATTTTCAGAAGGGGTAAAGTTAAAAAATTTATTAAAGGACGAGGGCACTTTATAAATAAAGTTTAACTCACAAAATCCTATCGTATTTTTGTAAAAAATTTTAATTTGCCATTCCTTAATGATTACGTTACCTATTAGAATAATTTTTTCACAAAAGTAATGAGTTTTTTAATAAAGACACCCATCACAACAAATGAATATTAATCTTTATATTGTAAGGGGTTGTTAACTCTAAATAAATCCATATTTTAGACTAAATGACCTTGCAAAATACAAAATGTAATGTTAGAGTGAGTTGTGATAGGTGTATTTATAGAAAAAGTCATTACTTTTTATTCAAAAAGTAATTTTGATAGGTTACCTAATCATTAAGTAAGAGCAAATTATAAATTTTTACAAAAGCACAATAACATTTTCAAAATTAATATCGTGGAACTTATTGATAAAGTATCCTTGACTTTTAGTAAGAATTTCAACTCTACCCTTTATAAAAATGACAAAAGTACCCCTTACATTTTTATGATATTTACACAGATACCCTTATTTGATAAGCTAGATATCACAAAAAGTAACTTTTTTAAAAAAGACACCTCATGTTTTGTAAATCTACCTTTTACAACTCACTCGAACACTAACCGTTATAATTTGAAGATTTATGAATTGTAGATTTTTTTCTCTTGGTGTTGCTTTGCTTGTCGATTGGGATTAGTTTGGGTGTTGAATTGAGGAAGTTTGAGTGAAGAATTGTCAACATATCGTGAGTTTCAAGGGCTGCGAAGATATTAATATTTTTTTCAATTAATTGGTAAGTTTTTATTTAGTAATACAATAATACTTTTTTTTTGGGGCAATATCTTCTTCACATTCTTCTAGTAACAAGGATCCGGTGTAGAAATATGCAAACCTCAAAAATCCGAAAGACTGGAATTTTTTTATTTGCACTCTTTATGGAAATACTTATATGGAGAGGATTTTTCAATAAAAAGAACACTTCTCTAGTATTTATGGGAATGTCAGAGCATACCCACAAGATACTAAAGATATTAGAAAGAAGATTAGAGAGTACATGGATAGCTTGATAAAAAAAAAAAAAGCAAATCAAATGAAAGGAATCAATAGATGAAATTCAATTATTTAATGATGATGAAGATGATGAGGATATATAAAAAAATTGGTATGAGGCAAAGGGGTACGTCAAAGGAGAGGGTTATAAATATTTCTGGTAGTCTGGCAAACAAAAGGCCTCTCCCTAAAGGGCCAATGGATGTGTTTTGTATCTCTGGCCCAAAAATTGTAGTTCAATAGTTGAGGAAAAAAGAAGAAGCAATCAATAATTAAAAATCGATACAAGAAAGAAGAGAGCAAGAAAATATGTTAAGTATGTTCCAAAGTCCTTTTATAATGGTCAACATTTCTTTCAATCCTATAAACCTTGATAATTTTTTATGTATAGTCCAGGCAATTTGGCCCAAGATTTAATCCTCCTATATTACATGAGATTGGAGAGCTTCTTTTAATGGAGGTCTCATCTGATGTTAATAAAATGATGATTTCACAAAGAGAAGGGTAGGAGAAGTATGGGGTGAGTATTATCTGTGATAAGTAGTCTGATGGGAAGTCAAGGGTGTTTATTAATTTTTTGGTTAAATGTCCAATATATACTTTATTGTTAAGTATGTTGATGCATCAGATAAGTCACATGATGCTACATACTTATATGACTTGATGGATGAGATTATACAAGAGCAATATGTGGTACAAATTGCTCCTGACGATGGTACTAACTATGTTGCAGCTGAGCATCTTTTGACTTTGAAGATGAGGCATATATTTTGAACTCATCCCGCAACTCATTGTGTTAATCTCATGCATAAGAAAATGGGTATGACATCCATATTTAGTGTAGTGACTTCAAAAGTTATGTTTGTTGTTGGATTTATCTTTATTCATGTCATAGTCCTTAGCATGATGAGGAGTTTTACAAAAGAGAGAGATATAATGAGAGGGTCACTAGATTTGCCACATCATTTATCACTCTTCAAAGCCTATACAAGCAAAGAAATGCTTAAGGATTATGTTTGCTTCATAATTGTAAGTGGTCAAAGCATTGAGATGGGAGAAAGACTGAGTCGATTATTTTCAATACATCTTTTTGGGATCAGGTGAATCATATATTAGATGTCGTTCACCCTTAGGTGAGAGTGATTTGATTAGTTGATGGTGAAGGCCCGCCCACCATGGGCTACATACATAAGGCAATGAGTAGGGAAAGAGAAGATGTGAAAAACGTTTTAAAGGATGATGAAAAGAATTGCAATGTTATACTTAAAACTATTGATAAGAGATGAGATAATCAGCTTCACAAGCACCTTTATGCAACTATTTACTTTCTAAATCCATCTCTCCATTACAAGCACCCATCCATTGAGTCTGATCGTATAATAAATGATGGTTCCTAGATGTGCTTGAGAGGTTGATCCCTAACCTAGATTTCCAATATGAGATCCAAAGCCATGAATTTATCAAGTTCAAGTATGCATTGGGAAACTTCGAGAAATAAATCACTACTCGAAACATGGACACTACATAAGCAGGAAAAAGCAAAAAGTGCCATTTCTTCTTCTTCTTCTTCTATTTGATGAGAGCACACAACTTTATTAATCACAAATAGAAAAAAAAAGTAGAGTTATAATAACAGAGAAGAAGAAATAAACAATTGGTCTTCTAACATCCCATCTTTAGTCAAATAATCTGCCTTATCATCTGCCTCCCTATAAACATGGTTAAATACCACTACTTGATGAAGACAAATATCCAAAGCTTCCATCGAAAACCTTCTCAAACTCCATGGAGACCTACCCGTCCCAGAGCACCAATTGATCACATTTAAAGAGTCACCTTACACTATCCAATTAAAATCAACACACCAATCTCTCACTATTGACCTTGCAACAATGCTAATAACTTAGCATTATTGGCCGTCGCTATACCACATGGCCCATAATATGTGAAGATCTACACTCCTATAGAATATCTAACCACTCCTCCAAATCTAATAGGTATTGGATTTCCAAAAGAACTTCTATCAAAGTTGAGTTTAATACATCTATTTGTTGGTGGTGTCCATTTACCTTTAGGTCTAATCTTCACTAAGGATTGTTGTACCAACTAACGCAGATTGAGAATGATATCCATCTTAGACACCTCATAACTTTTTATATTCGAAACTAGAACCACACATTGTGAATGATCTTATCCTTTATTTGAACTAAACTTGAACTCACCCCTTCAAAAGATCGCCTATTTCTTTCCAACCAAACCTCACATTGAATAGTTGCACGGATAATCCCCTACAAAATTAAAGGTTTTTTTCAGCAATGGCGGACTAGTAAACTAATCAATAATTTCTGTGTGTCTCAAAGGCAACATCTCAGATAATGTGCTGCTCCCACCTAAGCCTATCATGGAAAAGTAAGTGATACATAGATTTCATCAAGAAAGTCCCATCATTTGTAAGCTTCCACACCACTTCATCCTCAATATTTTGATGGATATAAAGCCATCCAAATCATTCATGAGCTTAGCAAATTGTGTAATCAAGCATCAACCATTCTATTATATGAAAACTTCTAAATCCCAAGTCACCAGATAACTATCACGACCATGTGCCTCACATACATTCAATCATTGGTTAATGTCATAAAATTTCTTATACTGCACTTTAAAAGGTCTGTCTCCCGAACCATTTGTGACTCCAAAAATCATTGCAATCTCTCTCACCAACTATCCATCGAATATGTCTTATCGCTATGTCTTTCAACGTGAAAATCTATTTCCATATCTGGGACTGAGCTTGGCCTCCTCTACCCTTGCTAATAAAACCAGAACTATCAGTACCATATTTGGAAGTAAAAAACCTCTTTCCACGGCTGCCTGCCTCCTTGCAAATTCGTTTACCACCATTGAGACAAAAGAACTCCAATTCACCAACTTAAGCTTTCGAATCCCCAATCCACCTTCAGACTTTGGTATACACACTTTATTCGAACCTACCAAGTGATACTTTCTCTTTCCATCCAAGGTGCCCCATAAGTAATTCCGCATGAGCCTCTCAATATCTTTAATTACAAGAGCAAGTGAGAGCATATAAACTCCCATGTTAGCTAACATATACTTGATCAAAGTCACGTGTCCCCCTGAAGATAAAAATCTCATCTTCCATTAGTCTAACTTCGCATGAAATCTTTTCAAAACTAGATCCCACACTAACCTAGGCAGGTTATAATATGAAATAGCTATACCAAGGTATTTAATTGGCAAATAATCCACTATACATCCCATACTTGAAGCCAGACGATCTATCATAGAAGAGTCACTTCCCACTCCTACCAAGGAAGTCTTAGAAAAGCTAACTTTTAGCCCAAAGTAACTTCACAACATCTAAGGAAAATTAAGAGAGTCTGCATCTGCTGCAAATTAGCATCGCGAAAAATAAGAGTATCATCAGCATACTGAAAGTGAGATATTATTGGATCTCTTTCAGCCAGCTTATAGCTAGTAAACCTACCTATATACACTCCACATTTTCAGCATTAAACTAAAACCCTTCGCAACCAAACAAAAAGAAAAAGTGACAAAGAGTCCCCTTGCCTCAATCCTCGAGAAGTCTTAGAAAAAACCATTAGGACAACCATTCAATAAAATGGAATAATGAGTCGAAGACAAACGCCCCCAAATTCAACCTCTCCACTTAGATCAAAAGCCCATACACACCATAATTGCATCTAAAATCTTCCATTCTACTAGATCATAGGCCTTCTCCATATCTAGTTTCAATAACACCCCAGGTTGATTACTCAAAGCTCTTGATTGTAAACATTCTTGAGCAATTAAAATGCTATCAATTATGATTATCCATTTGATAACTGGAATAACTTCTGGAAGAACCACTTTCAATCTAAAGGACCGAATCTTGGCAATAATCTTGTAAAGACTCCTGAGAAGGCTGATAGGCCTTAAATCAATACCAGTAATAGCGTCTCTCTTTGGGGTCAAATTTATAAAGGTGGATTTTTTCAATGATTCGTCTCTCCATAAATTATTGCACCACATCAAATACCTCATCCTTGACAATTTCTCAAAAATGCTGAAAAAACCTGTAAAGGAAAACTATCTAGGCTTGGAACTTTACCCAGGGGAAGAGAAGACCATCATTTTAACTTCGTTCATAGTAATGGGAACTTCCAACTCCTGAGCTATTTGAGAAGGTAAACTTTTAAATGGAATACCAAGAAATTTCATCCCCAAGTTATATTCACTCATAAAAGCCTTATAAAACTATTTAAAAACTCATTCTCCCAACGATCTCCATCTTTCTCCACAATTCCTCCATAATAAACCTCTTAAATGTCATTTTGATGCTTTCTAGCATTAGCAATAGCATGGCATAAAGCAATGTTCAAATCACCCTCCTTAAGCCATTTTACCCCTGATCTTTGCCTCCAATATATCTCCTCTTATCTCAAAAAATTATGTAATTCATTATTCAGCTTGGATTCTCTGCTATAACATGCTCAGACACCACACCACTCTCTTGAATCACTTCTTCAATTTGGATGATACTCAGCACAATAGAATCTAATTTGGCTTTCAAATAAAATTTCGTTGATTTTTTCCACTTAATCAACTTATGCTTAACATTTGACAACTTCTTATGTGATACAAAAGGAGCCGGGGAAATTAAATTTCGTCTTTTTTGATCTTAAACAAGCAAAAATTCAACAATAATGGAGGGTACAAGGTGGCTACAAATCAAGCTATACGAAGAAGAAACTCTCTTTTCTTCATTAAAGAAAAAACTCTTTACAAAAATATCTAGTCTCTCTAAGGAGAAAGTTTTACCTTAAATACAAGCCAAAAAATAAAAAGTAAAATAAAGCAAACCCACTAACTCTCTCTATTCTCCCTACGTTATCTTCTTTCCTCCCATGAACCATTATCATATCCATCATCTCATGAACCCTTATCATATCTCTTTATTTAAATTTTTAACTCCCATGAAAATAGGGGTTTCACTTCCCTTCTTTGTCCACGCCTCTAGACTCACATCCCACTTAAGGAAAACAACTCATCCCTCTAAAGTAAATACATTTTTTACCCCTCATGCCTTTAATCCTAAATATTAACCCCAATAAATGATAAAATCCCTACTTAATCAGGACGCGATTTGCATCATATAACAACAACGACCATATACCACAGTGTTTAACCAAGTTTTCTTAATATCCCTAATATCTGCCTCTAACAACTACACACTCTCCATTCTAAATGGTCTAGGTCCCAAAATCTCCTTACAAGTTTGTAAGCATAATGGAACATGATCTGAAGACAACTTAGTAAGATAAGAAGCACTAACAAGAGGAAACTCTCGCTACCAATCGATAGAAACCAACTTGCTCATCACCAATTGACAGAAACCAACTTGCTCATCACCAAATTCATCATACTATTGTTGGACCATGTAAACTGAACTACATTAACTAGTAATTCAATCCATCCATTCGACATAATACAATCATTAAACATTTGCATCCCATAATTGAAAAGAACAATGGTTGTAGTTTTATCAGGACTACAAATGAAATTGATATCCTCCCACATAAACAAGCAAAGCCATATCCAACATACAATTGCTTAAATAATTAAGAAACACATGTTTAAGAGAAGCTAAATTTGGCCCATGAATAATTAGGGATAGTTTGGGTACCTGAAAATCTATTACATGACAATAGATTACAAGGAAAATATGACATTTTCACTAAGTACACTTTAATAGTAAGGAAATAGAAAGAGATCACCAAGATTACTCGAAATTTCCCTCAAAATAAACGAAACAAAAATAACGAAACCATTAGGCGTGGTGAGGGATGACAAATCTATTACGAGTGTATCTCTGCCCTATCCCCGCTTAAAAAAATGCCAACCTGCCCCCTCTCTCTTGAGCCATCATAACTGGTTTGTATAAGGCGATCCCTCTCTCTTTAAGCCCCTTTCTCTATTATGTACTTTTTCCTTTCAGCTGCTAACTCCCATCTGCCCCCTTTCTTCCCCTCTCTCTTTAAGCCCCTTTATCTCATCTGGACTTTTTCCTTTCTGCTGTTAACCTGAAGAGAGAGAAGCAGAAGAGTCGCTGGTGCTAACATCTGAAGAGAAAGAAGAAAGAGAGTCCTGGTAATCCCTACACAATCATAATAAAAAATTACACACAACATAATCCTCATAAGAGATTAGTAAAAGCTCAATTGAAATAAGATATCTCTTTAGTCTCCTCTAATGCCTCAAAATTTTCTACTTCAATTACAAAACCTTCAAGTTTACTAATCAAACTTCTTCCCATTTTTTAA
>NW_006497436.1:122223-166017 GCF_000471905.2 Amborella trichopoda
GAAAGACTTTCTATAATAAATAAATAAAAATAAAGCTTATCACAATAAAATCATGTTATTCGAATCATATTATTCCAATAACTTATCATGCTGAAACCAAAGTCTAATCATGTTAGAAGACATGTGATTCCATGTAAGTGCCAAACGTATGCAAAATAAGTAGGAAATGGTATCATCGTGACTTTAGAATGGTATAAGTTATTATTAGAAAACCTTTTTGGAATGGTGATGATGTTATTGTTAGAAAATCTTTTTAAAATGGTATGATGATGACTTTAATTCGGTATTTCAGTGGAATTTTGTGCAAAAAAAAAAAAAAGAAATGATAGTTTATAGGCAAGTGCTGGTAAAATATTGATAATGCATTTCACATGTTTCTTCCAGACAAAGCCAAACATTAGCAATGTATTTCCCAGGTTGCATCTAAATATTACCCAAACAGTAACAATCCATTTGCAGGTAATGTATTACGCAGTAATGTATTATGCTAGTAATATATTTCACAGACAATATATTTCCAAGTATCCAAACGGCCCCTTAGAAGCATTTAACTAAAATTAAAAAAATGACCCTCAAAGATAATTCCCAAAAGCGACCTCTTTCAATAATATCCACACAAATAAAAATCGAAGGATCCCAAAAAGACACAACCCCCAAGAAAAACCTATCGCATCTATCCCACAAAACACTACACAACCCATCCCCCAAACTTCCCTAATATTGCTAACATGCGCACTAGGTAATTTAGTTTCTTGAAGCATAACAATGTCTGGCCTATGTTTTTTAACCAAAAATTTTGCTTCTTGTTTCCTTGTAAGATCACCTGTTCCTATAACATTCCAGTAGATTATCTTCGTGGAAAATAAGAAGAGGAACATCCAGCTGGCGGTATCCACAATGTTGGCAGATAAGAGTGGACTCATCATCACTATCATTGGAATTTATCCAGCCCTATTCCTATACATAAAATTCATTGGACTCATCATTGCTCCGAATAAGAAACTCATATTTGCCCTCCTTGCATGAAAGTTCTCACAACCACTTTCGCAGACAAGCGAGAAGCTTTTGAAATACTTACTTCTTGCCCTTCCTAGAACGCGCATCATCCCCTTTCCGACGGCCCTCAACAAAAGCATCCTCTCTGTCTACTCCCATGTGGCTTTTGTGACAATTAAAGGGACCTGAAAATCAGCCGCCATACATTAAGCATCTTGTCAACATCTCCCTAAAGAACTCTCTCTCCTTTTCCCCTAGTCGCCTTAATTGGCTCCTCATCTTCCTGCTGAGCACAGCAGCCAACCCCTCACCCAAAGCAGCCAACTCCTATGCTCAATCAAGGGCAGTTGCTCTTCAACATCCATTCCATTTGGTAGAAGAATCACAACCAATTCATCCTCTACGAAGCCCTCCGGGAAAATATTCCCTAGATCTCTATTTATTCCTAACAAAGGGTCAAAATCCAAACCAGTCCAGCCTAAATTACCATCGATACCCACATGGTGCAATAAACGGTCTTCCTTTTTGGAGTGGGACCTCAAGAAGAAACCTCCGCTAAATCATCCCAAAACTCAGCCGAAATTACCTTAGAATTAGTTGACAAGACGTGTAATTTACATATCCTGGCTCATTGATCAATTTCCAAATTTGCATCTGCCTACTATAGGTAACATTATTTTTTAAAGAATAATTTGAATTCAAAATTTCTTTTGTTGGAACTACTCTTCCTGATTATTGGTCCACATGCTCAAGCAAGATTGGAAACTCGATTGTGCGAAGAACCATCCATTGCCATTCTCGATTTTTGAGCTTGGAAATGAGAATCCCCTTAACCACATTAGCCGAAGATGATCCTACACATTTCCCTTTATGTCTCTTTTATAACCACATTCCACCCATCTTCTCCTTGCTATTAAGACAAAATCTTATTTGAAAATATAGAATTCACCCCACCGGAATCTGCTTTTCCGAAATCGTCCATTGTCACATCGTTTGTATCCACTTGCAGTCTAACTTTCTTTAGTACTAGACGAAATTTTCTCAATGAAATCTTAACTCGAACAAATCTCATCTCAGTACTATTCAATTGATTCCAATCAAGAAAAGAGTAAACCTCATAAATTTGTTAATTGCCGGAACACACCTAAATTCCAAGCATGAAAAGGTGTACCCCATTGACGGATCCAAACCAAATCTGACTGGACAAAAGAAACATGCATATTAGGATGCCAAGAATCCTAGGTTAAAAGCCTACCTCGAACTCTCCGGTGTTTCTGACGAATCACACGGTTAACATCATCCACATTTGCTAAGCAAAAAGCTATGCAAGCAGCCCCAAAAATCATGATCTGGGGACAATAACACAAACTCCAAGCCTTACAAGCCCAGTCATCTATTCCAAAGGTTACCTCCAGGGGTGGGGAAAAAGATCCAACTACAAGTAAAGGCGTTATATTACTTGTTCGTCAGAGAACTTTTTCATCGATTGATGTAAATGCGATTGCGTACCTTCCATCAATCTCATGTTCTCCTTCATCGCTACTTCCAGCATCTACCTCTCCCATTTTTCCCTCTATAATCCTCAATTATATTGATGATGCTGAGAAACCACTACTCCCTTAGTATCCCTATAAGCGTGGGCAAGCCTGATTTCACTCCCTGTAAGCGTGGGCAAGCCTGATTTCACTGACAAGGTATTGTAGACTACTCCACATCCTTCCCCTTCATAATTTGCTAATGCCTCAGCCAACCTCTCCATCCAATTCTACTCAAACCATAAGGTTATATCGAATAACCATTGCCAAATGAATTGTGCTCGAGTGGGAGAAAATTGTCCATTTGCTTCCTCTGCCAAAAACTTAGCTACAGAGAAGTGCCATTTCCATTTTGTTTGTTTTACAGTTTTTTTTTTTTTTCTTGTATAGTTCCATTATACAAACATTTATCTAAATTATAATACGTTATGCAACTACCTGAGCATTATATGGAAGCGAGATATCAAATCTATAATGCCACATTATTCAAGTGTTTAGTCTCACACGCAATTCATCTGGTTGAAATTGTAATTGGAGTGCATTTGAGTATATAAATCCTTAATCCGTATTTATTGGATTTCAAATTTTAACTTTATAAAATCTAATATGAGTAGGAAACAGAAACAAGAAATCAACTTCTGTTCCTTTTTCTGGTTTCCTTGTTTTGTACCATAGCTCACCAAACAAGAAATAGGTTGGAGTAGAAGAAGTGGAATGATTTGGTTTATGTGCAATACAATAAGCGGATAAGGGAGAGTTATCAAAGGCATATGGATCTCAACCCATTTTGATTATTTGAACCTCATGGTAAAGGCACAAGTGAGTAGACTATAGATTCACGAGTAGAGCATGTGTTTGAGGTTGAGGATTTTACTTGGTATGATGTCGAGCTAGCCGCTGGGGCTAGTAAAGAAGTACGGCCTAACACATATATGTTTCAAAGGTCAAGGAGGAGGAGGCTGACTCAGAGGAGATCGAGGAAGAAGAAGAATATGTGGAGGCCACCGAGGATGATATTTGATGATGTTGATTCCTCGCACTCAAATGCTAGAGATGCACATGTACATGGAGACTCCCTAGATGATTTGTTTAAATGAGATTTGAGATGACTGAGGAAGAAGAAGAATATGTGGGGGCCACCAAGAATGGTATTTGATGATGATAATTGTTTGCACTCAGATAGTAGAGATGCACATGCATATGGAGACTCCCTTGATGACTTGTTTGATTGCGATTGGAGATTTGAGACGCGAGACTTGAGAGATGATGATGATTTGTATTGACTCTTGAACTCTTAATAGATTTTTAGTTTGTAACTTTAAAGTTTACAATTGTGTATTTGTGATTATGATTTTGGGACATTTATGAATTATGATAATACAAGGTTTTCTAAGTTCTATTGTCTTCTATAAAGTTAGTTTCACGTTCCTACTTTCTACTTTCTACTTTCTGATGTTTTTTATTAGGTGATAGTGGATACAGAATCTCCGACAGCTAATGATATTGGAGTTAATGACTAAATTAAATACTTACTTACTATCACAAAAATCACCTCCATATTTTTTCCAAACATTAACCTATTTTTTGATAGTTTTTATAATTTTTTTTCGTAATTATTGACTGCATTGGGATGATGCACCTACATCGCTGTATCTGTCCCCCGACCATATTGGTATCGCATCCCACATTTCAAAACACTGAGCTGAATGGCCAAAGAATTATTATATGAACTACTCATATGGCCAAAACTAACGGCGCAAATCAAAATTCACTGTGATAATCATGCTATAATTATGAGAACATTAATGATGTATATTATGGTAAATCTAAACATATTGCACATTGATATAACTACATGAAAATGTTAATCGCATGGGAAGACATCAATATGATGTCAAAGAATATGGAGCTAGAGTCCAAAAAGTAATTACCAACAATGGAAAGTCTTTTGTAACCTCATAATTCTATGTTTAATGTGGTAATAACAAATTATCTGGCTAGTTGGTCATTAGTCAAATTTTATAGTATCAACATTTATTCTAAATAAATCCATTCGATGGATAAGACTGCTATTGACCTGTATACAAGGAATGATAAGTTAAACTCTTAATATGACTTTATAGAGAGAGAAGTTATGGAAGACTCTTGATAATTTTCTCTTCCCAATTGGAGTCCCGTTTTCAATAAACCAGCTCCATTGCAAAAGGTCACAGTGATCTGCACAACGACGTTTTCTAAACCATAATGGGGATCTATTGCTTAAAATTAAAATAAGACATTCCTAAGCTTCTTTAATCTTGAAATAAGGGTAGGTCGATCATTTTATAGTAAGCCTGGAAACTATTGGTACGTGTGTGTGGCCATGGGGCCTCACATGTGTCACATATTTTTTTAATATAATTAATGTTTTTATTAAATATACTATGTATTAATTAGTATTTATCTTTAAATAGTAGTTTAGAAAGATAAAATTATTTTTCCAACCGATAACTCCCAATCTCCTAGGTATTGAGAATCATTTCTTAGATATTCTAAGAAGAAAAGCTGAGCATTAGAGAACGGCCTCTTGCCATCTCTTTATAAGTTAGCCATACAGAGATACAAAGAAAAAAAAAGTTATTCTCAATTGTTTTGAGAAAAGCCCCGACTCCGTGAGATTTACAGTCCTACGATGCTCCCTTTCAATACCTACGATTTTTGGCGAGTTCATTTCCTCTCCTTTAGAGTTCAACACTAGTATCAGAGGGACGTTCTTGTGCAACTTCATCGAAACTTATTTTCTTGATATTCTGTTTCACCCGCTAAGCCCAAGGCCGTCCTCTCTCATCTTAGTCTTCCTGGGCTAAAATATTAGATGTTTTATTTTTTCTATGACTGTTGCGGCAGTAGAACCTTAAAGCAACATCTCTCCTTTTCTTCTCTCTTTTCAATTTAGGGGTTTAAAGAATGTTTATAGGCGAGCACATGATTTCTTCTCCCATGGGTAGAATGTTGTCGTGCATTTTATTTTGCTTTTCGGCAGGGAATACCCACGCTCAAGTTCACTAGTTTTCTATTATACTTATAGGCGAGCAGATGATTTCTTCTTCCATCGGTACAATGTTCAGATTTTGTTTTTCAACAAAGAATTCTCAAGTTCACTGGTTTTTGCCAAGCCCTTGCATCTCACAACGAAGTCATCTTTTATACGCTTTTTTATATCTCCCATGAAATCTCAATGAATTTCTTTGCTTGCCATCTACATGTTGCATGCTGTAGGAGAAGTATATAAGTTTTATGTTGTAGGGGAAACATAAAAAGCTTGTCCTATTACTTTAACCCAGCTTGCAATGTTGCTTGGCCAAATACGTTAAGTATTTTTCCATAAGAACCCTTGCCTTTTTTTTCTTTTTTCTAAACACAAACTTGGCCAAAGCGTCACTGCCTATTCTCTCTCTCTCTCTAAATTTTGACATTTATGAAACAAAATAGAGAGAGAAGTAAAATCCAATATTTGTCTTGTTAAATATTATTTTGATTTATATATTTATTTATTTATTTTGCATGCTTGGTTTATAATTTAAAGATATTTTTTTTATGAATATTATATTGAATCAAAATCATCTTTGCTTGCATAGTTTCCTTATGCTTTTAGTCTATTTAAATGGGTAAAACTTATGATATTGGTTTTGTGAATTGATTTTCTTGATTGTATTCCATATTTTGTTGAGAATAGCAAATGTTACAGATTGTAAACAATATTAGTAGACCCCTCTCGTATTGATTTTTTTTTTGGGTTGAAAATCAATCTTGCTTCCTCTCTCTGGAATGTTAAGCTTTATAGTTCAAGACTGCGTGGAAAAACTGGCCGGTTAGACCGGAACTACTAGGGTTCTGAGTTCAGTTAAGGCCGGTTTCGTGTGTTTAGTAGCCTAGGTCATACCCCCTAAAATGTCTGGCCCAAAACCAGCCGGTTAGGAGTTGAACAGGCCGTGTTTTTATCTAGCCGGCCGGTTTTCTTCTAACCAGACCGGTTAGCCGATATAACGGCGTTATGTAGGAAATAATGGTACAGTATTAATAATTGGCATTACTTTGAAATAGGGGTCATTATATATAGCAGAAAAACCATGAATCCAAATTTTCACCTTTTTTTATTCTTTTTTCATCCATTTTTGGATTTTTTTGGGATTTAATGCTGTAAATTACTATCTAATGAATATAAAACAAGGAATTGGGATATAAACATCGAAATACAAAAGGAGTTTCTTGGATTGAAATGTCGGATTGTCTAGGTTTCTAACAATTTCTGCCATTCTTTCAATAAATCTTCAATACTTAATGGTTCTTGAAGAAATTTGAGGGTTTTGATGGCTATTTGAAGTATTTACCATATTCATGTTTCAATTAATTCAAAATACCAAAGATCGTGTGTTGATTTTGACCCGAAAAGTTATTGCTCAGAGAACCAATGTTTGATCCAATTTTTTCTTTTTAATCCATTATTGGTTGTTTTTTATCAAATCGAGTTGTGGATTTCGATCATCAAAGCTTAATATCGCAAATAAAATCGGTAAGTTTATTTATGATTGAGTAAATTTTTTGTTATGAATTTTTTTGTTGTACGATATCATGAAAATTGCATAGATCTGAAATTTAGCCAGTTTATCAATTAAATCCAAAATATCGAATATTTTTTTAAGAGATTTGGTACGTTTGAAAAATGATAGAAAGCCTTTACAATGAATGTGTGTTGATTTGTTCAATTATTCGTACATTGATGGTTGTTTCCTGCTTGAAATGTTGATTGATTTTAGGGGTTTTTGAGAAATAGATTTTTCTAAAAAAGAAATTATTTTGCTGAAAAAAATTATATTGTTTTGATGACTATGGGAAGTGGTTTTTTATTTTGCTTAATAAAATTATATACTTTTTAATAAAATTATGTTTTTTGATGAATATGATAAGTGTTTTTCTAATTTTCTTAATAAAATTATTTTTTTGATAAAATTATGTTTTTTGAATAAAATTATTTTTTGATGATGCCACGACCCCACTCCCTACCATCCCTACTGAACCCACAGAGGGCCAGGCCCGAGCCCGCCAGAGGACCATAGAGCGTGGGGCTAAGACCACGAGTTGCGAGTGCCACTTTGGTAACACCTTGAAAAAGAAGGAATTTCTAGTATCAAGCCAACTACAAAAGAAACGAAAAATAAAACACAATATACATAACCATAGTTTTCTGGACAAACAAGTCCCAAAATACATACAACTGTCCAAAATAATATATATAGGTCCATGCACAAAATGCCCAACATTGAGACATATTACCAAATCAACATGGATTATATGGCTAGACTGCCAACCAAAATATACATTGCAAAATACAACTTCAATAGAAGGAGGAGGAAGGGGGGGGGGGGGGTAAGGTACCCCAAACCCGACCACCAGGACACGTCATTCCAACCACGACTAGATATCACTCTACATGGAGGAAAAGTTAATAGAGTGAGCTATAAAGCTCAATAAATAAGATCTAGGTGCCATGCTTTCATGCTTACAAATATTTTGTCATGTTAATAATCATAATTTTATTCAAGTCTTACAAAACATGGAATTATGTGTCAATTTCATATTTAAACAAACATGTCATGCATGATTTATTTCATGGTGAAGTAATGACTACTCAGATTAATCAGATATGATTGTAATAAGAAGTCGATCAAATTATTCAGGCATGAACATCATAACAGATTAAAACATTAGGCATGCATGTAACAAGCATAATCAAGATCAAGAGATACCAACTAACTCTTGAAGTAGAAGCCCCACCCATCGGGCCAATCAGATCCTGATGCATAGAGCTTCTAGCATCACAATTAGGAGAGAAGTACCACCAACGGATAAATCCATTGCGTAGTGCATCACACATGCACAACACCCCATTGTAATGTGGTTTAGAAATTTACAGGCACTGACCATGCAAGACACGGCTCTCTCATCTGCCCTTCTGACGAGAGGGCGCTACATTACCAAAGGGGTCCCAATGAGTAGTGCTCACATAAGCTTTCAGAGAGCGACCACCCAAACACATACACTCCTAACTCTCATCCTAGTATAGAGAGCAGGGAAAAATCACAGCTGTCGGCACAAATATCTCATCAGATCATAACAAAGGCATGCCTCCGTATGTACATATCTTATCAGAAGCATGTTTCCATGCATAGATCATAGAACAAAAGCATGTCACCATGCACACATATTTTATCGAAAACATGTTACCATGCATAGATCATAGAACAGAAGCATGTTTCCATACACACATATTCTATCGAAAGCATGTTACCTAGCATATATCATATAACAGAAGCATGTCTCTATGTAGACATGTCTTATTGAAAGCATGCCTCACATAATAAGTATCGTCTCAGAGACATGTTAGGTATAACAATTGGCATTTCACCGATGTACATGCACTATATCAAGATGGGATGAATGTAGGGTCCAATCCCGCTAAATTTTATGGATTTCCAAAGTAAGTACAATGTGCTTATTTGGCCATAACTTTAAACTTACCCAACATTAAATTATGGGACTTGTTCCCAAATAAAATAGACTCAAAATTATACAACTTTTGTTCACTTGATCCTCAAGGAGTGAACTTTATGCTTTGCAGTAGAAACCACAGCCGACAACCCTCTAGTGTAAAGGCCCTAACATTCAAAACATGTGGAATTTACTCATGAGGCATAGCTTTGTGAAAACTAGACTAAAAAATTCCCAACTTTCATTTAGGAAGTAACACCAGAAAATGGACTAAGGTTGGTTAAACTATATGATTCTTCAGGGGGTAACTTCTGCTCTATGAAGCAAAAACTATAGAAGACATTCTACTAGAAAGACAACCATAACTCTCATACTATAGAGAGTTTCATCATGATCCCAAAACCAAAATTAATCTATACTCATTTATTTAACATTTCAAAGTGGGTTCATCTCATTCTAGTAAATTTTGTTTTGTCAAAAGCTTCACACAGAAACATGTCAAATACCTGGATTTTTAGTTCACAGATTTGACATGCTTCCATAAATAGTTAATACCTTTCAAATTACATGAGATATTAACAAAAGGTTATTTCCATGTGGAAATACATTCAACATCCTACTGACCCACAAAGATCATAGTTTAATGTAAGGTTTTAAGTACCCTAATAATCATTGAAGCATGGACCACAATTCTGAGAATCAGAATACCCTTTAACATAATTTTAGAAAGTATGCACCCACACTCTCTCTCACACACACACACTTGAATTTCACATTTGAATTAAGCTAAGAAACATGTATTAACAATGAAACCATGGAAAATTAAATCTACTTACCTTGCTCCAATCGAAATCCCCAACATGAAATGTTCTACAAGCTTCACTTTGATTGCTAAGCTTCAAGTGGATTGGGTTCAAACTTCAAAGGTTTAAGGCTTATGAGGTTCATGGGCTTGGTGGGTTTAATGGCTAAGGGAGAAGAAGAATAACTAGGGGGAAAGAGGAGCACATGGGGGAGTGAAGGGATGAGGAGAAAGAGTGAAACCTAATTTATGAGTGGATGGGGGGAAGGGGGGGGGGGGGGGGTGGTATATAAGCATGGGGGACCATGATGGCATGTGGGTAGAGGTCATATAACTTATGTATGTATAATATCTCATCATGTAGTTATATCACATGTGTTAATGTGAGTATGCATGTCATATCATGTATTATGTGTTCATGTGGTCATAGTTCATGTGTTAATATTATCATGTAATCATATATTTATATATCATGCTATCATGCTGTCATGGGGTCATGCATGTGATCATTCATACATGCATCTATCATGTATGGGGAGCACAATGATGGGGGTAAAAGCATACGTGTGCCACATAGAACTCAAGTGATTATGCATGAGGAGAGAGAAGGCATGCATGAGCATATATAAAGAGATAGAGCATGTGAGAGGAGAGATAGTGCATGTGTATAATCATTATGTGGGGGGCACACATGTGCATTGGCATTGGGATGAGATTCGTGCACATAAGAGTGTGTGCACACATGGGGATGCGTGCACGGCGCATTGGGATGCGCATGGAAAAATATTCGAGTTACAGATCATGACTTTTTGATGGAAGCTCGGATTTGAGCAATTTTTGTACTGTCTAAAAGCTCGCGATCCCTACAATAACATGATACTACTCAAAACTCTAGACAGAGGTTATTTAGTGGGGAAAGCATTAGTAGGAAACGATTCAAGATGTAAACAGGATCAATGATAAAAAAAGTCCCCGACCTTACTGAATCTCATTCATTTGTTATCAAATAACTGGGGATACTTTTCCTGAATATCATCTCCTAGGTCAACTCCTCCCTCGAATGGCATTTCCACAATACACGGACTAGAGGAATTTCCTTATTGCGCAACGCCTCCACCCTCCTATCCAGTATTTGAACTGACCGCTCAATGAAGGCCAGGTTCTCTCTGATCGGTATAGGCTCATATCTGGGATGTGTCGACTGATACTTTCGCAATAATGATACATGTAAGACATTATGGATGTTTGCCAACTCGAGCGGTAAGGCAAGTCGATATGCCACACTTTCAATCTTCTTGAGGATCTCAAAGGGTCCGATGTAGCCTGGGCTCAGCTTCCCTTTCTTGCCGAACCTCATTATGGCCTTTGTAGGCGACACCTTTAGGAAGACTCGATCACTCACCTCAAAGTCAAGGTATCTCCTTCGGTTATTAGCGTAACTCTTCTACCGACTCTGAGATGTCCTGATCCTCTCTTGAATCAATGCTATCTTATCTGAGGTCACCTGGACGATCTCTGGTCCCAAAAGCCTTTTTTCACCAATCTCGTCTCAACAGATGGGTGACCTGCATTTCTTTCCATATAGGGCTTCGTATGATGCCATTTAAATACTGGCTTGGAAGCTGTTATTATAGGCAAACTCAATCAGGGGTAAATGGTCGTCCCAGCATTCCATAAAGTCAGTGACATAGGCCCTTAGCAAGGTTTTGATGGTGCTCTTCGATTGTCCATTAGTCTGGGGGTGAAAGGCAGTGCTAAAGTTGAGTTTCGTCCGTAGGGCTGACTACAGAATAGCCCAAATTTTAGAGGTAAACCGAGTGTCCCTGTTGGACACCATACGGACCGAAACTCCATGCAACCTCACTATCTCCTTGATGTACAATTGACCCAGTCAGTCCAAAGTGTAGGTTGTGCGGATTGGTAAGAAGTGGGCAGCTTTAGTCAGCCAGTCCACAATGACCCAAATGCTGCCAAGCCCTAAACTCGTTCTAGGAAAGCCGAAGATAAAATATGTAGAAATATGCTCTCATTTCCATTTCATCACAGGTAAGGGATTCAACAACCCAGCAGGCTTCTGATGCTCAGCTTTCACTTATTGGCATGTTAGGAATTTAGATACAAACGGTGCCACCTCCCTTTTCATGTCAGTCCACCGTAAGGTTTTCTTCAGATCATGGTACATCTTAGTACTTCCGAGATGTATAGTATAACGGGATTGGTGTGCCTCTTCCACGATAGCTTTCTTCACACTCTCATCATTCGGAATGCAGAACCGATCTTTAATCTCAACAAGTCGTCACTGCTCATAGAGAATTCATCTCTCTCCGAGCTTCATCTCTTCCACAATCTTCATGAATTGAGGGTCCCTCTTTTGTGCCAGTCGAACCCGCTGAATTAGTTGGGGTTCCACCATTATGTTAGCAGTCATACCTTCCATATTATTAAGGGACGAAGCTGGAAGCCAACCCACTATATCTTCTAACAACCTCATCTCTCGGATCATTAAATGAGCCACTGATGCCACAGGCTTCCTACTCAGAGTGTCTGCTACCACATTACTCTTGTGCGGGTGATATTGGATGGTACAATCGTAATGGTTCAATAGGTCCATCCATCTCCTTTGCCTCATGTTCAACTCCTTCTTGAAGAACAAGTACTTCAGGCTCTTATGGTCTGTCAATGCCTCAAATTTGGCTCCATAGAGAGAGTGTCTTCAGATTTTCAAGGAGAATATTATAGCCACAAGCTCCAAATCATGGGTTGGATACTTCTGCTCATATGGCTTCAACTGTTTGGAGGCATAGTCAATGACCTTCCCTCACTGCATAAGTACACATCTGAGCCCTTTGTGAGAGGCGTCAATATAAAGTGCAAAGTCTGCATTTCCTTCGGGTAAGGTCAGTATTGGAGCCATGGTCAGCCTCTTCTTTAGTCCTTAGAAGCTCTTCTCACAGTCATCTTACCATACAAACTTCACATTCTTTTGGATCAGTCAAGTCAAAGGGAGCGCTATCTTTGAAAATCCTTCTACAAAGTGCCTGTAATATCCTGCTAACCCTAAAAAACTACGGATCTCTATAACATTTGTTGGTCTTCCCCACTTGATCATTGCCTCAATCTTAGAAGGGTCAACTGTGACTCCGTCTTTAAAAACAATGTGCTCAATAAAGGCCACACTAGAAAGCAAGAACTCACACTTACTCAACTTGGCATACAACTTTTCTGACCTCAGAATGAGGCACTCTTGCTCCCTCTTGGCTCTTCGAATAGAACCAAATATCATCAATAAAGACCACAACAAATCTATCCAAGAAGGGTCGGAATATACTATTCATTAGGTCCATGAAAACAGACGGGGAATTGATCAACCCGAACGACATCACCAGAAACTCATAATAATATTATCAGGTTCTGAATGCGGTCTTAGAAACATCTACCTCATTGACACTCAATTGATGATAACCCGTTTGAAGGTCAATCTTTGAGAACACTTGAGCCCCTTGAAGCTGGTTGTCACAGCCCCACCCACTATCCCAGACCGTACACGCGGAGGGCAATAAGGTGCGAATCCGCGACCATATGAAATGAATGCCACTCCGGTGGAGTGCGCTCAACGATTTGAAAAGAAGGAATCAAAGGAAACCACAAAAAACTCCAACCACACAACTACCAAAGAGCTGGACAAACAAGTTCCAAACAATATATAAAAGCTCAAATGTTTTACCAAGAGTCTAAGGCACCAAAGGCCCAACAACATTACATAACTTTAATACAAAGAGAACTATATGGCCAAACTGTCATCTAAAACATACAATAAAGCTTCTACAAGAAGTACGAGGCTCCAACCGCCAGCCGTGATCACCAAACCTCTTGTCCACAACTCGTGGCTATCACTCTACATATATGAAAGTTAAAGGAGTAAGTTATAAAGCTCAGTAAGTAGATCAAGGTGCCATACATTCCTGCCTAGACACAGTAACTCATAACCATACTCAAGGTTCATGAAAGTCTTACAAAAATGGAGCCATGTACAACAATTATATTTAACAATGTGTCGTGAGTGGTTCATTTCATGATGGAGCAATAACAAATCAAATATCATATCATTTCGAAGTGGGCATTAAAACAAATCAACGCAATCAGACAAGCATATATATATCAAGCATAAACAATCCTAATATCACCTACGCCCGAAGCAGAAGCCCTATCCATTAGGCCAAGCCAATCCCATTGGTTAAGACTTCTACCATCACTTAGGAGGGAGAACACCACAAATGTATGACCCATATTGTAATGCCTTCACACACACACACAGTCCCTAGCGCTTTGGGGCTTTTGATAGGCGGAGGCCTTGAACGACACGACCCTCAATTGTTCTCTAGCTGGAGGGCGTTACATCACCAATGGATGACCCATTGCGTAGTGTCATACACATAGATGGGGGGGTGCAACCCTCCCATGTGACTCACATCCTAATTCTCGTCTTATTATGGGGAGTCAGGGAAAGAACTCAACTATCGATACAACTCTCTTATCATATCACATTACATTACCAACGGATGACCTGTTACGTAGTGCCTCATATCACATTCTTATCATATCACATTACACTACCAATGGATGACCCATTGCATAGTGCTTCACACATTTTTTATCATATCATCTTATACTACCAATGGATGACCCATTGTATAGTTCTTCACACATTTCTTATCATATCATTTTACACTAACAATGGATGACCCATTGCATAGCGCTTCACACATTTCTTATCATATCATCTTACACTACCAATGGATGATCCATTGCATAGTGCTTCACACATTTCTTATCATATCATCTTACACTACCAATGGATGACCCATTACATAGTGCTTCACATATTTCTTATCATATCATCTTACACTATCAATGGATGACCCATTGCATAGTGCTTCACACATTTCTTTATCATCTTACACTACCAATGGATGACCCATTACATAGTACCTTATACACATATCATTTCATCATAGAGCTTGCTTTCATATCATACCAGAGCATCTACATATCATTGGTTGGATGCCTCGATCTCGTCTCCCTGGATCTAGGTGATCGAGTGACACATGTCTCGGGTTCGGAAGACCCTGAACCTGATATTGCTCTCTCAGAAGCCTTGTTCACAGAATAAGGGCAGGTGCCCAACTAGTGAGAGAGGAATTTTAATCTTGAGGTGGGGACCAAGCTCACCTGGGTCTATGACTTACTCGGGCTGACTCGCATGGGTGCCTTCTTAGATCACGGCGGAAAGCCCCCCAATTGCCTCAGCTGATTCAGAATTGCCTCCCTTGACCTGCAATCTCCTTGTTTTCTGCACAACACTAACATGATTAATTTGCAAGACAAGTAGGCTGAAGGACTCACCCTTGTCTTGGGGGAACATGCACATATGTGCATATTCAAAATAGAGTAGATGAGAAGTTAGAGTGATGAAGAAAAGGGTTTGAATAAGGGGAGAAAAGGGAAGAGGACTTGACAAGGGAACGAGACTAGCATGATAGCTGGACAAGTACAATGACCGACTCGGAGTGGTAGCAAGATGGGCATGATAACTTAGACCGGCACAATGACAATACTACTCCAAACCAAGGCCGATATGACTGTTATAATCTAGTGTGGTAGTAAGACGGGCATGGTACTCTGGACCAGCAATACAACAATACTACTCGATAGCCAGACCGTTATGATAATGCTAGATTGAGTATGTCCTTTAGTCAAGCGAGAAGTGAGGAAAAGAGAAGAGAAAAGAGAATGAAGGGAAGACGGGAGAGGATGAAGAAGGAAGGTTCTGGCGGCGTTAGGCATCGCCGTCCACAGCCATGGAATAACAGCGTCGTGGCCCCTGGATGGCACTAGACATTGCTGCTCACAGCAAAAAGGCGAGCAGTGACCTACAGAGGGCGTTAGCCATCGCTGTTAGCAATACGAGAAGGAAACACGACCCTTCACGAGCAGCGATAGGTAACACAGTTTACGATAGGTAACGCCGTTTGCGATAGGCACAGAGCGCAAGAAAGAAGCTTGCGGGCGATGATCGGCATTGCCATGTACCTTCGAGGGCGGCGATAGGCATCACCGTCTGCGATAAGAATAAGGCACAAGAGAAACCTGGGGGTGACAATAGGCATTGCCACGACCCTTCGCCGACGGCTATAGGCACAGGGCATAAGAGAAGCTTGCAGGGGGCGATAGGCATTATTGTGACCTTTCTCGGATGGCGACATACACAGGTCGCTGAAAACATGTCTAGGATGGCGATGACTATCGTTGCCTGCGATCGCGCAGGACATCGAAGACACACTTGGAGACGGCAATGAGCAGTGTCGTCTGCAACCCATGAGAAGAAAGGAAGATGGTTTGCGGTCAGCGATGCACATCGCCGCATGTGACACCAATCTCGGAACCGAAACAGGAGCCCAACCTGCTGCTTGAGCATAGCCCGGCTCACCATGTGCTCCTTCAGGCTGCATTACGCACAATGACAACTAATGCCGTGCGTGAACCATGTCGAGGGAAAGAGACGCACAAGTAGAGGGAGAAAGAACATGTGCATGGCGTTGCCATCTCCATGCATGACCTGCGAAACCACAGGAGGGGGGAAGAAAGAAAGAGGGATGCACAACACTGCCACTGCTGCACATGACCTTTGAGAAAGACTCATACAAAGAAGAAGAAAGAGAAGAAGAGAGAGAAGAGAAGAAGAAAATTGAAAAGAGAGAAGAAGGGAAGAGAGAGAAAATACCTTGAAGAAGGAGGGGTACTGCTCTAAAATTTCTCTCTCCTCTCTCACTATCTCGAAAGAAAAAACATGACCCAACTCTTGCTCTTGAAAAAGAATTTTTTTATTAATCCAAAGGAGGGTTTTTACGATGATTTTCATCCTCTTCTCTCAATAAGAAGTATCGTCTATTTATAGACTAGAGCTAAAACTTAGGTGGATTACCCAAAACTAACCCTAATTGATGATACTTAAGCTTTATTTGAATTAAAAAAATAAAAATAGGGTGAAAAATGATTGATTTGCCCCTGCTTAATAATTGAAGAAATTCCAAAATAGTCTCTACTAAGAACTAATGATGTTCTTGATTCTTCTCAGACGATTCGTTGACTATCCAACATCCGAATGAACAAAAGATGATTGTCGTTGCGCAGGGCTTGATGCTACGATCATTTTGATATCAATTTTAAGCCATGAGTCATACTTTAAAGGTATGATCACATAACTTGAAATTTGAATAGATCGTGAAAAATTTTGATTGATAGTGCATCTACATCTCGCTGTTTTTTTTTTATTTCTTCACTGAATTTCATTGAGCATGTTACCACGATCGCGTTGCAACAAACGAGAAGCAATTAGGTGCCCGAACGAAGTTTTAATAATCTTGAACTTTGACCAGAATTTGGGATTCCGGCCATTGGAATCTGCAGTGAATTCAACTTGATCTTGTGCGAATTCCAACCGTTCATCACATGCGGGGTCCGGACCAGTGATAGCCACGGACCTTACACACACGATACAACTGGTCTCACATCAATGGGGCTTGCGGGCGCTGTAATTTGGTTGCTCAAGTGAGTGGATGTCCTGCTGATTTTCTGCAACGTGCAGCTTCGAATCACAAACTTCTCTCTAGCTTTTCTCCGGCTCTGTCATTGTCACCAGACATACCACATATCAAAGCCCTCGTTTGACGAGACCAACATGCTCAAACAAGTTTGAGCATAATCCAATCTTGGACGAGGGAGATATGGGTGACCCAAGTAACTATTCATGACTGTTCCTTTAATGGAGACTACTTGCAAGGCGGCCGCATAGGAATAGTGTGCGGCCTCTCATGTTTCGGTCTTCCACCCATAACGTCTTCCTGAAGTGTCCATTTAAGCCAAAATTTGACCCCTAGTAGTTTTCAATTGTGCCAGATCTAATGGTGGTAGTTCCACAGTCATTTGATGCTCTAAAAGTAGGGTTCCATTTATAGGGGTCCATTTTAGGGTGCTAGAGGTTGATTCTGCCGAAACTATTTCTTCATCTGCATTGCCTTAGATATGTCGGAATGTGACAAAACTTGGCAGGTGGCTTTTAGGAATCTTTATGAAGATCTTGACCAGTTCTGGAGCCATTCTGAGACTGTCAAAATTTCCATTGTTTGTCAGGCTTCATTGACCGGCTTCTCTCTTATTCTGCATCGGGGATCCATGATGCTGAAAAATGTCTTCAAACAGCATGCCCAACCGAATGTTGTGCTTCAAGAGAAGTGAGAAGGACAACATTCGAAAAATTTCCTCTGGCTTTATTTCTTTTTTCTTTCTAGCCACAAGACCATGTGAATGCCGATGAGCTCAGACGTTTGGATGCATTTGTCACAGATCCATCCATGGGGACTTTGGGGGAGAAGAGACTATTGATGGATCCTATCAAAGTCCTCACCCTCAAGGGACTATTTGTGATTCTGACAGCTGAGGATTTTGTATGGGCCCTATTGGTCAAAATCAGACCTATCTGACGGCTACATGTCATGCTTATGAGCATTCTTCCCATTTAGTCTGGGTTTCTTTGTTTTTGGATTGACAGCCAAAGAGCCTTTGGTTGGCTTTGTTTGCTACTACACTAGGTTTGCTTTTGACAAACATGATACCTCTATGGGCCCCATCCAGTCAGGTCCAGTCGGGGGCTTTTTGTTGGCCTGTCCCAAAGGTCTTAGCCAGTCAGCAAGGGAGGGATTTTGGCTAGACGGCCTCATGGCGAGGCTTCATCCTAAAGTCTCTAGCACGTTTTGCCCTGGCTTTATCAGTTTCTTGCCTTTGTGAGCGTCTTTTGTTTATCGAAATGACTTTCTTGTTTTTTGTTGTTTGTTTTGGATGGTCAGTTGAAGGGCCTTCGGTTGGCGTTGTCTGCTTCGTGCACTAGAATTTTCTTAGCAGGCAAGGTACCTCAGTTTATTGAGGTGACCAGGTTTGAGTATAACCCCTGCTTACTGCTAATCGGAACGGCCCCATAGGAATCAATCCCGGTTGCTGCATAACAGGTCCAAAGTCTGGCTGACTTATCCTTCTTGGGGTGTTTTCAACGTCTTGAAGTGCATTTAGTGACCTCCTGGGAATGGTGCTCTTCTTCATGAAACTTGTTGCCTTCTTGGCTAGTCTTCTAGCCTTCGAGTCCTTTTTGCAAATTGACTCAGGCTATCAGAATCTTTCCTTGAAGCTCGTATTTTTGGGTCTTTGTATCGTGACACCTAAGGATTTTTCTCTTTGAATGTGGGCTGAAGCCGCCTATAAAAGCGAACGTTGCATCAACCTACTTATTGGTCCAAATGTCCTTTACAGATTTTCATTTGGACTTGGGAAGCGGGCCGTAGAGACAATTTTCACCAACTTCTTTTTATTTGGGGCTCTTTTACCCATGTCCTTTTGGCCATGTCCACCCTTATCTTTCATTTTTGCTCATGGTGCCCTTTTTAATTTTCACCGTGCCCAGGTTTTTCATTTTCATGGAACGCTCTTACTTATGGTTTCATGACCATGCCCATCCGTCATTTTTACTCAGACGTTCCCTTATTCAAGTATACACTATGCCCGTTATTCTTTTGTTTTGTGAAGGCTTGTTTAGGGTCATGCCTTCGGGACCCGTGCGAAGCTTTTTAATGTCATGCAGCCAGGATGTGCACTATAGTTTAAGGTCATACAGCTGGACCATGGTGGTGATGAATGATAGCCTTTGGAGGCCATGGGGTGAGCATGGTGGTGATTATACTCACTTTTGGGAAATGGGAGATGTATAGTGGTGACCCACTGGTTGACGGCGAATATGGATGGTGGAATGGTTCGCCGTTTCGTGAGCATGAGTGGAACTCACTGTGGGGAATGATGGATGTTGGTAATGAAGTGAGTTGACTCACTAGGGAAGCAATGAAGGTGGTGTGTGCACACGATCGGGTCGGTTAGGGAAGGCGTGCATGAAGGTGCATGTAAAGGGCATATGCGTGTATGTGGGAGGCATATTTAAGGTCATGCCTCCTGGACTTGGGCAAAGCAGTTTAACGTCATGCGGTTAGGACGTGCACTACAGTTTATAAAGTCATATAGCTTGGACCGTTACGATATGGACTAAGGCTGAGTAGTTTAGGGTCCTGCAATATGCATCAAGGTTGAGCACTTTAACATCATGCAAATTGCACTGAGGCCGATTAGTATAGGGTCATGTAGTTTGTATTGAGGCTAAGCAGCTTAGGGTCATGAATTATGGACCGAGACTGAGCAGTTTACGATCATGCCATATAGATTGAGATTGAGCAGTATAGGGTCATGCAGTATGGACCGATGCTGAGCAGTTTAGGGTCATGCAGTTGGAAAGAGCCTAAGCAGTTTAGGGTGTTCTAGTATGCTCGAGGCAGATCATTTTAAGGTCATGCAGTATGGCCCTAGGTAGAGGAGTTTTGTGTCATGTAGTGTGGACCGAGGCTGAGCGGTTGAGGGTTACGGATCGAGGGTTTATGATCATGCAGTGTGGATCGAGGCTGAGCAGTTTAGGGTCATGCAGTATGGAATGAGGCTTAGTAATATAGAGTCATGTAGTATGGATCATGGCTGAGTAGTTTAAGGTCATGTAGTATCAACTGAGGCGAAGCTATTGGGCAATATGGATTGAGGCTATGAATTTTAGGATCTTGTAGTATGGACCGAGGCTGAGTAGTTTAGGGTCATGCAGTATGGACCGAGGCTGAGAAGTTTAGCATCATGCAGTATGGACCGAGGTTGAGTAGTTTAGGGTCTTGCTGTATGGACAGAGGCGGTGCAATTAAGGGTCTTGCAGCATGAACCGAGGCTGCGCATTTTAGGGTCATGCAATATGGATCGAGGCGGAGCAATTTAGGGTCATGCAATATGGAACGAGGCTGAGCAGTTTAGGGTCATGCAGTATGTACTGGGTCATGCAGTATGGACCGCGTTTGAGCAATTTAGTGTCATGCAGTACAAACCAAGGCCGAGCAGTATAGTTTCGTGTAGTGTGGATCGAAGATGAGGAGTTTAGGGTCATGCAGTATGGACCGAGACAGAGCAGTTTAGGGTCATGCAGTATGGACCGAGGCTGAGGTGTTTGGGGTCTTACAGTATGGACTGCGGCTGAGCAGTTTAGGTTCATGCAGTATTGACGGAAGCTGTGCAGTTTAGGGTCTTGCAGTATTGACCAAGATTCAGTAGTATAGTGTCATGCGATAAGGACCGAGGCTGAGCAATTGAGGGTCATTCAGTTTGGACCGAGGATGAGCATTTTAGGGTCATGCTATCTCGATCAAGGCTTAGAATTTTAAGGTCATGCAGTGTGAACTGAGGCTGAGATATTTAGGGTCATGCAATATGGACCGAGGCTGAGCAGTTTACGGTCGTGCCGTATGGACCGAAGCAGAGCAGTTTACGATCATGCAGTATGGACCAAGGTTGAGTTGTTTACGGTCATGCAGTATGGACCAAGGCTGAGCACTTTTGGGTCATGCAATATGGACCAAGGTTGAGCAGCTTAGGATCATGCAGTATGGATCGAGGTTGAGTACTTTAGGGTCAAGCAGTATGGACCGAGGCTAAGCACTTCATGGTCATCCGGTATGGATTAAGGCAGAGCATTCTAGGCTCATGAAGTACTGACCGTGGATGAGAACCTAAGGGTCATGCCAAATGGTACGAGGCTAAGCATTTTAGGGTCATGCAATATGGGCTGTGCATGAACAATTTAGGGTCATGCAAAATGGACTGAGGCTAAGTAGTTTAGGGTCATGCAGTATGTACAGAGGCTGAGCAGTTTAGGGCCATGCAGTGTGGAATGAGGCTCAGAGGTTTAGGGTCATGCAGTATGAGTCGAGGCTGAGCAGTTTAAAGTCATGCAGTATGGATCGAGGCAGAGCAGTTAAGGGTCATGCAGTATGGAACGAGGCTGAACAGTTTAGGGTCATGCAGTATAGACCGAGTCATGTTGTATGGACCGATGCTGAGCAGTTTAGGGTTATGTAGTATGAACCGAGGCTGAGCGAATTGAGATCATGCAGTATGGACCGAGGCTGAGTAGTTTACAGCCATGCAGTATGAATCGAGGCTCGGTAGTTTAGGGTCATGCTGTAAGGACTGAGGCTGAGTAGTTTAGTGTCATGCAGTATGTACCAAGGCTGAGCAGTTTAGGGTCTTGCAGTATGGATCGAGGCTAAGTAGTTTCGGTCATAATGTATGGACAGAGGCTGAGCAGTTTAGTGTCATGCAATATGGACTGAGGTTGAGCAGTTTACGTTCATGCAGTAAGGACCGAGGATGAGCAGTTTAGGGTCATGCAGTGTGGACCGAGGCTGACCAGTTTAGGGTCATGAAGTTTTGTCCGAGGCTGAGTAGTTTATGAGCATGTCGTATGGATCGAGGCAGAGCATTTTAGGGTCATGCAGTTGGGACCGAGGTTGACCAGTTTACGGTCATTCATTATGGACCAAGCCTGAGCATTTATGGACCAAGGCTGAACAATTTACTGTCAGGCAGTATGGACCGAGGCTGAGGCTGTGCAGTTTAGGGTCATGTAGTGATGACCGAGGCTGAGCAGTTTAGGGTCATGAGTTATTGATTGAGGCTAAGCAATTTAGGGTCATGCAGTATGCATCAAGGCTGAGCATTTTAGGGTCTTGTAATATGGACCTAGGTTGAGTAGTTTAGGTTCATGCAGTATGGACCGTGGGTGAGGAGTTTAGGACCATGCAGTATGGGCTGAGGCTGAGCAGTTAGGGTCATTCAGTATGGATCAAGGAAGAGCAGTTTAGGTTCATGTTGTCTAGACCAAGGCTGAGAAGTTTAGGGCGATGCAGTGTGGACCGAGGCTGAGATGTTTTGGTTCATGCAATATGGACCGAGGCTGAGCAGTTTAGGGTCATGCAGTATCGGTCGAGGCTGAGGAGTTTATCCTCATGCCGTGTGGACCAAGGGTTTGCAGTTTAGTGTCATGCATTATGGACCAAGGATAAGCAGTTAGGGTCATGCAGTATGGAGCGAGGATGAGCAGTTTAGGGTCATGCAGTTTGGACCGAGGCTCTTAGGTCATGCATTATGGATTGAGGGTGAGCAGTTTACGATCCGATCATGCATTTGGTCCGAGGCTGATCAGTTTATGGTCATGCCTTATGGACCGAGGCTGAGTAGTTTACGGTCATGCAGCATGATCAGAGGCTGAGCTGTTTAGGATCATGTAGTACGGACCGAGGCTGAGCACTTTAGGGTCATGCAGCATGGACCGAGTGTGAGCAGTTTAGGATCATGCAGTATGGACCGTGCTTGAGCAGTTGAGGGCAATGCAATTTGGACTAAGGCTGAGAACTTTATGGTCATGCGGTAAGGACCGAGGCTGAGTGGTCTAGGGTCATGGAATATAGGGTCATGCAGTATGGATCGTGGATGAGATGTTTACGGTCATGCCATATGGTAGGAGGCTGAGCAGGTTAGGGTCATGCAGTAGGGACTGTGCTTAAGCAGTTTACAGTCATGCAAGATGGACAGAAGCTGAGCAATTTAGGGTCATGCAGTATGGATCGTGGCTGAGCATTTAGGGGTCATGCGGTATGGACTGTGGCTGAGCATTTAGGGGTCATGCCGTATGGACTGAGCATTTAAGGGTCATGGGGTATGGATTGAGCATTTAGGGGTCATGCGGTATGGACTGAGCATTTAGGGGTCATGCGGTATGAACTGAGCATTTAAGGGTCATGCAGTATGGACCAAGGCTAAGAAGTTTAGGGCCTTGTAGTATGGACCGAGGGCAAGGAGTTCATGGCCATGTAGTGTGGACCGCAGCTTAGTAGTTCAGGGTCACGCATTATGGGCCAAGGCTGAGAAGTTTAGGGTCATGCGGTATAAATCGCGGCTGAGTAGTTTTGGGTCATGCTGTATGGACCAAGGTTGAGCAGTTTAGGGTCTTGCAGTATGGACCTAAGCTGAATAGTTTAGGGTCATGCACTATGGACCGAGGCTGAGCAGTTTAGGGTCATGCACTAAGGAACAAGGCTGAGCAATTTGTGGCCATGTAGTGTGGGCCGAGGCTTAGCAGTTTAGGGTCATGCATTATGAACCGAGGCTTAAAGGTTTAGGGGCATACAGTATAAATCGAGGCTGAACAGTATTGTCTCTTACAGTGTGTACCAGGGCTAAAATGTTTAGGGACTTGTAGTATGGAGCGAGGCTGAGCACTTTGTTGTCATGCAGTATGGGTCGAGGATGAGCAGTCTAGGGTCATGCTGTATGGACCGAGAATGCGCAGTTTACGGTCATGCCGTATGGTACGAGGCTGAGCCGATTAAGGGTCATGTAGTATGGACCGAGCCTAAGCAGCTTAGAGTCATGCATGATGAACCGAGGCTGAGCTGTTTAGGGTCATGTAGTATGGAGCGAGGTTGAGCAGTTTAGGGTTATGCAGTATGGACCAACGCTGAGCAGTTTAGGGTCTTGCAGTGTGGACCCAGGTTGAGTATTTTAGGGTCATGCAGTATGGATCGAGGCTGAGCAATATAGGGTCATGCAGTATGGAACGAGGCTGAGAGGTTTAGGGTCTTGCATTTTGGATCGAGGTTGAGCAGTAGAGGGTTATGCAGTATAAATCGAGGATGAGCAGTTTAGGGTCATGTAGTCTTGACTGAAGCTGACTAATTTAGGGTCAGGCAGCATGGACCGAGGTTGAGCAATTTAGGGTCATGTCCTATGGATCGAGCCTGAGCAGTTTAGGGTCATGCAGTATCGACTGAGGGTGAGCCGTTTAGGGTCATGTAGTATGGACAGAGGCTGAGCTCTTTAGGGTCATGCAGTATGGATCGAGGATCAGCACTTTAGGGTCATGCAGTATCGACAGAGGTTGTGCACTTTAGGATCATGTTTTATGGATCGAGGATGAGCAGTTTACGGTCATGACGTACGGTATGAGGCTTAGCAGTTTGATGGGCATGTAGTATGGGCCAAGCCTGAACAGTTTAGGGTCACGCAAGATGGATTGAGGCTGTGCAGTTTAGGGTCATGCAGAATGGACCTAGGCTGAGCAGTTTATGGTCTTGCAACATGGACCGATGCCATGCAGTTTAAGGTCCTTCAGTACGAACCAAGGCTGAGCAGTTTAGGGGCATGCAACATGGGCCGAGGTTGAGCAGTTTAAGGTCATGAAATATGGACCAAGTTGGAGCAGTTTAGGGTCATGCAGTATGGACCGAGGCTGAGCACTATATGATCATGCGGTATGGACTGATGCTGAGCGGTCTAGGGTCTTGCAAAATAGTGTCACGCAGTATGGACCGTGGATGAGAAGTTTACGGTCATGCCATATGGTATGAGGCTGAGGAGTTTAGGGGCATGCAGTATGGACTGTGCTAAAGCTGCTTAGGGTAATGCAAGATGGACTGAGCCTGAGCAGTTTAGGGTCATGCAGTATGGACCGAGGCTGGGCATTTTACGGTCATGCAGTATACAAGGCTGAGCAGTTTAGGGTCATGCAGTATGGACCGAGGCTGAGTAGTTTAAGGTCATGCAGTATGGACCGAGGCAGAGCAGTTCATGGGCAGTCGAGGCTTAGCTGTTTAGGGTCATGCATTATGGACCGAGGCCGAGCGGTTTATGGTCATGCAGTATAAATCGAGGCTGAATAGTTTCGGTTTATGCAGTCTGGATAGAGACTAAACAGTTTATGGTCATGCAGTATGGACAGAGGTTGACCAGTTTAGGGTCAGGCAGTATAGATAAGCTTGAGCAGTTTAGGGTCGCATAATATGGTTCTAGGCTGACAAGTTTAGTGTCATGCAGTTTTGTCCGAGGCTGAGCAGTTTACGGTCATGTCGTATGTATTGAAGCTGAGCAGTTTCGGGTCATGCAGCATAGACCGAGGCCGAGCTGTTTAGGGTCATGTAGTATGGACCGAGGCTGAGCACTTCAGGGTCATGCAGTTTTGTCGGAGGCTGAGTAGTTTACGGTCATGCCGTAAGGAGGGAGGCTGAGAAGTTTAGGGTCATGTAGTATTGACCGAGGCTGAGTTGTTTAGGGTCATGCCGTATGGATTGAGGCTAACCACTTTAGGGTCATGCAATATGGACCGAGGCTAAGAACTTTAGGGTCATGCTGTATGGACCGAGCTTGAGCAGTTTAGGGTCATGCATTGTGGATCGAGGCTAAGCACTTTATGGTCATGCAGTATGCATCGAGGATGAGAGGTCAAGGGTCGTGCAGTATGGACCGAGGATGAGCAGTTTAGATTAAGCACTTTATGATCATGCGGTATGGGCCAAGGATGAGCAGTTTACGGTCATGTCGTATGGTACGAGGCTGAGCAGTTTGAGGGTCATGTAGTATGGATCGATCCTGAGGAGTTTAGGGTCATTCAAGATGAACCAAGGCTGAGCAGTTTAGGGTCATGCAATATGGACCAAGGCTGAGCAGTTTAGGGTCATCCTATCTAGATCGAGACAGAGAAGTTTAGTGTCATGCAGTGCAGACCGACGCTGAGATGTTTAGGGTCATGTAGTGGACAGAGCCTAAGCAGTTTAGGGTCATGCACGTGGGATCGAGGATTAGTAGCTTAGGGTCATGTAGTATGGACCGAGGCTATGCAGTTTAGGGTCATGCAATATGGGCCGAGGCTGAGTAGTTTTGAGTCTTGCAGTATTGACCGAGGATGTGCAGTTTAGGGTCACTCAGTATGGACTGAGGTGGAGTAGTTTAGGGTCATGAAGTATGAACCAAGGTTGAGCAGTTTAGGGTCATGCAGTATGGACCGAGGCTGAAAAGTTTATGGTCTTGCAGTATGGACCAAGTGTGAGCAGTTCATGACCATGTGGTGGGGAACGAAGCTTAGCAGTTCAAGGTCATGCATTATGGGCCGAGGCTTAGTAGTTTAGGGTCTTGCAGTATGGACTGAGGCTGACAAGTTTAGGGTCCTGCAATTTTTTCTGAGGTTGAGCAGTACACGGTCATGCCGTTTGGATCGAAGCTGAGCGGGGCTACGCACTTTAGGGTCATGCATTATGGACTGAGGCAGAGCAGTTTGGGGTCGTGTAGTATGGGACTAGGCTGAGTAGTTTAGGGTCATGCAACAAAACCTGGCACTGAGTAGTTTAGGGTCTTGCAGTATGGATAGAGGGTGAGCAGTTCATGGCCATGTAGTGTGGACCGAAGCTTATCTATTCAGAGTCATGCATTATGGGCCGAGGCCTAGCAGTTTAGGGTCATACAGTATAAATCAAGGCTGAGCTGTTTAGGGTCATGCTGTATGGACCGAGGCTAAGCAGTTTAGGGTCTTGCAGTTTGGACTTAGGCTGAGTAGTTTAGGTCATGCAGTAAGGATAGAGGCTGAGTCGTTTAGGGTCAGGCAATATGGAACGAGGCAGAGCAGTGCATGGCCATGTAGTGTGGGTTGAGGCTTCGCAGTTTAGGTTCATGCATTATGGACCGAGGTTGAGCGGTTCAGGGTCATGCCGTATAAATCGAGGCTGAGAAGTTTCGACACATGCAGTCTGGACCGAGGCTGGATAGTTTAGGGTCATGCAGTATGGACTGAGGTTGACCAGTTTAGGGTCATGCTATATAAATCGAGCTCGAGCAATTTAGGGTCATGCAGTATGGATCTAGGCTGACAGATTTAATGTCACGCAGGTTTGTTTGAGGCTGAGCTATTTAAGGTCATGTAGTACGGACCAAGGCTGAGCTCGGTATGTACCGAGGCTGAGCAGTTTAGGGTCATGCAGTATGGACCAAGCTTGAGCAATTTAGGGTCATGCAGTATGGACCGAAGCTGAGAACTTTATGGTCATGCAGTATGGATCGAGGATGAGCGGTCTAGGGTCATGCAGTATGGACCAAGTATGAGTAGTTTACGGTCATGTCATATGTTACGAGGCTAAGCAGTTTAAGGGTCATGTAGTATGAACCGAGCCTGAGTAGTTTAGGGTCTTGTAAGATGGAGGAAGAGCAGTTTATGGTCATTCGGTATGGTTAGAGGTTGAGAAATTTAGGGTCATGCAATATGGACTGAAGCGGAGCAGTTCAGGGTCTTACAGTATGGACATAGGCTGAGTAGTTTAGGGTCATGCAGTATGGACCGAGGCTGAGCAGTTTAAGGTCATGTAGTATGGAACGAGTCTGAGCAGTTTAGGGTCTTGCATTATGGATCGAGGCTGAGAAGTTTATGATCATGCAGTATAAATTGAGGCTGAGCTGTTTAAGGTCATGCAGTTGGACCGCGGCTGAATAGTTTAAGGTCATGCAGTGTGGACCGAGGTTGAGCAGTTCTTACTCATGCACTATGGATCGCGCTTGAGAAGTTTAGGGTCAGGCAATATGGACCGAGGTTGACGTGTTTAGGGTGATGCAGTTTTGTACAAGGTTGAGCAGTTTACCGTCATGCCGTATGGACTGAGGCTGAGCAGTTTAGTGTCATGCAGTATGGACCAAGGCTGAGCACTTTCGGATAATTCTGTATGGACCGAGGATGAGCACTTTAGGATAATTCTGTATGGACCGAGGATGAGAAGTTACCTTCAAGCCATATGGTACGAGCTTGAGAAGTTTAAGGGTCCTGTAGTATGGACCGAGCCTGAGCAGTTTAGGGTCAGGCAAGATGGATCCAAGCTGAGCAGTTTCGAGTCATGCAGTATGGACCGAGGCTGAGCAGTTTAGGGTCTTGCAATATGGACCGACCCTGAGTAGCTTAGGGTCATGCAGTATGGACCCAGGCTGAGCACTTTAGGATCATTATGTATGGACCGAGGATAAGCAGTTTACGGTCATGCCATATGGTACGAGCTTGAGCAGTTTAAGGGTCAGGTAGTATGGATCGAGCCAGTGCAGTTTAGGGTCATGCAAGATGTATCCAGGCTGTGTAGTTTAGGGTCATGCAGTATGGACGGGGGCTGAGCAGTTTAGGGTCTTACAATATGGACCGAGCCTAAGTAGCTTAGGGTCATGTAGTATGGTTCGAGGCTGAACAGTTTCTTGTCATGTTGTATGGATCGAGGCTGAGAAGTTAAGGGTCATGTAGTGTTGATCGAGAATGAGACGTTTAGGGTCACGCAGTATGAACCGAGGCTGAGCAGTTTAGGGTGTTGCAGTATGGACCGAGGCGGAGCAATTTAGGATCATGCGATATGGACCGAGGATGAGAAATTTAGGGCCCTGCAGTATCGATCGAGGCTGAGCACATTAGCGTCATACAATATGCACCGAGGCTGATAAGTTTAGGGTCATGTAGTTTTTACTGAGGCTGAGTAATTTAGGGTCATGCATTATGGGCCGAAGCTGAGCAGTTTAGGATCATGTCGTATAAACGGAGGCTGAGAAGTTTAAGGTCATGTTGTCTGGACCGATGCCGACCAGTTTAGGGTCATGTAGTTGGAAAGAGCCTGAGCAATTTAGGATTTTCCAGTATGCACCGAGGCTAAGCATTTTAAGGTCATGTAGTATGGCCCGAGGCTGAGCAGTTTTGGGTCATGTAGTGTGGATCGAGGATGAGCAGTTTAGGGCCATACAGTATGGACCGAGGCTGAGCAGTTTAGGGTTACGGACCGAGGCTTTAAGATGCCGCAATTCCTCCCTATGAAACAAAAAACTGGGAGCATCTTCGATAAACTCAGTTTTATCTTCGAGTGGCGTGAGGGCGGAAAGGTCCTAGGTTATGAGAAGCGTCCCATTCAAGATTTGAACGCGCAGCGGTCCTCATAATAAACTATTTGTGAGTGCTTCTCAAGGAGGGAGTTCTAAAGTGACAGTTTCTCCTCTAGCAGGGGGAAAGAAAAGGAAAGGCTCCACCCCTACCTGAACTTGTGCACTGGCTCCAGTTAGTGAATGTACTCGAGGACATAGGGGCATCAAACTTCCTGTGATCTCAGAACTAGGAGGTAGTTCTTCTTCCTTTGATCATTAGCAACTCCCCCAGTGTCACCTTCTGTGCTTTCTCCACCATCTTCTGTCTCTCCTGAATTGTTTTCTTCTTCTTCAGAGACTGAAGCAAATGACTCCGGCCCTTTTGAGCCCAATGTTATTGCTTTAGACCAGGAGGTGACTCTGGATCTCAGGGAGGTACCCCTAAATCCAAGGATAATTCTTGAGCAGAGCCATCTCCGATGGAGACTAAAAAGGTTGAAGGCCCCGAAGCAACTGCTCCAGGAAAGGAATATGATGTTAATGTGGCCTCTGCGTCTCAGGGGTTTAATGCCCTGACCGAGTCAGGGGCTATGATTCATGAAGAAGGGCTTGTAGTTAATGATGTCCCTGAGTACTAAGAGGCTGATGCCCCTGAAGGCCTAGATCGTGAAGATGAAGGAGTTAAGATTTTTGTGGCCAAGATTTTGGCTGTTGAGGGTGCAAGCCAGATGGAAGGAACCATGGCTGAAGCTGAATCAGTGATTGGCGAAAGGCCAAAGGGCAGAGGCAGTTCCTGAACTTGCCAAAGCTAACATGGCAGTTTCGGTGGGTGAGAAGCAAGGGGAACAAGTTTCTTCGGAACCTGCTGGGACAGAAGTGGAGGGCTCCATAGGCGAGGGTCAAGGCAGTGAGGCAGGTATTGAAGAATCCATATAGGTTGATGTTAGGTGCCTCGATCTCACCATTCGGATCTAGATGATCTGGTGGCAACTATCTCGAGTTTTTAATGAATCCGAGATTTGAGATCGCTCTCTTAGAATCTTGCTCATGAGCAAGGGCAGATACACCAACCGATAAGAGAGGAATTTAAGGTGGGTTCAGAACTTACTCGGGCTGGCTCACGTGGGAACCCTCTTAGGTCACGAAGAAATCCACCCAGCTGCTTTAGCTGGTTCGGAATCGCCTCCCTTGACCTGCAATCCTCTTGTTTTCTGCACAATACTTATATGATTAATTTGTAAGACAAGTGAGTCAAAGAGACCCACCCTTGAGCGGAAGGTTCAAATACAGATGGAAAAGGGAAGAAAACTTGACGACGAGGCAAGACTAACATGACAGCCGAGAAGTTATCAACTCGGAGTGGTAGCAAGACCGGCATGGTTCTCAAGACCAGCACAGTGGCAATACTACTCGAAATTGAGACCGATATGGTGGTGCTCGGCTAAGTTTACCCTCAGTCAAGTGAGAAGAGAAAAGATAGTGAAAAGAAGACACGAGACAGCAAAGAGATGGGGTCCCGACGACGCTAGGCATTGCCACTCACGATTGTGGAGTAGCAGTGTCGTGGCCCTTGGGCGGCGCGCGACACTACTGGTCATGGTTAGAGAGTGAGAAATGAACTACGGGAGGTGCTAGGCATCACCATTGGCAACATAAGGAGACAACAGGCCCCCACGTGGGTGGCAATAGTCTCTAATGAAACATGTGGCGATAGTCATTTGTGAAGCGCATGACGGTAATTCTCACGAGGCTCACGGTGATATGCATGGGGCGAGAGAAGGACGCGATAAGCACCGAACACCTGGAGGAAGCTCATGGACAGTGATAGACATTGTCGAAACCTCTAGCGAGCAGAGATGAGTGTCACCGTCTATGATAGACACGCAATAGGGGAGGACCCTTGCAGGTGGCAACAAGTTTCGCCATCTGGGTTCTTCACTGAGACATCGAAGCCACGTCTGTGGGCGGCGATGAGAAGCATCGTCTACAAGCCTCATTGAGAGAGAGAAATAAATGAACGGAAGGGGAAGGAGACTCGCACATGGTGCTGCCATCGTCATGCGTGACCTGTGAGACTTCAGGGGAGGCAAGCACGGCACTGCTACAGTCGTGTATGACCTCCATAAGGAACTCAGACAGAGACGAGGGAGAAGAAAGAGGAAAGAAGAAAATAAAAAGAAGAGTGAGAATGTTTACCTCGAACCTAAGGGAAACAGTCAAAAGTTCCTCTCACCTTACCCTCTCTTTCAAACGTGACCTAGCAATGAGAAGAAAGAGAAACTGTATTACGTAAAAACTCTCTTTTGTGAAAGGTTGAGTCCTTTAGTGCGTACAATGATGGACTGTATATATAGTATTTGCCTCAAACATGGGTGGATGATCAAAAGTAACTCTAATTGCTAGAAATTAAGATTAATTTGAATTAAAAGAAATTAGAAAATAAGGTGCAAAAATGACAGATTTGCCTCTTCCTAACAATTCATGGAATTTCAGAACAATCCTTGTGCTTTCCTAGACCTTGTGTGATCTTGCATGGATGATCCGGGGTCGCTCTGATGCCCAGTTGATCGTAAGATGATTGTTTTCTTATAGGGCTCGACATGACGATCAATTTGATACCAACTTCAAGCAATGGATCGTGTTTTTAGTGCTCGATCATGTGACTTTAAATTTGAATAGATCTTGAAACTTTGGATTGATAGTGTACTCGGTCCTTGATGTTTTCGGTGATATCTTCTCTGAATTACACTGAACATGCCGTTACGATCGCAGGGCAACAAACGTAGCTCAATTCTATGCTCGAACGAGGATATTGGAACTTTGGAATTTTGGCCGAAATCTGGAATGCAGTCACTTCGTCTGCAAGACCCAATCGTTCATCACGTATGGGGTTCAAGTCAGTGATAGCCCGAGACCTTACGCACACGATGGAATTGGTCTTGTGTCGATCGAGCTAGTGAGGGATGTGATTTGGCCGCTCGTGCAAGGCACAATGCTTTAAAAATTCCTGTACATTCTTCACGGATCAGCGACTTCTCTCTAGCTTTTCTTTTTTCTCGGGTATCGTCACGGGCATGCCACATATCGAATCACTCGTCTTGACTAGACGAACATGCTCACCAAACTTGAGCATGATCTGACTTTGAACGAGCGAGATATGATCATCGAAAGTCACTATTCGTGACTTCCCCTTCCATGGCATGGGGTTGCAGAGTGGCCGCACGGTAATAGCGTGTGGCCCCTTCTGTTTCACTCTTTTGCCTATAACATTTTCCTGGAGTGTCCGTTCTAGCTGAAATTTGACCCCTAGGGGTTTTCAACCGTGCTGGATCCAATGGTAGTGGTCCCATAATAATTTGAGACACCAAAAATATAGCTCTAGTTATAGGGGTCGAGGTGTTAGAGGTCGATTCTGTCGTTGTTTCTCAGTCTGCAGTACCTTAAATATGTCAGAATGTGACGAAACTTGGTAGGTGACTTTTGAGAGACCTCATGAAGACCTTGGTCAATTCTAGGGCTATTTTGAGACTACAGGAATTTCCACTATTTGCTAGGCTTTATTGAGTGGGGGCCTCATGTTGATGAAAAATATCTTCCAATAGCATGCCCGCCGAATGTTGTGCTTCAAGAGAATCATGAAGTGCAATTATTTGAGAAGTTTGAGGGATCTTGTTGAAGTCCTCACCCTCAAGGGACTATTTGCGATTCTGAAGCATGAGGCTTTTGTAAGGGCCTCCTCGGACAGAATCAAGCCTTTTTCGAAGGCTAAATAATATGAATTGATAGGTTCACTGCTACGCCAGGTTTGAATTTTACGCTCAGGGTATCTCTGTAGGTCCCGTCTAGTGGGGTCCAGTTGGGGGCTTCTTATCCATCCCGAAAGTCTGGTCTCATGTAGACTAAAGGATTTTGACGCGACATACCTTGAAGCCTATGGTAGGTTAAACCCTGAATTTTTCACTTTCTTACCTTTGTGATGGTCCTTAGAATTTTTGGAGGGATCTTTTGGTCATCGTCCTCACCCACAAGGACTCTTGTTGTTGTTGAACTGGGGAGATCTTATGCGGCTCTTACTCCCTGATGAGCCATGTTGTTGTGATTGTTGGGAGGCCGTATTCGGCTGTCACTTCCTGATGAGCCATGTTGTTGTGATTGTTGGGATATCTTATTCCCTGATGAGCCATGTTGTTGAACTACAGGGGATCATATGTGGCTCTCACTCCCTAGAGAGCCATCATGAAGTGTGAGATATCATATGCGGCTCTCACTCCCAAGCAAGCCATCTGGTGTTGCGATTAGATGCTGGTTTTTGAGGATTTTGGGCAGACCTCAACAACCAGGATTGTTACTGTTTGAAAATCGAATGTCGGCTGAGGCGGTGGTCGTGCGTCAGCCTGTCTTGTCGGTCCAAGTGCCCTTTTGAGAGTTTTCACTTGAACAGGGGAAGTGGCAACGTGAAGACAGTTTTCACCAACTTCTATTATTTTTGGGCTCTTTTACCCATGACCTCACCGTCATGTGCACCCTTTCCATCCGGTTTTGCTCATGACGCCCTTTTAGTTTCACAGTGCCTGGATTGTGTCTTTCATGGAACTCTCTTACTCATGGTTTCATGACCATGCCCATCCGTCATTTTTACTTATAGCATTCCCTTGTCCTGGTGTACACCATGCCCATTTTTCCATGTGAAGGCGTATTTAGAGTGGTGCCTTCGAGACCTGTGCGAAGCCGTTTAATGTCATGTGGCCAGGATGTGCACTATAGTTTAGGGTCATACAGCGATAGTAGTGGTAATGAATGGTAGTTTGTGGAGGCCATAGAGTGAACTTGGTGATGACTTTGACCCACTAGAGAAGATGGCATGAAGTTGCCTTGTGAAGAGTTGATGATGAATGGACGGTGGGTGAACAATGGTGACCCACTAGCTGACGGCGAGTATGGCTTGCAGAAGGGTTCACCATTTGGTGAGCATGGGTCAGACTCACTGATGGAAAAGATGGTAATGATGGTGAAGGTAGTGCACGCACACGAATGGGCCGGCTAGGGAAGGCATGCATGAACATGCACGTAAAGGGCGTATGCATGTATGTAGACTCACTGGGGAGAAAATGGAGGTGGTGTGCACACACAAACGGGTCAGTTAGGGAGGACGTGTGTGAAGATGCATGTAAAGGGCATGTGCACGTATGTGGGGGTGTCTTTAAGGTCATGCCTCCTAGACCTAGGCAAAGAAGTTTAAAGTCATGCGGCCAAGATGTGCACTATGGTTTAAGGTCATATAGCTTGGATAGTGGTTATGCAGTCTAAAGTCATGCAACGAGGACCATGTAGTTTAAGATCGTGCAATTAGACCTCCACTGCAGTTTAAGGTCATATAGTTTGAACCATGGATGTGCAGTTTAAGGTCATGCAGCATGGACCAAGGCTGTGCAGTTTAAGGTCATGCAACACGGACCAGGGCTATGCAGCTGAAGGTCATGCAGCATGGACCAGGGTTGTACAGTTTAAGGTCATGTAGCACGGACCAGTGTGTTGATCGTCATGTAGGTAAAGCTACATGGGGGATGGGTTGTGGATAGCAATCTGACTCCTTGGGGATAAGGATAATTAAGGCTATACATGAGCAAAGAGGTTAAGATAGAGATGGCGAGACTAGAGAAGTGGCAGACAGACATGACTTCACTGGGGATTAGAAGGTCCAATGTGACCTCTCATGGATAATGAGCAATGGCATATATGTGATTCTGCTGAGGATGACAAGCCAGAGCACAGACGAACCTCTTGAGGGTTGAGAGGATAAGAATGGCCCTAAACTCCCTAGGGATAGTGGGTCATAATAAGATGTGACTTTCACTGGGATGTTGGTGTGAAACAAACCCATTAGGGGTTAAAGGGGTAGGTATGACTCTTGGGATGTTGATGAATTAGCGAGGAGGTGGTCTATCTCTCGGTTGGAGTTGTGTGTATGGACCATTTGTCGTGCTGTGCGTTACAGTTTTAGGTTCATGACTATGCAGTTTAAAGTCGTGCGGCTATGTAGTTTAAAGTCGTATAACTCGGACCATGGCTATGCAGTTTAAAGTCGTGCGGCTAGGACCATGCAGTTTAGGGTTGTGCAACTAGACCTTCGCTACAGTTTAAGGTCGTATAGTTTGGACCACAGTGCTAAGCCTTTTAACGTCAAGTGGCCAGGATGTGCTCTATGGTATAAGGTCACACAATCGGACCATGGTTGTGCAATTTTGAGTCGTGCAATGAGAACTATATAGTTTAAGGTCATGCAGCACGGATAGTGGTCGTATAGTTTTGAATCATGAGACAAGGACTATGCAGTTTAAGGTCATGCAACTTGACCACCACTACAGTTTAAGGTCATATAGTTTGGACCATGCAGTTTAGGGTCTTGCATGAGAAGGTGGACGGTGGAACATGGAGCAAGGTTTTCCTGGTGGCGGTGATGTACTTATGTCGGGGAAAGGCAATGCCGGTAGGGGAAAGAACAGGGACAGACGGGGTTTTCCGGCTGTCGTGGAGTGTTCCCGGCTAAACCCGAAGGGTTACAAAGGAGATGAAAGGTCATGAGAAGGTGGATGGTCGCTGCGGGAAGGTAGTTGGGGAAACTGAGGAAGCACAAGGGTTAGTGCCCTCTAGGAATTGGGGATGGTGGGAACCAAGGTACAATAAGGGCATGTGCAACATTAAGTCGTATGCGGCACTGCCTTCGCATGTCTCTAGGCCACGTATGACGAGAGCCACATTTAGGAGAACGCTGGTTGCGACGATGGTCTCGTGCAGCTTTGGCTTTCCCATGGTGATGGTAGAATACAGCATTGTGTTGCACACGGCAATGGCTGCGAATGGTGTTGAGTCACGCGCGGTGATGATCATGGACGACGATGTCTCGTGGGGGCCAAGAGTGATGGCAAACGAGAAGGATGTGCCGCCGCGGTTTGTTGAAAGCCAAATCCTCCAGCTCAACCGTGAGGTCCATGTTGTTTCATCATGGGCCGGTCCCTTGGAAACTATCCATGCCTCTTCAGATGAAAGCTGACTTGGAAGTGGTTGGCTCCTTCTTTTGGCCTGTAATCATCCTCTTTGGTAGCACTGAAGCTAGCTTCTCCAAGTGGTTTTTCTTCTTCTTCATGACGAGAGAATCTCTTTGGTGGGTTTGCTTCTTCTTCATGAGGAAGACATTTCTTTCGTGGGTTTGCTTCTTCTTCATGAGGAGAGTGTTGCTTTTTGGCCTGTAGCCGTCTTCTTATCCTCAAATGCAAGAGCGTTGTAACTTCCCTAGTAATGGGCTTTTGATTGTAACTTGTAACTCTTTTTAATGCAATGAAAGAAATGAGATTCTTTTGAACTGGCTTAATGTTCTTCTTTCCATTTCCTTCTTTACCTTACTGCGTACACCACATTTTGGGGATACATCAAGGATAGTACTTCTTTAAGTATCGGCCATTGATAGGGGCATTGCCTCTCCTCCATCCGAGTTTGTCAGTACATAGGCCCCATTTGGTGTGACCTTTTTACTATGAATGGACCTTCCCACTTGGGCTCGCATTTTCCTTTGCGACGCCCATTCATGATAATTGGTCTCTTGATCGCTAAGACTAGATCGCCTTGAGCAAATGAGTGAACCTTGACAGACTTGTCAAAGGCTCTCTTCATTATTCCTTAATTGAGCTCGAGGTTCTGCTGGGCCTCTAGCATCTTTTCGTCAAGGGCATCCAGCTCTTAGTAACGGAGCTTGACCCTCTCCTCTTCAGTCTGTCCTTGATGTATAGCGACATGGAGTGAGAGTATTTGAACCTCAAGGGGTAAGACCGCCTCACCTCCATACACCAGGGAATAAAGAGTGGAGTTTGTAGCATTCCGAGTGGTGGTGCAATAAGCCCACAGAGCATTAGGCAGATTCTCGTGCCAATTCTTCTTTGACTTCGAAACTGACTTCTGAAGCACCCCGCACAGAGTTTTGTTCAATGCCTTAGCCAAACCGTTGACTCGAAGCTAGCACATAGTCGAGTACTTCCACTCGAAGCTGAACTAGTTGGCTAGGCGATCAACAAGATGGCTTCTGAACTGGGGGCCATTATCAGAGATAATCCGGTCCGGAACTCCGAATTGGTAGATGATGTGATGACGCATGAAGTTGGCCACCACAATCCCTGAAACCTGCTTGAGAGGGATCGCTTTAGCCCACTTAGAAAAGTAGTTTTTCACTGTCAGAATGATGGCATGACCCAAGGCGAAAGCGGGATCGATGGGTCCTACATTGTCCATACCTCACTAGGAAGAGGGTCACAATGTCACTATAGGGTGGAGACGACCCGAGGGTTGATGAATAAGGCTTGAGTGGATCTGGCACACCTGACATCTTTTGGCATAGTTTGGAGCATCACTCACCATGGAAGGCCACTAATAGCCGAGTCTGTGTATGCGTTCGTAGAGCTTAGGGTCGGATTGATGCATCCCGTAGATACCCGAGTGCACTTCTTCGAGTACTTTGCTTGCCTCCTGTGTATCGATGCATCTGAGGAGAATTCTATCAAATGATCGATGAAAGAGGACATATCCATCGAGAAGGGTGTACTTAGTGGACATTCGTCGTATGCCGTTGCATTCCGCCAGATCCTAAGGTAGCCTTCCATGCTTTATGAAGTCCATGATAGGCTTTCTCCAGCCCTCTACTTGTTCAACCTCCGCACACATTGGGTTGAAGAATTCAGGCTGCTACTCCTTGACCTTGGATTCTTTTCCTTGGGACATTTCTTGCTCTGCCTCAATGACATCCTTAGCTGCGAGGAGTGCCCCGAATGGGTAAGGCGGGCATTCAAGGAAGACATCCATCTCATCATCTACATCGACTTGGTTACCCAGACTGGAGTGGGCCCTGATGAAGACAATTGAATGGTGGCGCCGAGCATTCAGAGTGCATCAGCCTGTGACTTTAGCCTTCTAAGGATATGACTCAAGGAGAAATCGTCATCGTCCAACTCAGCGATTTAGGGCCCAAGTCATATAGGTGTGCAGGTCCTGTTTTGAGCACTCAAACATGTGCTCCTTTTTTTAGTGTGTTGTGCAGCAAGTTTTGAGCACATGTTTTGAGTGCTCAAAACATAAAGCACTCATGTTTTGAGTACTCGTAGAACACTCGAAACAGCAACATGTTTTGAAGACTCAAAACATGTTTTGAGCACTCATAGAGCACTCAAAACATATTTTTTGAGTGCTCAAAATATATGCTTGAGTTTCGAGCGCTCTATGTTTTGAGTCCTCAAAACTGAGTTTTGAACAGTTAAAACTCAAAACTCATGTTTTGAGTACTCAAAATTCAAAATATTTTGAGTCCTCAAATTTCAATGACTACTAAAAACTCATAGAGTACTCATAAACTCATTTAGTACTCATAAACGCATTGAGTTTTTCATCAATGACCTTATGTTTGACTTCTTCTTTTAAATAAAAGAGGAATTTTTCTTTTGTCGATATTTTATTTTTTAATATTATTTATTTCATGGACTTTTGGTGTATCAATAAAGTCAAATTTTACTTCATGGCCTTCAATGTCTGCTTTTATTCTAGTGTTATCAATTTTAATTGGAGAAGGCATATTTAAGAAGGGACTTCCCAGTATAACAGGTTAACTTAATCCTTTAACCATTATGAAGGGAAATTTAAACCGTTCACCATTATTACAAAACGCTGCATCACACAGTTTATAATTTATTAACATCTTGCTACCATCAGTAGCGCTTAAAATCTGTGTGGTTTTGCTAAAATATTTTGTTGAAACTAGTCCTTCATCTATATAAGTTAAATCTGCTCCTAAATTTATAAAAGCAGTAGTTTGAAAGTTATATTCTTTTTGGACAAATATTTTAACAATGGTAAACCATCTCTGAGTTATTACTTTGTCCAAGAGGTTAACATATTTACAGTCTTGTATTTTCTCTAACATGTTACATTTGGTTGAAGTTTCAGGGTCATCTAGTATTTTTGGAAGAGTATCTTCAACCTCAAGTGGTAGTAGATTATGATTATAATCATGCATTAAATTATTAAATTCTTCTTCAATATTTTCATTCTCATTTGCTTTAAAAGTAGGGTTAGCCATTTCCAATATTTGAACTCTAGCGTTCAGAGTTACGAGCTCACTGCGAACCTCATTTATCTCATTTTTTAACTCAAGACTTGAAGGTTCCCTTTGAATTTGTGTTTTATTTTGAACTCTTTTCAAAATATCAGTATAACTATAATCTTCCTTAGTTGGTATGAGGGAAGGTTTAGGGGTAGAAGAGCTAGAGGGTTCTTTGGCCATATTAATGTATTGTATTAAGGCTTCCTTTTTAGCCTCTAGGTCACTTATTTTGTCAATTAATTTTATAACAAAATTTTCTTCTTTTGTTAGAGTATTAAAGTTTAAACCATTCATATCCATAGTGGCCACTAAGAAATTACAATGGCAGTCGTCATCAGGCACATTATCAAAGTCTGAATCAGAGTTTGAACTTGTGAAAATTATTTCTTCGTCATTCATTTCTCCAATGAGCATTTCATTGTCGAAGTTCGAAGACTCTTCTGAGTCATCTCATTTTATTAACAGAATATTAAATAATTTTGAGGTCAACTTCAAGAGCATTAATTTTCTTTTTTATTCTGCATTTATTTTTATAATGACCTACCTTCTCACAGTTATAGCAAACTGGAGTTTTTCTTTTTCTCCTTTGTTTGAAAGAGTGATCTTGTAAAAGAATTTTAGGAAAAGTATTTTTCTTTCCTTTTGAATATTTAGACTTTGTTTTACGTGGGTCTTTATTTATTTTTTTATGGGTAGGATTGGAAGTGGGCAAAGTATTATACCCAAATTGTTTACAAAAATCTCCTAATACTTTTTTCTCAGTCATCCTTTTCTTTTCTAATTGTCTTCTCGGTTTAAAGTATGTGCATAACATAATGCCTTCAGCACAGATTTCTACTGAGAGTTCTGCAAGAGTATAAAGAGAGTAAGGAATCATTCCCCCCCATGTTTATTTTTTAGTCGTGTTTTGACCTTTCCGATGAATAGATGGGGAACTTCGAAAATAAATTTTTCTGTCCAATGGTCGGACTTACTATCCTCCCTAGAAAGTAATATGGAGTAAAACACATCTTTATACCATTTAAAATGTGAAAGAGTTAGGCATCTTAAATTTGAAAGCAATCCTTAGATCTAGCTGATAAGAAGGTTGTACTTCCCACAAAGTGAAGTGTGATGGTATAAATTAAAGTATTTACTGCATCTCCCTCAGTAACTATAGTTTCTTGGACCTGTCCTGGTCCAATTTCAGTTTTGACTTCCCATTGCTTGATGGCATTTAAAATTTGATCTTTAGCTTCTTCTTCCATATGGAAATCCCAACAGCCTTTGAGCCACCCTCTGAAACCACATATAATGGCTTTGACAATCTCATGGTCTTTATTCTTACTTGCTTTACAAGTGGTGGCATACATAGTCATATGTTTCATGAGGTCAAGGATTTGGCTTTTAGACATGTCATCTATATTTCAATTTACAATAGATCTTCTTGAATAGCATACCGAACTAGTAATCAGGTCTTCTTCAATTTGGAAATCTACAAGAGTCGGTCTAGGATAGTACATCCTGGTAAGAGCTACAAGTCTAGTTTTTCTCCAGTAATCAATTTGATCAATATCTAAGCTCTCTGGTTTAAAAGCTTCTTCTATTTCTTCTATTCTTTATTTGTAATATTTTGGTTTTCTTGAAGAACTTGTACATTTCCACTTGTTTCTCCTTTAGCATCTATGTTTAATTTTTCGATCTCTTTTACCAGTTCATCCACCAATTCTTTGTTATCTTCTTTCTTCTTGATTGCTTGCAGGCTAAACTTTCCTGCCACTATACTTGGTGGTGGTTTAAATAAGATTGCTTCTTTATCTTTTTCCTCCTTCTTCTCTTATTGTTGAGGCTTTATTTTATTTAGAACATTTTCTATTTAATTAGTTTGCTTCCCTATAGTCTGGAGGAAGAGATTTGTATAATTATTGTGTTCTATTATATGAGGTACTGCCTCAAGTTTGGCCATATGATTATCAGATTCTTTAGGCCCAAGTTTATATGGCGAAGCTTTTACTTCATGTTTTTCCCTTTTTAATTGTAAACTTGATTCAAGAGGATGGATAACTTCAATTGTTTCCCCTTTGATTGGATGATAAGTCTAGAAAACACTTTGAACTGTATTTATATTTTCTTCTGGTTATTTTACTCCTTCCTTTTTAAGAATATATTTAAGTCATTTAAAGAATTTTACATATGTTTTGTGTTGTATCAAAAATTTATTAAACTTTATATGAAAAATATTTCTCAATTCTTCTTTGAACTCTTGAAAGAACCAATCTCTTATTTGTTTGTTCTCATCAGAGAGAAAGTCCTTTTCAATCCATTCCTTAATAATAATAAACTCATCTGGTTTCTGAAGTGTAAGAACTTCGAAATCGAATTCGGAAAGGGTTGGTTCTTCGGTTTCAGTTTGTGAAGAACTAGGAGTATCAAATTTGTAGAATGGGTGTTGGACTTGGTTTGGATTTCTTCTAAGTCCTTCAAGAACAATCTTGTTATTTTGGGCTTTTTCATAATCGGTTTGAGGAATAGAAGAGTCGAGGTTCTACATGGAATTCTAAGAACGATATTTGAAATATTTAGCCAAGTTCTCCTAGAAGATGGAAATTGTATTTCTATTTCTCCATTTGGATATTCGATAATTTGTTGCGGTTCCCTATTTTCAGGAGCTGTTATCTGGGTTTCGAACTGGAGAGACCATCTTTCAGGGTAATTTTACCTGTTTCCAAGATACGGACTTAGGTATAACAAGATTAGATTTATCCATATTTGTTTGAAAGAAGATAGTTTATCCTTTAGTATCCATTTGCCTAGCATTTGGACATAGAGTGTTCATGACTTTATAGCAGATTATGTAAATGAATGCAAGATTTTGAGATCCAGTATCCATATCAAAACCTTGGGTTTTAAGGTTAAGGGTTAAAACTTTTAACATGTTTGAATATGATATTGCTACCGAGAAGTTCCGAAAGCAATTAAAATATATAGGTATGTTGCAGAGAGTTGATTCAACGATCCCTAAAAGAGAGTCGTTAAACTTCCAGTGTCTGCTATCTCTTAAGCAGAGTAAAATCGAATTATTTAGACCGGTTCTAGTTAAAGGTTTTACAGTTATTTGAACAAGACCAATATGAAGATAGTTAAATTCTTTCGTTTTATGCTCTTTTATCATTCTAGATGAAAGAAGTTGGAAACTATCTTGGTTTTCCATTACCGAAATAGTTTCTTCAATAGTTTTAATTGAAACACTACTCTTAAATTTAAAAGTTCCTTTTTCATATACATTAGTTGTAGGAACCTTAGGAATATTCTAGTTTTGGATTTATTTTTTTATATTATCTATAATGACTTCTTCTCTATTGGTAACACGTAGGGTATTACTAGAACTAGAAGCAACTCTATTTGATAATGTTCTGAATAAGTTTCCCTTTTAATCTTGGTATTACCCCTGAGTCAATTGGAAACAGTCCTTACACCTTACTGCGCTTCGGCCTTGGTGGTCTTTCGGTCACAATGACTTTAGATTTTTTAGCAAGATTTTAATAGACAAATTTGTTCAGTTCGCCACTTAATACAACTGGCTCTGATACCAAAGTAGCAGAAGAGACTAATAATAAGATAGAAAGCACATAACAAAGAAGGCATAGACATAGAAAGCACATAGAACAATTACTTGATAATTAACAAGATGTGTATATATAGGTATGTGTATATGTATACATACGTTTATGGATGTATATGTACATATATGTACACATATGTATATATATTTATACATATATATATACATGTGTGTATATTTGTATACATATATTTATAAACACATATATGTATATACACTTATACACATATATGTGTATATGTATATAAAAATATATGGGTATATACATATATGTATTTGTATATATATTATATACAAATACACATATATGTGTATACACATATACACATATACACATATTTATAAGTATATACATATAGATATATATACATATCTACATGTATATGTGTATATATGTGTATATATATCTATATATATAAATATATACATGTATATATATACAAGTATACACATGTATTTATACATGTATATGCATACATGCATAAATTTATATGTATACAAGTAAATATTTATATATAAATATACATAAATA
>NW_006497436.1:169881-190546 GCF_000471905.2 Amborella trichopoda
TCATTTGGATGAAGTTGCATCATAAGGTTGCAGACAATTCATGGCTTTAATAGAGCAATAGAAAATTTTTGCATATCCACAAGACTTCTACAGTAATTCCATAGATTTTTACTGAATATACATATATATACATATATGTATATATATATATAAAATAAGATTTTTTCTAGAGAAAAATTTCTATATTATTTAAAAGAAGAAATAAAATACAAAAATAACGAAGAAAAGTTATCTCTCCCAGAGACTCAAGAAAAAATTAAATCTTTAAAAATTGAGATGGAAAGAGATATATGTGCCAATATTCCCAATGCCTTTTGGGATAGAAAGCAACATATAGTTGAAATTCCATAGGAACCAGATTTCTGAGAAGGCAAAATACCTACTAAAGTAAGGCCTATTCAAATGAATAATAGCTTGCTCAAAATCTGCAAAAAAGGGATAAAAGAATTGTTGGACAAAAAACTTATTAGAAAAAGTTCATCACGCTAGAGTTGTTCGGCCTTTTATGTGGAAAAGGCCTCTGAAATAGAAAGGAGGGCTCCAAGATTGGTTATAAAGTACAAACCACTTAACAATGTTTTAAGATGGATCAGATATCCAATCTTAAACAAAAGAGATCTCTTAGATAGACTTGTCAACGCTTGTATATTTTCAAAATTTGATCTCAAATAAGGCTATTGGCAAATCTAAATTGCTGAAAAAGATAAATACAAAACTGCTTTTAATGTTCCATTTGGACAATTCAAATGGAATGTTATGCCATTTGGATTAAAAAATGTACCATCAGAATTCCAAAATATATTTCCTCTTCTGATTAAGAGAAATCAGAGGTTTCATCGTCAATTTGAAGTATCTCAAATAATTGTTTTTTAATATTATAATCGATTTCCAAAGAGTTAATTTTCCATTGAACTCTGCATTTGTTTTTGTAATGGCCTACTTTGCCACAATTATAACAGACAAGGATTTTCCTTTTTCCCCAATGCTTAAAAGATAGTTTATCTTGTAATAATTTTTTGGAAAATTTTTCTTTTGTCTTTGAATAATTTTTAAATTTTCTTTTTAAAACTTTTTCATGTTTTCTTTTGGGAAAAGGCTTTGAAGGGGGTAGAGTATTAAATCCAAATTGTTCGCAGAAGTCTTCTAACTCCTTTCTCCACGTTATTCTCTGTTTTTTTAATTGTCTTCAATGTTTCAAGTCAATGCATAAAGCTAGATCGTCAACACAAATTTCAGGTGATAATTCACCTAACGTATACAGATAATAAGGAATAATTCCACCATGCTTATTTTTAAGCCTTGTTTTGACCTTTTCTGCAAAAGGGTGTGGTAGACCAGCTATAAAGATCTGGCTTTAGATGCAAAGCCGCTATTCCAAAGCTTAAAAAAGAGTCCTCCAGAGTGGACTGAAAAACATACCAAGGCAGTCAGAAAAATTAAGATAAAAGCAAAGGAATTGCCATGCCTGGCCTTATCAAGTCCTACAGCTTTTAAAATAGTGGGAACGGATGCCTCAGAAATAGGACTTGGTGTTGTGTTGAAACAAAAGGTAAATAATCAAGAGCAATTTGGTGGGATTTTTATATGAATGAAGAATAAAAAAACAAAATATTAAATGCCTCAAAACAATGGATAGTTAAAAGAGAAGATGACAAAGATAATATAATACAAGAAGGAGATGCAGTAAATACATTGATATATACTATCACCCTCCATTTTGTAGGAAGTACTGCTTTGTTAGCAACAAGATCTGAAGATTTATTATCAAATCTAAGATGTTCAACACTCTCTCATTACAAATGGTATAAAGATGTATTTTTCTCAAGACTACTATCAAGAGAAGATAGTAAGTCATACCATTGAAAAGAAAAATTCATAGCTAGTCTACCACACCTTTTTGTAGAAAAGGTCAAAACAAGGCTTAAAAATGACCATGGTGGAATTATTCCTTATTCTCTGTATATGTTAGGAGAATTATCAGCTGAAATTTGTGGTGAGGGTCTTGGTTTATGCACAGACTTGAAACTTCGAAGACAATTAGAAAAACAGAGAATAACGGGGAGAAAGGAGTTAGGAGACTTCTGCAATCAATTTCGATTTAATACTCTACCCCCTTCAAAGACTTTTCTCAAAAGAAAACATGAAAAATTTAGAAAAATAAAATTTAAACATTATTCAGAGACAAAAAAAAATTTTCCAAAAAATTCTTACAAGATAAACCATCTTTTAAGCATAGGGGAAAAAGGAAAATCCTTGTCTGTTATAATTGTGGGAAAGTAGGTCATTACAAAAACAAATGCATAGGTCAAAGGAAAATCAACTCTTTAGAAATTGATGATAATATTAGAAAACAATTGTTTGAAATACTTCAAATTGAGGATGAAACCTTTGATTCCACTAAATCAAAAGAGGAAATATTGATTGGAGAAATTAATGATGAGGATATCATTATCAGCAAATCTGATTCAGACTCTGATAATGAAAATAACCCAGAGAAAGAAAAAAAAAATTTCCAATGTGATTTCTACGAGGCAATAATGGATATGAATGGGTTAAGTATCAATACCCTAACAAAAGAAGAGAATTTAATTATAGACCTCATTGAAAAAATATCTGACCCGAATGCTAAAAAAGAAGCCCTAATCCAATACATCAATATGTCCAAAGCCCCTTCTAAAAAACCCAAGTCTTCTCTTGTTCCAACAAAAGAAGATTATAGTTTCCAAGATATTTTGAAAAGGGTACAAAATAAAACATATATTGAAAAAGAACCTTCAATATCTGAGCTGAAATATGAAATTAATGAAGTCAGAAATACGTTGATAGCTCTAGAGGCAAGGGTTCAAATCCTAGAATTAACCCAGAACCTTATCAGTGAAGCTATTGAAGAAGAAGAAAATATAGAAGGTGAATTTGATAATCTAATCATTATGGATAATATTCCTTTACCGCCTAAGGTTGAAGATACCCTTCCTAAACTTGAAAACTCCAAAGCTGGTATGAATATAATAGAAAAGTCCAAAATTGTAAATATGTAAATCTAGTAGACAAAATTATAACCCAAAAATGGTTTACCAATATCAAAATCGTAGTTAAAAAAGAATACAGCTTCCAAACTACTACCCCGATAGATTCAGGAGCAGACTTAAATTGCATTAATGAAGGATTAGTTCCAACTAAATACTTTAGCAAGACTACCCAAATCCTTAATACTGCAGATGGTAGCAAAATGCTTACAAACTATAAATTATCAGATACTGCGGTATGCAATAATGGTGCTTATTTTAATTTTCCATTTATAATGGTAAAAGGGTTAAGCCAACCGTCAACCTAGGAACTCCTTTTTTTAATATGCTCTATCCAATTAAAATTGATGATACAAGAATAAAAGCTAGTATTGAAGGGCATAAGGTTAAATTTACCTTTGTTGAAAAGCCCAGAGTCCATGAAATCAATAATAACAAAAATAAGATTTATTCTAGAGAAAAGTTTCTGTATTATTTAAAAGAACAAATAAAATACAAAAATATCGAAGAAAAATTATCTCTCCCAGAGACTCAAGAAAATATTAAATCTTTAAAAATTCAGATGGAAAGAGATATTTGTACCAACATTTCCAATACCTTTTGGGGTAGAAAGCAACATATAGTTGAACTTCCATATGAACCAGAATTTCGAGAAGGCAAAATACCTACTAAAAGCAAGGCCTATTCAAATGAATAATAGGTTGCTAGAAATCTGCAAAAAAGAGATAAAAGAATTGTTGGAGAAAAAGCTTATCAGAAAAAGTTCATCACCCTGGAGCTGTTCGGCCTTTTATGTATAAAACGCCTCTGAAATAGAAAGGGGGCCTCCAAGATTGGTTATAAATTACAAACCACTTAATTTTTTTTTAAGATGGATCATATATCCAATCCCAAACAAAAGAGAACCCTAGATAGACTTGTCAATGGTTGTACATTTTCAAAATTTGATCTCAAATCTGGCTATTGGCAAATCCAAATTGCTGAAAAAGATAAATACAAAACTTCTTTTAATGTTCCATTTGGACAATTCAAATGGAATGTTATGCCATTTCGATTAAAAAATGCACCATCAGAACTCCAAAATATTATGAACAAAATTTTTAATCCTTATTCCAAATTCTTGATTGTTTATATTGATGATGTACTTGTTTTCTCATAATCAATTGTTCAACATTGGAAACATTTGAGTACATTTATCAAAGCAATAAAACATGCTGGCTTAGTAGTCTCATCGAGAAAAATAAATCTTTGCCAGACAAAAATTAGATTTTTAGTACACAATATTTTCCAGGGAAGAATTAATCCTATTGATGGAGCAATAGAATTTGCTTCCAAATTTCCAGTTATAATTACAAAAAAAACATAATTACAAAGATTCCTTGGTTGTCTAAATTATATTTCGGATTTTTATAAAGATCTGGCTTTAGATGCAAAGCCGCTATTCCAATGGTTAAAAAAGACTCCTCTAGAATGGACTGAAGAACATACCAAGGCTGTCAGAAAAATTAAGATAAAAGCAAAGGAATTGCCATGCCTAGCCCTATCAAGTCCTGCAGGTTTTAAAATAGTGGCAACGGATGCCTCAGAAATAGGACTTTGTGCTGTGTTGAAACAAAGGGTAAATAATCAAGAGCAAGTGGTTCGTTTTACTTCTAAAACTTGGAACCCAGCTCAGCAAAATTATTCAATAGTAAAAAAGGAAATATTGGCAATTGTTCGTGCTATTACAAATTTTCAATGTGATTTTCTTAATCAATCATTTCTAGTAAGAACTGACTGTAAAGTCGCTAAGGATATCCTCTAGAAAGATGTCAAAAATCTTGTATCAAAACAAATCTTTGCACGATGGCGAGGTATTCTTTCTGCTTTTGAATTTACTATTGAGCATATTAATGGTAATACCAATTATTTGCCTGACTTCTTGACCCGAGAGTTTTTGCTGGGACAGCCGAAGCAGTCAACAAAACCAAAAACAAATGATGGAAATAGTCCCTAGTCCAAGATCATCCCTAGCATCCCCATCAACACCAAATTCTTTAATAAGGAGGCAAATACAAGACATTGATATATCTCCCCTCCAAACACCAATAAGCACTCAAACTCCTAGTGGAAAATTTATATATTCAAGACAACATATATTCCCATGCTGATCATTGAAAATGAGGATGAGTCCAAAACTCCGACTGAAATAGCTGTTTTATACCTTAGGCAACATATGCATCCTAATAATGGAGACAGATGCAGAGAATGGTACGAATGTATCCTGATAGAAAGAGGATCAGTTTTTATCATTCACCAATCTAGAAATACGACAATGAAATAGCATATTCAAAATTTCAAATCAAAAAGGTTATTACCTACAAAGAATGGGGTCTGGATCCTTTAAAACCAAGGATCATGAATACGAAAGGATTTAAAATTAAATCCTACCATTACTATGAATACATAAAGGCTTGGGATAAAGTCTTTGCATACCAAAATACAAAAAATTCCCATAGCTGGTATATTCAGTTCAAAATAATTGAACTGAATGACTTTCCAAACTGGTTTAAAAATTGGTTCTCCATATGCGGATCCACAAACCAAATACTTCCAAAAGAACTACAAATTTCACCTAGAGAATTCTCTGAATACAATAAGAAAAGTTTAAAAAGAAACTACCACATATATTTTATAGCCTTATAGCAGGTCCAATGGATTTTAAAATGGGTGTACCAGGTCTCAACAGATGATATAGACAGATATGATTATATCTCTGAACTACAACGACAAATCCATATCAAATGGCGGAATCGTTACAAAAATGCCTCATTAAATCCAAACAAAATCAAAATGAAACTCATATCTTCAACACCGCCTCATAAGATGGATATCTCAGAATATGTTGCAATGTTATAGAAACAAAACCCCAAAATGTCTAAAGAAGAGCTTAAAATAAAGCTCTGGGAAGCCATAGAAAATAATGAAGAACAAATGTCTACTTCTACCCAAAGTGATGAACCCGAAGATTATATACCAATGAATGGTGACGATTGCGACGACATTAAATTTTCTTCAAGCTAAATAAAATTTAGAGGGCACCAGTGAAGCCTATAAAACGGGAAGGCTCCACTCATTTCCAGCATCCTGAATTTCATAAGTCCATCTATTCTCTGCAAGCTCTCTCTCTGTTCTCTGCAAGCTCGCTTTGCTCTCTATTCTCTGCAAGCTCTCTCTTTGTTCTCTGCAAGCTCTCTCTACTCTCTATCCTTTGCAAGCTCTCTCTCTGTTCTCTGCTAGCTCTCTCTCTGTTCTCTACAAACTCTCTCTCTATTCTCTGTACCTTTTGTTTCAACACAACACCAAGTCTTATTTTTGAGGCATCCGTTTCCACTATTTTAAAAGCTGTAGGACTTCATAGGGCTAGGCATGACAATTCCTTGGCTTTTATCTTAATTTTTCTTACTGCCTTGGTATGTTCTTCAGTCCATTCTGGAGGACTCTTTTTTAACCTTTGGAATAGCGGCTTTGCATCTAAAGCCTGATCTTTATAAAATCCGAAATATAATTTAGACAACCAAGGAATCTTTGCAATTCTGTTTTTTTTGTAATTATATCTTGAAATTTGGAAGCAAATTATATTGCTCTATCAATAGGAATAATTCATCCCTGGAAAATATTGTGTCCTAAAAAGCTAATTTTTGTTTGGCAAAGATTTATTTTTCTCGGTGAGACTACTAAGCCAGCTTGTTTTATTGCTTTGATAAATGTACTCAAATGTTTCAAATATTGATCAATTGATTCTGAGAAAACAAGTACATCATCAATATAAACAATCATGAATTTGGAATAGGGATTAAAAATTTTGTTCATAACATTTTGGAGTTCTGATGGTGCATTTTTTAATCCAAATGGCATAACATTCCATTCGAATTGTTCTAATGGAACATTAAAAGAAGTTTTGTATTTATCTTTTTTAGCAATTTGGATTTGCCAATAGCCTGATTTGAGAACAAATTTTGAAAATGTACTACCATTGACAAGTCTATCTAGGGATCTCTTTTGTTTGAGATTGGATATATGACCATCTTAACAAATATTTGAAGTGGTTTGTAATTTACAACAATTCTTGGAGGCCCCCTTTCTATTTCAAAGGCCTATTCTACATAAAAGGCCGAACAGCTCCAGGGTGATGAATTTTTTCTGATAAGCTTTTCTCCAACAATTCTTTTATCTCTTTTTTGCAGATTTCGAGCAACCTATTATTCATTTGAATAGGCCTTGCTTTTAGTAGGTATTTTGCCTTCTCGAAAATCTGGTTCATATGGAAGTTCAACAATATGTTGCTTTCTATCCCGAAAGGTATTGGGAATATTGATACAAATATCTCTTTCCATCTCAATTTTAAAGATTTAATTTTTTCTTGAGTCTCTGGGAGAGATAATTTTTCTTCGATATTTTTGTATTTTATGTCTTCTTTTAAATAATACAGATACTTTTCTCTAGAAGAAATCTTATTGTTGATATTATTGATTTCATGGACTCTAGGATTTTCAATAAAGGTAAATTTAACCATTTGCCTTTCAATACTAGCTTCTATTACTGCATCATCAATTTTAATCGGATAGAGTATATTGAAAAAAGGAGTTCCTAGGATGACGGGTTGGGTTTTACCATTATAAATGGAAATTTAAATCAAGCACCATTATTGCATACCGCAATATCTGATAATTTATAGTTTATAAGCATTTTGCTACCATCTGCAGTATTAAGGATTTAGGTAGTCTTGCTAAAGTATTTAGTTGGAACGAATCCTTCATTAATGTAATTTAGGTTTGCTCTTGATTCTATCAGGGCTGTAGTTTAGAAGGTGTATTCTTTTTCAACTGCGATTTCGATATTAGTAAACCATTTTTGGGTTATAATTTTGTCTACTAGGTTTACATATTTAGAATTTGGACCTTTTCTATTATATTGATACCAGCTTTGGAGGTTTCTGGTTTAGGAGGGGTATCTTCAACCTCAGGCAGTAAAGGAATATTATACTCAGTGATTAGATTATCAAATTCACCTTCTACGTTTTCTTCTTTTTCAATAGCTTCACTGATAGGGTTCTGGGTTAATTCTAGGATTTGAACCCATGCCTTTAGAGCTATCAACTCATTTCTGACCTCATTAATTTCATATTTCAGTTTAGATATTGAAGGTTCCTTTTCAGTATATGTTTTATTTTGTACCCTCTTCAAAATATCTTGGAAACTATAATCTTCTTTTGCTGGAACAAGAGAAGACTTAGGTTTTTTAGAAGGGGCTTTGGACATATTAATGTATTAGATTAGGGCTTCTTTTTTAGCCTCCGAGTCAGATATTTTCTCAATGAGGCCCATAATTAAATCCTCTTTGTGAGGGTATTTATACTTAACCCACTCATATCCATTATTGCCTTGTAGAAATCACATTGGCAATTTTCTTTTTCTTTCTTTGGGTTATTTTTAATATCAAAGTCTGAATTAGAACTGTTGATAATGATATCCTCATCATTAATTTCTCCAATCAATATTTCATCTTCTGATTCAAAGGAATCAAAGGTTTCATCCTCAATTTGAAGTATTTCAAATAATTGTTTTTTAATATTATCATCAATTTCCAAAGAGTTAATTTTCCTTTGAACTCTGCATTTGTTTTTGTAATTGCCTACTTTGCCACAATTATAACAGATAGGGATTTTCCTTTTTCTCCTATGCTTAAAAGATGGTTTATCTTGTAAGAAGTTTTTGAAAAAAATTTCTTTTGTCCTTGAATAATGTTTTAATTTTCTTTTTCTAGATTTTTCATGTTTTCTTTTGGGAAAAGGCTTAGAAGGGGGTAGAGTATTAAATCCAAATTGTTCACAGAAGTCTCCTAACTCCTTTCTCCCCGTTATTCTCTGTTTTTCTAATTGTCTTCGAAGTTTCAAGTCTGTGCATAGAGCCAGACCCTCAGCACAAATTTCAGCTGATAATTCACCTAATGTATACAGAGAATGAGGATTAATTCCACCATACTTATTTTTAAGACTTGTTTTGAACTTTTCTGCAAAAAGGCGCGGTAGACCAGCTATGAATTTTTCTTTCTAATGGTCTGACTTACTATCTTCTCTTGATAATAGTATTGAGAAAAATACATCTTTATACCATTTGTAATGAGAGAGTGTTGGACATCTTAGATTTGATAATAAATCTTCAGATCTTGCAGCTAACAAAGCAGTACTTCCTACAAAATGGAGGGTGATAGTATATATCAATGTATTTACTGCATCTCCTTCTTGTATTATATTATCTTGGCCTTCTTCTCTTTTAACTATCCATTATTTTGAGGCATTTAATATTTGGTTTTTTGATTCTTCATTTGTATGAAAATCCCACCAACCTCTTAGCCAACAAGTGAATCCACATATTATGGCTTTAGCTATCTTATGGTTCTGGTTTCCACTTGTCTTGCAGGCTGTAGCATACATGGTCATATGTTTCATGAGATCTAAGATCTGGTTTTTAGCCATGCCTCCAATATTCCAATTCACTATGGATTTTCCTGAGTTGGTGATCGAGGTAGAGATTAGGTCTTCTTCTATCTGTAGGTCTACTAGGGTAGGTCTAGGATAGTACATTCGAGTTTGAGATAGTGGTCTCACTTTTCTCCTATAATCAATTCTATTAATGTCTAAGCTTTCAGTTTTAAAAGATTTTTCCATTTCTTTAATTTCTTTGTCTGGTGCCTTTTGAAAAACCTGAACATCTCCTTTTTGAGTTTTGGAGGACTGGGCCGCTTTTTCATTAATATTCATGTTTTTTAATCTTTTCACCAGTTCATCTATTAACTCACTATTTCTTCTTTTTTTTTTATTCCTTGCAAGCTGAATTTTCCTTCTTCAATAGTTGTAGGACGTTTGAATAGGACGGCTTCTTTTTGCTGATCTAAGCTTCTTAATTCAAGAGTTGGTTTCAGCTTGTTTACTGCATTCTCTATTCGTGTGGTTTGTTTTCTTATTGTCTGGAGGAAAATGTTTGTATAATTATTCCGTTCAATAATATGAGGTATTCCATCAAGTTTGGCCATACTTTGGTCACTTTCTTTGGGTCCTAATTTGAGAGGTGAGGCTCTAATTTTAATTTTCTCCCCTAGTTTTTCTCCTTTAAGCTGTAAGCTAGTCTCAGGGGGCTGAATGGACTCCAATGTTTCTCCTTTAGTGGTTCGAAAGGCTTGAAAAGATTTTTGACCATGTTTACCTCAAACTTTTGAATTTTTATGTTGTAATATTTTCCTATGTATTTTAACCATTTGAAAAACTTGATAGTTGCCTTATGTTTTATCATGAAATGATTAAACTTAAAATGAAAGGCATCTCTCAGAGGTTCTTTAACCTCTTTGAAAAACCATTCTCTTATTAGTCTGTTTTCTTCATAATATAAGTCTTTTCTGATCCATTCTTTATCAATTTTGAATTCTTCTTTTTGAATAACATTTACATCAAAGTCTAGATCAGAGGGTGTTGGTTCTTGTTCTTCTATTTCAGAAGAACCGGGAGTTTCTACTTTATAAACTGATTGTTGAACCTAATTTGGAGTTCTGTGAAGTCTTTCAATAATAGTTCTCCTATGATTAGATGATCTTTCATATTCTGACTGTAGGATCGAAGAGGTAGAACTTCTGAGAGGATCCCTAATGCTAGGTTCAGCAATTCTTAAGGTAGTCCTTCTGGAGGATGGGAAACAGATTTCTATTTCTCCATCAGAATATTCTATTATTTGTTCAGGGTCTTTGTTCTCAGGGGTTTTGATTTGGGATTCAGTTTGTAAGGACCTTCTCTCGGATAATTTTACCTGAGACCATGCTACAGACATGGGTATGATTAGATTTGATTTTTCTATGTTTGTTTGAAATAATATTGTTTGTCCTTTTGAATCCATTTGCTTAGCATTTGGACAAAGGGTATTCATTACCTTATAACATATTCGGTAAACAAATGCTAAATTTTGAGAACCTGGGTCCATGTCAAAACCTTGGGTTTTAAGGTTTAGTGTCAAGACCTTTAATATGTTAGGATATGTTAAGGCCACCGAGAAATTTGGAAAACAGTTAAAATAAATGGGGTCGTTACAGAGACTGGATTCTACTATTCCTATTAAGGAATCAGTGAATTGCTTATGTCTACTGTCTCTTAGACAGAGCAGAACAAAATTATTTAACCTTGTTCGTGTCAAAGGTTTGACAGTAATTTGTACTAGACCAATATGTAAATATTTGTAATCTTTCCTTTTATGATCTTCAATCATTCTTGGGGAAAGTAACTGGAATTTATCCTGAGTTTCCATGACAGAAATACTTTGTTCAATAGTTTTGATAGAAAAACTAGTTTTGAACTCAAAAGTTCCTTTACTATAGACAATTGTAACTGGTACTTTTGGTATGTTCCAATTTTTTATCTAATTTTCTATATTATCTATTATTATTTTCTAATGGTTATTAACACATAATGTATTACTAGTAGCAAATGACCTATTAAACAGAGTTCTGAAAAAATTTTCCATTGTAATTCGAGTCAACCGGAAACAGTCCCTACACTTTTTTGGCTCTTCCTGGCCTTAGTGATCCTTGGGTCACGGTGACTTTGAACTTACTAGTACAAACTTTTCATAGAATTTTATTTAATAGTTCAGTTTTCTACTAGTGATACAGTTAAACCATTGTAATATAAACTAGGCTCTGATACCATTAAGAGGAACATCTTACAACATATAGGCAACATGCAACAGAACATAAGACATATGCATCATATAGAAAAAACTTTAATATTTAAAGCACACTTACATTTGACAAATACAGAAGCTAGTGAATAGCTTTAGTTGCTCCGGGATGTAAGCAGGAACTACGTCTCAAAAAAATCACACATACCAATCTCACACTTTTATAGAAAAGAAGCTAAAGGAAAAATCTGAAGAGCTTGATACACCACCAGATATACATAAAGAAAATAGTAGGGAGAGCTTGCAGAGAGCAGAGAGCAAAGAGCAGAGAGTAGAGAGTAGAGGGAGCTTGCAAAGAACATAGAGAGAGCTTGTAGAGAACAGAGAGAGAGCTTGTTGAGAACAAAGAGCAGAGAGCACTTGCAGAGAATAGAGAGAGAACTTGCAGAGAACAGAGAGAGAGCTTGTAGAGGACAGAGAGCAGAGAGAGCTTGCAGAGAACAGAGAGAGAGCTTGCAGAGAACAAAGAGCAGTGAGAGCTTGCAGAGAACAAAGAGCAGTGAGAGCTTGCAGAGAACAGAGAGAGGGCTTGCAGAGAATAGAGAGAGAGCTTGTAGAGAACAGAGAGAGAGCTTGTAGAGAACAGACAGCAGAGAGCAGAGAGCAGAGAGCACTAACAAAGAACAGAGAGAGAGCTTGTAGAGAACAGAGAGATAGCTTACAAAGGACAGAGAGCAGAGAGAGCTTGCGGAGAATAGAGAGAGAGCTTGCAGAGAACAGAGAGAGAGCTTGCAGAGAACAGATGGACTTTGTAAATATCAGGATGCTGGAAATGAGGGGAGCCTTCCCCTTTTATAGGCTTCTGAATAAATGGATTTGAAACCATTGAAATCCGCACCGACACTATAGTAGGATGCTGCCAGCTGGTGGCTACAGTAAGATGATGTCGGCTGGTGGCTACAGTAAGATGCTGTCGGTTGGTGACTACAGTAAGATGTTGTCGGCTGGTGGCTACAGTAAGATGCCGTCCGCTGGTGGCTACAGTAAGATGCTGTCGACTAGTGGCTACAGTAAGATCTTGTCTGCTGGTGGCGACAGTAAGATGCTTTCAGCTAGTGGCTACAGTAAGATGTTGTCGGCTGGTGGCAACAGTAAGATGATGTCAGCTGGAGGCTATAGTAAGATGTTGTCGGCTGGTGGCTACAGTATGATGCTGTCAGCTGGGGGCTAATAGTAACTTTTGTCGGTGGCTGGCTGATAATGACTTTTGTTGGTGCTTGGACACGTGTCCTAGATAGATTGGAGTCTACATAGATTGGAGTCATTCTGATCCCCCTAAAATTTTCTTTAGTTTGAAGAAAATTTAATGTTGTCGCAATCGTCACCATTCATTGGACTATAATCTACGTGTTCATCACTTTGGGTAGAAGTAGACATTTGTTCTTCATTATTTTCTATGGCTTCCCAGAGCTTTATTTTAAGCTCTTCTTTAGACATTTTGGGTTTTTGTTGCTGTAACATTGCAACATATTCTGAGATATCCATCTTCTGAGGTGGTGTTGAAGATATGAGTTTCATTTTGATTTTGTTTGGATTTAAGGAGTCATTTTTGTAACTATCCCACCATTTGATATGGATTTGTCGTTGTAGTTCAGGGATATAATCATATCTGTCCATATCATCTATTGATACCTGGTACTCCCATTTTAAAATCCATGGGACCTGATATAAGGCCATAAAATATATGTGGTAGTTTCTTTTTAAAATTTTCTTATTATATTCAGAGAATTTTTTCGGTGAAATTTGTAGTTCTTTTGGAAGTATTTGGTTTGTGGATTCCCATATGGAGAACCAATTTTTAAACCAATTTGAAAAGTCATTTGGTTCAGTTATTTTGAACTGAATATACCAGCTATGGGAAGTTTTTGTATTCTGGTATGCAAAGACTTCATCCCAAGCCTTTATGTATTCATAGTAATGATAGGATCTAATTTTAAATTCTTTCGGATTCATGATCCTTGGTTTTAAAGGATCCAGACCCCATTCTTTGTAGGTAATAACCTTTTTCATTTGCAATTTTTAATATGCTATTTCATTATCATATTTCTAGAATGGTGAACGATAAAACCAATCCTCTTTCTATCAGGATACATTCGTACCATTCTCTGCATCTGTCTCCATTATTAGGATGCATATGCTGCCTGAGGTATAAAGCAGCTATTTCAGTCAGAGTTTTGGACTCATTCTCATTTTCAATGATCAGCATGGGAATACATGTTGTCAGTAAATATATAGATTTTACACTAGGAGTTTGATTGCTTATTGGTGTTTGGAGGGGAGATATATCAATATCTTGTATTTGCTTCCTTATTAAGAATTTGGTGTTGATGGGGATGCCATGGATGATCCTAGACTAGGGACTATTTCCATCATTTGTTTTTTATTTTGTTAACTCCTTCGACTGTACCTTCAAAAACTCTCGGGTCTAGAAGTCAGGCAAATAATGGGTATTACCATTAATATGCTCAATAGTTAATTTTAAAGCAGAAAGAATACCTCGCCATCGTGCAAAGATTTGTTTTGATACAAGATTTTTGACATCTTTCTAGAGGATATCCTTGGCTGCTACACAGTCAGCTCTTATGAGGAATGATTGATTAAGAAATCACTTTGAAATTTTGTAATAGCATGAACAATTGCCAATATTTTCTTTTTTACTGTTGAATAATTTTGCTGAGCTGGATTCCAAGATTTAGAAGTAAAACCAACCAATTGCTCTTGATTATTTTCCTTTTGTTTCAACACAGCACCAAGTCCTATTTATGAGGCATCTGTTTCCACTATTTTAAAAGCTGTAGGACTTCATAGGGCTAGGCATGACAATTCCTTGGCTTTTATCTTAATTTTTCTTACTGCCTTGGTATGTTCTTCAGTCTATTCTGGAGGACTCTTTTTTAACCTTTGGAATAGCGGCTTTGCATCTAAAGCCTGATCTTTATAAAAATCTGAAATATAATTTAGACAACCAAGGAATCTTTGTAATTCTGTTTTTTTTGTAATTATATCTTGAAATTTGGAAGCAAATTCTATTGCTCTATCAATAGGAATAATTCATCCCTGGAAAATATTGTGTCCTAAAATCTAATTTTTGTGTGGCAAAGATTTATTTTTCTCGCTGAGACTACTAAGCCAGCTTGTTTTATTGCTTTGATAAATGTACTCAAATGTTTCCAATGTTGATCAATTGATTCCGAGAAAACAAGTACATCATCAATATAAACAATCATGAATTTGGAATAGGGATTAAAAATTTTGTTCATGATATTTTGGAGTTATGATACTGCATTTTTTAGTCCAAATGGCATAACATTCCATTCGAATTGTCCAAATGGAACATTAAAAGCAGTTTTGTATTTATCTTTTTCAACAATTTGGATTTGCTAATAGCTTGATTTGAGATCAAATTTTGAAAGTATACAAGCATTGACAAGTCTATCTAAGAGATCTCTTTTGTTCGGGATTGGATATCTGATCCATCTTAAGACTTTATTATATAGTTGCTAATTTATAACCAATCTTGGACCCCCCCTTTCTATTTCAGAGGCCTTTTCTACATAAAAGGCTGAACAGCTCTAGGGTGATGAAGTTTTTCTGATAAGCTTTTTGTCCAACAATTCTTTTATCTCTTTTTTGCAGATTTCGAGTAACCTATTATTCATTTGAATAGGCCTTGCTTTTAGTAGGTATTTTGCCTTCTCCGAAATTTGGTTCATATGGAAGTTCAACTATATGTTGCTTTCTATCCCAAAAGGCATTGGGAATACTGGCACATATATCTCTTTCCATCTCAATTTTTAAAGATTTAATTTTTTTCTTGAGTCTCTAGTAGAGATAACTTTTCTTCGATATGTTTGTATTTTATTTCTTCTTTTAAATAATACAGAAATTTTTCTCTAGAAGAAATCTTATTTTTGATATTATTGATTTCATGGACTCTTGGCTTTTCAATAAAGGTAAATTTAACCTTATGCCCTAGCTTCTATTCCTGTATCATCAGTTTTAATTGGACAGAGCATATTCAAAAAAGGAGTTCCTAAGATGATGGGTTAGGTTAACCCTTTTACCATTATAAATGGAAAATTAAAACAAGCACCATTATTGCATACCGCAGTATCTGATAATTTATAGTTTATAAGCATTTTGCTACCATCTGCAGTATTAAGGATTTGGGTAGTCTTGCTAAAGTATTTAGTTGGAACTAATCCTTCATTAATGCAATTTAGGTCTGCTTTTGAATCTATCAGGGCTGTAGTTTGGAAGCTGTATTCTTTTTGAACTACGATTTTGATATTGGTAAACCCTTTTTGGGTTATAATTTTGTCTACAAGGTTTACGTATTTAGAATTTTGGACCTTTTCTATTATATTCATACCAGCTTTGGAGGTTTCAGGTTTAGGAAGGGTATCTTCAACCTCAGGCAGTAAATGAATATTATACTCAGTGATTAGATTATCAAATTCACCTTCTTTATTTTCTTCTTCTTCAATAGCTTCATTGATAGGGTTTTGGGTTAATTCTAGGATTCGAACCCGTTCCTTTAGAGCTATCAACTCATTTCTGACTTCATTAATTTCATATTTTAGCTCAGATATTGAAAGTTCCTTTTCAATATATATTTTATTTTGTACCCTTTTCAAAATATCTTGGAAACTATATATTCTTTTGTGCGAACAAGAGAAGATTTATGTTTTTTAAAGGGGGCTTTGGACATAAGATGTATTGGATTAGGTCTTTTGTTTTAGCCTTTGGGTCAGATATTTTGTCAATGAGGTCTATAATTAAATTCTCTTCTTTTGTGAGGGTATTGATACTTAACCCATTCATATCCATTATTACCTTGTAGAAATCACATTGGCAATTTTTTTTTTCTTTTTCTAGGTTATTTTCATTATCAAAGTCTGAATCAGAACTGAGATAATGATATCTTCATCATTTAATTTCTCCAATCAAAATTTCCTCTTCTGATTCAGGCGAGTCAAAGGTTTCATCGTCAATTTGAAGTATTTCAAATAATTACTTTTTAATATTATCATCAATTTCCAAAGAGTTAATTTTCCTTTGAACTCTGCATTTGTTTTTGTAATGGCCTACTTTGCCACAATTATAACAGACAGGGATTTTCCTTTTTCCCCTATGGTTAAAAGATGGTTTATCTTGTAAGAAGTTTTTGGAAAATTTTTCTTTTGTCTTGGAATAATGTTTAAATTTTCTTTTTCTAAATTTTTCATGTTTTCTTTTGGGAAAAGGCTTTGAAAGGGGTAAAGTATTAAATCAAAATTGTTCGCAGAAGTCTCCTAACTCCTTTCTCCTCGTTATTCTCTGTTTTTCTAATTGTATTCGAAGTTTCAAGTCTGTGCATAGAGCCAGACCCTCAGCACAAATTTCCGTTGATAATTCACCTAACGTATACAAAGAATGTATTTACTGCATCTCCTTCTTGTACTATATTATCTTAGCCATCTTCTTTTTTAACTATCCACTGTTTTGAGGCATTTAATATTTGGTTTTTTGATTGTTCATCTATATGAAAATCCCACCAATATGAAAGTCACAAGAACCTCTTAGCCAGCCGGTGAATCCACATATTATGGCTTTGGCTATCTCATGGTCTTAGTTTCCACTTGCCTTGCAGCCAGTAGCATACATGGTCATATGTTTCATGAGATTTAAGATCTAGTTTTCAGCCATGCTATCAATATTCCAATTCACTATGGATTTTCCTGAGTAGGAGACTGAGGTAGAGATTAGGTCTTCTTCTATCTGTAGATCTGCTGGGGTAGGTCTAGAATAGTACATTCGAGTTTGGGACACTGGTCTCACTTTTCTCCCATAATCAAATCTATTAATATCTAAGCTTTCAATTTTAAAAGTTGTTTCCATTTCTTCAATTTTTTTGTCAGATGCCTTTTACAGAACCTGAACATCTCCGTTCTGAGTTTGGGAGGACTGGGCCGCTTTTTCACTAATATTCAATTTTTTTTAATCTTTTGACCAGTTCATCTATTAACTCACTATTTTCCTCTTTTCTCTTTATTCCTTGCAGGCTGAATTTTCCTACTTCAATAGTTGGAGGAGGTTTGAATTGGATGATTTCTTTGTGCTTATCTAAGCTTCTGGATTCAGGAGATGGTTTCAGCTTGTTTACTGCATTCTCTATTCGTGTGGTTTGTTTTCCTATTGTCTGAAGGAAAATGTTTGTATAATTATTCTGTTCAATAATATGAGGTATTCCATCAAGCCATACTTTGGTCACTTTCTTTGGGTCCTATTTTGAGAGGTGAGGCTCTAATTTCAATTTTCCCTCCTATTGTTTCTTCTTTAAGCTGTAAGCTAGTCTTAGGGAGTTGAATGGACTCAATTGTTTCTGTTTTAGTGGTTTGAAAGGTTTGAAAAGATTTTTCGACCATGTTTAGCTCAAACTTTGGAATTTTTTTTGTTGTAATATTTTGTTATGTATTTTAACCATTTGAAAAACTTGCCAGTTGCCTTATGTTTTATCATGAAACAATTAAACTTAAAATGAAAGGCATCTCTCAGAGGTTCTTTAAACTCTTTGAAAAAACACTCTCTTATTAGTCTGTTTTCTTCATAATAGAAGTCTTTTCTGATCCATTCTTTATCAATTTTGAATTCTTCTTTTTGAATAACATTTACATCAATGTCTAGATCAGAGGGTGTTGGTTCTTGTTCTTCTATTCCAGAAGAACCTGGAGTTTCTATTATATAAACTGGTTGTTGAACTTGATTTGGAGTTCTATTAAGTCTTTCAATAATAGTTCCCCTATGATTAGATGATCTTTCATATTCTAATTGTGGGATCAAAGAGGTAAAACTTCTGGGAGGATCCCTAATGCTAGGTTCAGCAATTCTTAAGGTAGTCCTTCTAGAGGATGGGAAACTGATTTCTATTTCTCCATTAGAATATTCTATTATTTGTTCAGGGTCTTTAAGGCCAGCGAAAAATTTGAAAAACAGTTCAAATAAATGGGGTCGTTACAGAGACTGGATTTTACTATTCTTAACAAGGAATCAGTAAATTGCTTATATCTACTATCTCTTAGACAAAGCAGAACATAATTATTTAACCCTATTCTTGTCAAAGGTTTGACAGCAATTTGTACTAGACCAATATGTAAATATTTGTAATCTTTCCTTTTATGATCTTCAATCATTCTTGGGGAAAGTAACTAGAATTTATCTTGAGTTTCCATGACAGAAACACTTTGTTCGTTAGTATTGATAGAAAAACTAGTTTTGAACTCAAAAGTTCCTTTACTATAGACATTTGTAACTGGTACTTTTGGTATGTTCCAATTTTGGATCTGTTTTTCTATATTATCTATTATTATTTCCTCACGGTTATTAACACGTAATGTATTACTAGTAGTAGCTGACCTATTCGACAGAGTTATGATAAAGTTTGCCATTGTAATTCGAGTCTATCGGAAACAGTCCCTACACTTTTCTGGCTCTTCCTGGCCTTAGTGATATTTGGGTCATGACGACTTTGAACTTACTAGTACAAACTTTTCTCAAAATTTTATTAATAGTTCAGTTTTCTACTAGTGATACAGTTAAACCATTGTAATATAAACTAGGCTCTGATATCATTAAGCGGAACATCTTACAACATAAAGGCAACAGGCAACAAAACATAAGACATAGGCATCATATAGCAAAAAATTTAATATTTAAAGCACACTTACATTTGACAAACTGGTGAATACGTTTAGTTGCTCCAGGATGTAAGCAGGAACTTCGTCCCAAAAACAATCACACATAACAATCTCCCACTTTTATAGAAAAGACGCTAAAGGAAAAATCTGAGTAGCTTGATACACCACCAGATATACAAAAAGAAAATAGTAGGGAGAGCTTGCAGAGAGCAAAGAGCAGAGAGCATAGAGAGCTTGCAGAGAACAGAGAGAGAGCTTGTAGAGAACAGAGAGAGAGCTTGTAGAGAACATAGAGAGAGCTTACAGAGAATAGAGAGCAGATAGCAGAGAGCAAAAAGCACTTGTAGAGAACAGAGAGAGAGCTTGCAGAGAACAGAGAGAGAGCTTGTAGAGGACAGAGAGCAGAGAGAACTTGCAGAAAACAGAGAGAGAGCTTGAAAAGAACAGAGAGCAGAGAGAGCTGACAGAGAACAGAGAGAGAGCTTGCAGAGAACAGATGGACTTTGGAAACTTTAGGATGCTGGAAATGAGTGGAGCCTTCCCCTTTTATAGGCTTAGAATAAAAGGATTTGAAACTTTTGAAATCCGCACCGACATTATAGTAGGATGCTGCCAGTTGGTGGCTACAGTAAGATGCTATCGGCTGGTGGCTACAGTAAGATGATGTCGATTAGTGGCTATAGTAAGATGTTGTCAGCTGGTGGCTACAGTAAGATGCTGTCGGCTGGTGGCTACAGTAAGATGTTGTCGGCTGGTGGCTACAGTAAGAAGTTGTCGGCTGGTGGCTGCAGTAAGATGCTGTCGGTGGCTAGCTAATAGTGACTTTTGTTGGTGCTTAGGACACGTGTCCTAGATAGATTGGAGTCGTTCTAGTCTCCCCTAAATTTTCTTTAGTTTGAAGAAAATTTAATGTTGTCGCAATGGTCACCATTCATTGGACTATAATCTTCGGGTTCATCACTTTGGGTAGAAGTAGACATTTGTTCTTCATTATTTTCTATGGCTTCCCAGAGCTTTATTTTAAGCTCTTCTTTAGATATTTTGGGGTTTTGTTGCTGTAACATTGCAACATATTCTGAGATATCCATCTTATGAGGTGGTGTTGAAGATACACGTATAGACATATATGTATATTTGTATATATGTGTATATGAGTGCACATATACACACACACAGATATATATATCTATATAAAATATAT
>NW_006497436.1:192492-204335 GCF_000471905.2 Amborella trichopoda
ACATATGTGTGTATAAGTGTATATACATATATGTGTATATACATATATGTATATATGTATATTTGTAATTGTGTATACACTTATATATACATATGTGTATATATGTATGTGTATATGTATATATATATACATATACATATGTATACATATATATATACCTTTATATACACATCTTGTTAATTATCAAGTAATTGTTCTATGTGCTTTCTAGGTCTATGCCTTCTTTGTTATGTGCTTTCTATCTTGTTATTAGTCTCTTTCGCTACTTTGGTATCAGAGCCAGATGTATTTAGTGGCGAACTGAACAATTTTGTCTATTAAAATCTTTTCAAAATCTCTAAAGTCATTGTGATTGAAAGACCACCAAGTCCGAATCGCAGTAAGGTGTAGGGACTGTTTCCAATTGACTCAAGGATAATACCAAGATTAAAATAGCAAACTTATTTAGAACATTATCAAATAGAGCTGCTTCTAGTTCTAGTAATACTCTACGTGTTAGCAATAGAGAAGACGTCATTATAGATAATATAAAAAAATAAATCCAAAACTAGAATATTCCTAAGGTTCCTACAACTGATGTTTATAAAAAAGGAACTTTTGAATTTAAGAGTAGTTTTTCAATTAAAACTATTGAAGAAATTATTTTGATAATGGAAAATCAAGATCGTTTCCAACTTCTTTCATCCATAATGATAAAAGAGCATAAAAGAAAGAATTTAACTATCTTCATATTGGTCTTGTTCAAATAACTGTAAAACCTTTAATTAGAACTGGTTTAAATAATTTAGTTTTACTCTGCTTAAGCGATAGTAGACACCGGAGGTTTAACGACTCTCTTTTAGGGATCGTTGAATCTACTCTCTGCAATAGACCTATATATTTTAATTACTTTCGAAACTTCTAGGGAGCAATATCAGATCCAAATCTCTTAAAAGTTTTAACCCTTAACCTTAAAACCCAAGGTTTTGATATGGATCTTGGATCTCACAATCTAGCATTCATTTATAGAATCCGCTATAAATTCATGAACACTCTATGTCCAACTGCTAGGTAAATGGATACTAAACGACGAACTATCTTCTTTCAAACAAATAAGGACAAATCTAATCCTTTTATACCTAAGTCCGTATATTGGAAACAGGTAAAATTACCCTGAAAGATGGTCTCTCCAGTCTGAAATCCAGATAACAGCTCCTAAAAACAGGGAACAGGAACAAATTATCGAATATCCTAATGGAGAAATAGAAATATAGTTTCCATCTTCTAGAAGAACTAAGCTAAATATTTCAAATATCGTTCCTAGAATTTCGCCTATAACCTCAACTTCTTCTATTCCTCAAACCGATTATGAAAAATCCCATAATGACAAGATTGTTCTTGAAGGACTTAGAAGAAACCCAAACCAAGTCCAACACCCATTCTACAAAGTAGATACTCCTAGTTCTTCACAAACTAAAACCGAAGAACCAACCCTTTCCGAATTTGATTTCGAAGTTCTTACACTTCAGAAATCAAATGAGTTTATTATTGTTAAGGAATGGATTAAAAAGGACTTTCTCTATGATAAGAACAAACAAATAAGAGATTGGTTCTTTCATGTAAAGTTTTCAGAATTCACAGAAGAATTATGAAATATTTTTCATGTAAAGTTTAATAAATGCACAATACAACATAAAACAAATGTAAAATTCTTTAAATGGCTTAAATATATTATTAAAAAGGAAAAAATAAAATATCCAAGAGATGATATAACTACAGTTCAAAGTGTTTTTCGGACTCATTATACAATCAAAGGCGAAACGATTGAAGCTATCCATCATCCTGAATCAAGTTTACAATTAAAAGGGGAAAAACATGAAGTAAAAGCTTCGCCTTATAAACTTGGGCGTAAAGAATATGATAATCATATGGCCAAACTTGAGGCAATACCTCATATAATATAACACAATAATTATACAAATCTCTTCCTGCAGACTATAGGGAAGCAAACTAATAGAATAGAAATTGTTCTAAATAAAATAAAGCCTCAAAAACAAGAGAAGAAGAAGGAAAAAGATAAAGAAGTAGTCTTATTTAAACCACCACCAAGTATAACGGTAGGAAAGTTTAGCCTACAAGGAATCAAGAAGAAAGAATATAACAAAGAATTGGTGATTGAACTGGCAAAAATGCTAAAAAAATTAAACATAGATGCTAAAGGAGAAACAAGTGGAAATGTGCAAGTTTTTCAAGAAAACTAAAATATTACAAATAAAGAAATAGAAGAAATAGAATAAGCCTTTAAACCAGAGAGCTTAGATATTAATCGAATTGATTACGAGAGAAAAACTAGGCCTGTAGCTCCTACCAGGATGTATTATCCTAGACCGACTCCTGTAAATCTCCATATTGAAGAAGACTTGATTACTAGTTCGTATCATATTCAGGAAGATCTATAGTAAATTGGAATATAGATGGCATGTCTGAAAACCAAATCCTTGACCTCATGAAACATATGCCACCGCTTGTGAAGCAAGTGAGAATAAAGATCATGAGATTGCCTAAGCCATTATATGTGGTTTAACTGGGTGGCTTCGAGGCTGGTGGGATTTCCATATGGAAGAAGAAGCTAAAGATCAAATTTTAAATGCCTCCAAGCAATGGGAAGTCAAAACTTAAATTGGATTAGGACAGGTCCTAGAAAATATAGTTACTGAGGGAGATGCAATAAATACTTTAATCTATACCATCACACTTCACTTTGTGAGAAGTACAACCCTCTTATTAGCTAAATCTGAGGATTCACTTTCAAATTTAAGATGTCCAACTCTTTCACATATTAAATGGTATAAATATGTGTTTCACTCTAGATTACTTTCTAAACAGGATAGTAAGTCTGACCATTGGAATGAAAAATTTATTGCTGGACTTCCCCATCTGTTCGTTGAAAAGGTAAAAACACAGCTAAAAAATAAACATGGGGGAATGATTCCTTAATCTCTTTATACTCTTGGAGAACTCTCAGTAGAAATCTGTGCTGAAGGTCTTGCGTTATGCACATACCTAAAACTCATAAGACATTTAGAAAAGGAAAGGATGATTGGGAAAAAGGAATTAGGAGATTTTTGCGAACAATTCGAGTATAATACTTTGCCCACTTCCAATCCTACCCATAAACAAAAATATAAAGACCCTGGTAAAACAAAGTCTAAATATTCAAAAGGAAAGAAAAATACTTTTCCTAAAAGTTTTTTACAAGATCACTCTTTCAAACAAAGGGGAAAAAGAAAAATACCAGTTTGCTATAACTGTGGAAAGGTAGGTCATTATAAAAATAAATGTAGATTAAAAAAGAAAATTAATGCTCTTGAAGTTGACCTCGAAATTAAAAAAACAATTATTTAATTTCTGTTAATAAAAGGAGATGACTCAGAAGAGTCTTCTAACTCTGATAGTAAAGTGCTCATTGGAGAAATAAATGATGAAGAAATAATTTTCACAAGTTCAGACTCTGATAGTGTACCTGATGACAACTGTCAATATAATTTCTTAAAGGCCATGGTCTAAACTTAAATACTCTAACAAAAGAAAAAAATTTAATTACAAAATTAATTGAAAAAATAAGTTACCTAGAGGCTAAAAAGGAAGTCTTAATACAATGCATCAATATGGCCAAAGAACCCTTTAGCTCTTCTACCCCTAAACCATCCCTCATACCAACTAAGGAAGATTATAGTTTTACTGATATTTTGAAAAGATTTCAAAATAAAACACAAATTAAAAGGGAACCTTCGATTACTGAGTTAAAAAATGAGACAAAATTGGAAATGGCTAACCCTACTTTTAAAGAAAATGGGAATGAAAATATTGAAGAAGAATTTAATAATTTAATGCATGATTATAATCATAAACTGCTACCACCTGAGGATGAAGATACTCTTCCAAAAATACTAGATGGCCCTGAAACTTCAACCACATGTAACATGTTAGAGAAAATACAAGACTATAAATATGTTAACCTCTTGGACAAAGTAATAACTCAGAGATGGTTTACCATTGTTAAAATATTTGTCCAAAAAGAATATACCTTTCAAACTACTGCTCTTATAGATTTAGGAGCAGATTTAAATTGTATAAATGAAGGTCTAGTTCCAACAAAATATTTTAGCAAAACCACACAGGTTTTAAACAATGCTGACGGTAGCGAGAAGTTAAATAAATTATAAACTGTCTGATGCAGTGGTCTGTAATAATGGTACATGCTTCAAATTTCCCTTCATAATGGTTAAAGGATTAAGTCAACCTGTTATACTTGGAACTCCCTTCTTAAATATCCTTTATCCTATTAAAATTGATAACACTGGAATAAAAGCAGACATTGAAGGCCATGAAGTAAAATTTGACTTTATTGATAAACCAAAAGTCCATGAAATAAATAATATTAAAAATAAAATATCGACAAAAGAAAAATTCCTCTTTCATTTAAAAGAAGAAGTCAGACATAAAGTCATTGATGAAAAACTTACATTACCCCAAATACAAAATAAAATCAGCAATTTCAAAGTAATGCTTGAAAAAGAAATATGTTCATATCTTCCTAATGCTTTTTGGAGTAGGAAGCAACATATTGTTGAACTTTCTTATGAACCAGGATTCAATGAACAAAATATTCTTACAAAAGCAAGACCAATACAAATGAATACTAAACTCCTAGAAATCTGTAAAACTAAGATACATGAATTGCTTGATAAAATACTTATTAGAAAACGTTGCTCACCATGGAGTTGTGCAGCCTTTATGTAGGAAAAGCCTCAGAGATTGAAAGAGGAGCTCCTTGACTGGTTATAAATTACAAACCTTTAAATAAAACTCTGAGATGGATTCAATATCCAATCTCAAACAAAAAGGATCTTCCAGATAGATTGGTTAATGCTTGTATATTCTCAAAACTTTATTTAAAATCAGGATATTGGCAAATTCAAATAACAGAAAAGGACAAGTATAAAACTGCTTTTAATTTTCCTTTTGGCCATTATGACTGGACTGTTATGCCTTTTAATTTTAAAAATGCCCCTTCTGAATTTCAAAACATCATGAATAATATTTTCAATCCCTACACCAAATTTATCATTGTGTACATTGATGATGTTCTTGTTTATTCTGAAACTATCGACCAACATTGGAAACCTTTAAATATTTTCTTTAAAGCTGTAAAAACTACTGGATTAGTTGTTTCAGCTAAAAAGATAAACCTTTTGAAAACTAAAATAAGGCTCTTAGGATATAATATTTTCCAAGGAAGAATTATCCCTATTGATAGGGCAATCGAGTTTGCATCAAAATTCTCGGATATCATCAAAGGTAAAACTGAACTACAAAGGTTCCTCAGTTGTCTAAATTATATTTCCAATTTCTATAAAAATCTTGCTTTAGACGCAAAACCTTTATTTCAGAGATTAAAAAAGAATCCTCCTAATTGGACTAATGAACATACAATCGCCGTTAAAAAGTTAAAATTGAAGGGTAAAGAAGTACCTTGTTTAGCACTATCTGACCCTACAACTTTTAAAATTGTTGAAACTGAGGCCTCTGAGCTAAGGCTAGAAAGAATTCTTAAACAAAATTCCCAAAAAGACGAGCAATTGGTACGTTTTACTTCTAAAGCTTGGAACCTTGCTCAACAAAATTATTTTAATGTCAAAAAAAAAATCTTAGCCATAATCCATTGTCACAAAATTTCAAAGTGATTTACTCAACAAAAAATTTCTTATTCGAACTGATTGTAAATCAGCCAAAGATATTCTTGAAAAAGATATAAAAAAACTCGTTGCAAAACAAATATTTGACCGTTGACAAGACGTTATTTCCGCATTTGATTTTGATATTGGCCATATTAATGATAATCATAACCATCTTCCTGACTTCTTGACCTGAGAATTTTTACAGGGAGGGAAGGAGAAGTCAACATCAGCCAATGGATATAGTTCTTAGCCAAGGGAAAAATCCTTGCCCCATATAGTTCTAGCCTGGGAAAAAACTCGACATCTTCATCTACTCCGAAAGCTTTAATAAGAAAGCAGGCTCAGGAGATTGATATATCTCCCCAACAATCACCTTTGAGCACAAAAAATCAAAATACAGATAGAACTCTGTTTCTTAAAACAACTTATATACCACTGATTATTATTTAAAATGATCACAGGGAAAAATACCCTATTGAAATAGCAGTCATATATTTATACAATCATTTGCATCCTAATATGGGGGATAGATGCAGAGAATGGTATGAGACCATACTTATGGGAACTGGGTCGGCATCAATAGTACACCATTATAGAAATAATGACTCAGAAATAGCATATTCCAAGTTCCAAATTCATAAAATCATCTCTTATAGAGATTGGGGTCTGGATTCTTTGAAAACAAGGGTGATAAATACTAAAGGCTTTAAAAATAAATACTACCATTACTTTGAATGCATCAAGGCATGGGATGAGGTTTGTGCCTACCAAAATACTAAGACTACACATAGATGGTACGTATAGTTTAAAAGAGCTGAATCAATAGAGTTTCCCAACTGGTTTAAAAGTTGGTTCTTGTTATGGGGATCATATAGCCAGATAATTCCCAAAAAATTACAAATTTCATTGAGAAAATTCTCTGATTATAATGCAAATAGTTTAAATAGAGACTGTCATTTATATTTCATGGCGTTATATCAAGTCCCTTGGATATTAAAATGGACATAGCAACTCTTTGAGGATGGTATGGACCGATGGGATTATATCCCAAAGTTATGCCGACAGATATTAATTAAATGGTGGGATAGTTACAAAAATGATTCCCTGGACCCTGACAAGATTTATATGAAAACAATACCATCCTCCTCACCTACTTTTGATATGGGGTTTTTAAGCTGCATTTCCTGAGGGCTAACGCCGGCTGTGTCTTTAAGGACTAGCGTCGCCTATGTCTAACAAAGAGCCATCACCGGCTAAAGCTAACGTTGACTGTGCTTTCTATTACCGTGCGTGTTTGCTCGCGACTCTTTGATTGCTAGCGATGGTGACTATCTAGCATCCTCAAGACCCTTCGTGTCCCTACTACCCTCAGGTTCCTTTGTCCCTTCGGCTGCAAGTGACCTTTCAACTCTTCAAGACCCTTCAACTCCACGTGACTGTTCACCTTTTGATGCATGTTAGCTGCCTACGGACTTTTGTCACCCCACGACCATTCACCTTCGTTAGCCGTTTGCTGTCAGTGACTGTTCACTCCCCCATGACCTTTCGGCTTCCCACAGGGAAACCACCCTCCGCTCACCGTAAATCCACTGGTGGACCTTCTCGTCTTCTTCCCGATGGAAGAACACCACTTGAAAACCTGCGAAAGCTAGCTGAAGTTCACCGGCACTGCCCTGTCGCAACTTTCACCACCTTCTACTTCTTCTCCGAAACTCTCGAAATCACTACCAAAATCTCTGTAGCCCTAGACAAACTCCCTACTTCCCAATTCCAACAAATAGCAAACCTCACCAGAAGTACCCTCCGGAGTTCTCACAGGAAATCTATGTGCCTTTGTCACACTCCCCACAACCCTCGTTTGTAAGCTTTGTGTTCTTGCAGGAATTTTCTCCGAGAGCTCTCTCTCTCTCACGCTGCTAAGAATGCCTTAGCCATTTTACCTTCGATAAAATGGTAAAAATGAGGTTTAACCCTTTATATAGGTGAAGCTTCCCCGAAGTGCCCCTAACAAATCAGGAATGTCAGTCAGGTCCTTAAAGACTAAACGACAATGGGCCAAACTAGGTCGGGCTCAAGCCCGAGGCCTAAACGAAGTTTATCACCGCCCATGAAACCTCATGCATCAGAGACTAGGACCGGGTTGGGCTCAGGCCCGAGGCCCGAACACAAGTCACTACCGTCTATGTAACTTTTGACTAGCGTCGGCTGTGTAACTTGTGACCAGTGCCATCTGTGTAACTTGTGACCAGCGCCGTCTATGTAATATGTGCCTAGTGCCGGCTGTGTTGTCAAAGGCCAAGCGCTGGCTGTGTTCTCAAAAGCTAGCACCAGCTATGCTCAGCGTCGGCTGTGTTCTCAAATCTATCGTCGTGTGTGTTGCCATTGCACATGCTAGCGCCGCATATGTTACCTCTGCCTGTACTGACACCATACATGTCAATGCTACTAACGTTCAAGTCAACTGCCATGTGCGTTGCGCTCCTCATGCTAACACCCCGCATGTGTTGGCACCTAGTTACCGTCTTGTGTGTTGCGCTCCCCATGCTAACTCCCCACATGTGTGAGCACCTGGTTACTGCCCTGTGTGGCCTACTACTATCCCTAGTGGAGTTGCACCCAGGCCGTGACCTATCGTCCCCAATGGTGTCAGGAGTGAGCCATTATCCCTTATCCCCAGTAAGAGTGACACCCATGTTGCAGCCCATTTTCCCTAGTGGAGTTAGGGTCATTATTACCTCTTCAATCCCCAGTGGGTCTATTTCCTACCAAGTCCTTATTCCTTTGCTATCTTATCCCCAAGGAGTCGAATTACCTTCCATAAGCCTATTCTCCATGGAGTATCATTTTCCACCCCCAAGGAGTCATACTTGTCCCCCAATCCTCAATGAAGTCCGCTTCCGTTTAGCATCTCCATCTAAGCCCTCTGCTTGTGTATTGCCTTAATCATTTGATCCCCAGGGAGTTGGATTGTTCTATTCCCCATGGAGCTATGCCTACATGGCAACCCACGTCATGGTCTAGGTGCACGACCCTAAACTGCATGGTCCAAACTATACAACCTTAAACTATACTGGAGGTCTAGTTACACGACCTTAAACTGCATTGTCCAGTATGACCTTAAACCATAGTGCATGTTCTGGCAGCATGACGTTAAAAGGCTTAGTATCACGGTCTGAACTATATGACCTTAAACTGTAGCGAAGGTCTAGTTGTACGACCTTAAAATTGTATGGTCCATGCTACATGACTTTAAACTGCATAGCCATGGTCCAAGATATATGACCATAAATTATAGTGCACATTCTGGCCGCATGACGTTAAATGCTTTGCACAGGTCTTAGAGGCATGACCTTAAACGTGCCCCCACACACAGGCACATGCCCTTTACATGCGTCTTCACGCACGTCTTCCCTAACCTACTCGATCATGTGCGCAAACCATCTTCATCAAACCCCATTAAATCTGTCTTTCTTCGTTACCATTAACATTCCCTAGTGAGTTTCACCCACACTCAAAAAATGGAGAGCCATCCTGCCATCCATACTCACCGTCAACTAGTGGGTTACCACTATCCACCTTCCATACCAACGCCATCTATCTTTCACAGGCAGCCTCGTGTCATCCCCCAAAGAGAGTCAAACCACCACCATACTCACTCCATGGCCTTCAAAGACTGCCATCCATCTCCACGACGGTCCAACTGTATGACCTTAAAACTATAGTGCACATTCTGATGGCATGACATTAAAAGGCTTCACATAGGTCCCGAAGGCATGACCCTAAACACACCTTCACAAAACAAAAAAATAGTGAATAACGGGCATGGTGTACACCTGGTCAAGGCAACGCAATGAGTAAAAAAGACAGACGGGCATGGTCGCGAAGCCATGAGTAAGACAGTTCTGTGAAAATAAAAACCCAAGCATGGTGAAAACCCGAAAAGGAACTGTGAGTAAAAATGGAAGAAAAGGGTGGATGTGGTCGAAAGTTCGTGGGTGAAAGAGCCCCGAATAAAAAGAGGTTGGTGAAAATCATCCCTACAGCTCCACTTCCCAAGTTCAAGGGAAAACCCACAAAGGGTGCTTGGACCAATAAGCAAGTTGATGCAGCACACACCTCCTAGGTGGCTTTAGGCCGCATTCCAAAGAAAAATCACTAGTGTAAGGATCCCTTGATATCAGGACCCTAAAATACAAGCTTCAAGAAGAATCTGACCGTTTGAGTCTGTTCACAAAAGGACCGAGAAGTCAGAAGAATCACCAAGGCAGAAAGTCAGGTCCCACGCTAAAGGACCATTATTTGAACACATTTTTTAGCACCTTATTCCCCGATGCGAAATAAAAAGAGAAGTCCGTCAATAATCTTGAATTACAGTGGAATTCTTGATAATCTCATAATTGTGTTAAAACAAGTCATAATGTTCTTAAGCCCTTCAAAAGGCAACCTGCCATGTTTCGTTGCAATCTGACATGTCTACGGCAGTGCAAATAAAGAAACAATTTCGGAAAAATCAGTCTCTAGCAACCTGAAATGGACCTTGTAACTAGAGCTCTATTTTCAATGTGTCAAATTGCTATTGGACCACTTCCATTGGATCCAGCACGATCGAAAACCCCTATGGGTCAAGTTTCAGCTTAATCTGGCACTCCAGGACAAAGTTATGGGTAAAAGACCAAAAAGGGGTAGGCCGCACACTATTCCCTTGCACTTTCCCTGCACCAAATCACCATTAAAGGTGGTTGTTTTTACAGTCTCAGGCAGTGACTTTCGGGGCCATATCTCACTCGTTCAGAGTCGAATCATGCGTAAATTTTGTGAGCGTGTTCGTCTCGTCAGGACAAGCATTTTGATATGTGGAACGCCCCTTGATGATGCACGAACAAGGAGAAAATCTAAAGATAATTTGTCGATCCGTGAAGAAAGTTGCAAAAAATCACCAGCGACATGCCTCGCTCAAGCGGCTAAATCACGGCGCTCACGCAACGAATTGACGCGAGACCAGTTCTATAGTATGTGTAAGGTTTAGGGCTATCTCTAGTCTGAACTCCACACATGATGAATGGTCTAATTTTACACACGAATCCAATAAAATGACTGCAAATTTTGACGTCGAAATTCCAAATTCTGGTAAAAACTCCAAAGTTGTGAAATAGTCTGGACACGAAATAGAGCTGTGTTTGTTGCCACGCGATCGTGACAGCATTAGTGTGATCCAATAAGGAAATCACATAAAGACATCAAGAAACGAGTACACTATCAATATGAAGTTTTCAAGATTCATCCAAATTTCAAGTCGGATGATCGTGGCTTAAAAACACGATCCATGGCTTGAAATTGGTATCAAATCGATTGCCATGTCGAGCCCTACAAGAAAACAATCATCTTTCTGACAAACGGGCACCAGAGCAACCCTGGATCATCCATGGAAGATCAAGCACGTTCTAGGGCTGCAGTAGGGACTGTTTTGAAATTCCTTGAATTGTTAGGTAGGGCCAAAGCAATCATTTTGCACCCATGTTTATAATTTATTTTAATTCAATTAAATTATAATTGTCATCAATTGAGGTAGATTTTGGGCATCCACACATGTTTGGGCCCAATTCTATAAATACATGCTTGACTTAATTGTAGAGGGCTGGCCAAATTCCCCCTCAAAACTTTCAATTGATCAATAAAAGTTTGTGTTTCTTCTTTGAGTTCATGGGTGCATCTTGGAGAGAGAAAGAGGGGAGAGAAGAAAGGGCTAGTACCCTTTGGTAAGGTAATTTTCTCTCTCATTCTCTCGTCTCTATCTCTTTCTCTCTCCTCATGTCTCTATCTTCCTCTCTTTTTTTCTTCCTTCTCTCTCTTGCTTCCTCTCTTTTTTCTTTCTTCTTCTTTTCTCACCTTTTCTCTCTTCTTCTTTTCTCACCTTTTCTCTCTTTTTCTCTGTGAACACGCACGGTTGTTGCAGAGCCATGCATGTCATCTTCTTCCTTCTCTTTCATTAACTCACACAACGATGGTGGTGCTATGTGTGTCCCATTCTCTCTTTTTCTTCTTCTTCTCGAAAAATGACATCATAAATATATGTATGTTTGTATATACATACATATATGTATATACAAACATGACTTCATAAAT
>NW_006497436.1:210362-222227 GCF_000471905.2 Amborella trichopoda
ATATTTATAATGCAATTTAGGTCTGCTCCTGAATCAATTAGGACAGTAGTTTGGAAACTGTGTTCCTTTTTAACTATAATTTTTATATTGGTAAACCATTTTTGGTTTATAATTTTGTCAATCAGATTTATATATTGACAATTTTAGATTTCTTCTATTACGTTCATACCAGCTTTAGAGGTTTCTGGTTTAGGAAGGGTGTCTTCAACCTCAGGTGTTAAAGGAATCTTATATTCAGTAATTAGATTATCAAACTTACCTTCTATTCTTTCTTCTTCAACTGCCTCGTTGATAGGATTTTGGGATAATTCTAAAATTTGAACCCTAGATTTCAGAGCTATCAACTCATTTTTGACTTCATTGATTTCATATTTCAGTTCAGATATTGAAGTTTCTTTTTCTATATATGTTTTATTTTGTGCCCTTTTCAAAATATCTTGGAAATTATAATCTTCTTTTGTTGGAACAAGAGAAGACTTAGGTTTTCTGGAAGGGGCTTTGGACATATTGATGTATTGGATTAGGGTTTTCTTTTTAGCCTCTAGGTCAGATATATTGTTAATGAGGTCTATAATTAAATCCTCTTCTTTTGTGAGGGTGTTGATACTTAACCCGTTCATATCCATTATTGCCTTGTAGAAATCACATTTGCAATTTTCTTTTTCTTTCTATGGGTTCTTTTTACTATCAGAATCTGAATCAGAACTGCTGATAATGATATCCTCATCATTAATTTCTCCAATCAACATTTCCTCTTCTGATTCAGAGGAATCGGAGGTTTCATCCTCAATTTGAAGTATTTCAAATAATTGTTTTTGATATTATCATCTATTTCCAAAGAATTAATTTTCGTTTGAACTCTGCATTTGTTTTTGTAATGGCCTACTTTGCCACAATTATAACAGACAGGGATTTTCCTTTTTTCTTTATGCTTAAAAGATGGTTTACCTTGTAAGAATTTTCTAGAAATTTTTTTTTTTGCCTTTGAATAATGTTTAAATTTTCTTTTCTAAATTTTTCATGTTTTCTTTTGGGAAAATGCTTTGAAATGGGTAGAGTATTAAATCCAAATTGTTCGCAGAAGTCTCCAAACTCGTTTCTCCCCGTTATTCTCTGTTTTTCTATTTGTCTTCGAAGTTTCAAGTCTGTGCATAGAGCCAGACCCTCAGCACAAATTTCTGCTGATAATTGACCTAACGTATACAGAGAATAAGGAATAATTCCACCATGCTTATTTTTAAGCCTTGTTTTGACCTTTTATACAAAAAGGTGTGGAACTTTTATTTCCAATGGTCTGACTTACTATCTTCTCTTGATAGTAGTCTTGAGAAAAATACATCTTTATACTAATTATAATGAGAGAGTGTTGGGCATCTTAGATTTGACGATAAATCTTCAGACCTTGCTGCTAATAAAACAGTACTTCCTACAAAATGGAGGGTGATAATATATATCAATGTGTTGACTGCATCTCCTTCTTGTACTATATTTTCTTAGCCATCTTCTCTCTTAACTATCTATTGTTTTGAGGCATTTAATATTTGGTTTTTTGATTCTTCATCCATATGAAAATCCCACCAGCCTCTCAACCATCCTGTGAATCCACATATTATGGTCTTGGCTATCTCATGGTCTTGGTTTCCACTTGCCTTGTAGGCAGTAGCATACATTGTCATATGTTTCATGAGATCTAAGATCTGATTTTCTGCCATGCCATCTATGCTCCAGTTTACTATAGATTTTCTTGAGTAGGAGACTGAGGTGGAGATTAGGTCATATTCTATCTGTAGATCTACTGGTGCAGGTCTAGGATAGTACATTCTGGTCTGGGACACTGGCCTTATTTTTCTCCCATAATCAATTTTATTAATGTCTAAGCTTTCAGTTTTAAATGGTTTTTCCATTTCTTCAATTTCTTTATCAGGTGCCTTTTGCATAACCTGATCATCTCCTTTCTGAGTTTTGGAGGACTGGGCCGCCTTTTCATTAATATTTAGCTTTTTTAATCTTTTGACCAGTTCATCTATTAACTCACTTTCCTCTTTTTTCTTTATTCCTTGCAGGCTGAATTTTCCTACTTCAATAGTTGGAGGAGGTTTGAATAGGACGGCTTCCTTTTGCTTTTTTAAGCTTTTGGAATCAGGAGTTGGTTTCAGCTTTGTTACTTCATTATCTATTCGTGTGGTTTGTTTTTCTATTTTCTGGAGGAAAATGTTTGTATAATTATTTTGTTCAATAATATGAGGTATTCCATCAAGTTTGGCCATACTTTGGTCACTTTCTTTGGGTCCTAATTTGAGAGGTGAGGCTCTAATTTCAATTTTCTCCCCTAATTTTTCTCCTTTAAGCTGTAAGTTAGTCTCAGGAGGATGGATGGACTCAATTGTTTCTCTTTTAATGCTTTGAAAAGTTTGAAAAGATTTTTCGACCATGTTTACCTCAAACATTGAGATTCCAGAAGCTTAGAAAAGCAAAAGGAAGCCGTCCTATTCAAACCTCCTCCAACTATATTGAAGTAGGAAAATTCAGCCTGCAAGGAATAAAAAAATAAGAGGAAAATAGTGAGTTAATAGATGAACTGGTCAAAAGATTAAAAAAGCTAAAAATTAATGAAAAGGCGGCCCAGTCCTCCAAAACTCAGAAAGGAGATAGCTAAGACCATGAGATAGCCAAGACCATAATATGTGGATTCACATGATGGTTGAGAGGCTGGTGGGATTTTTATATGGATGAAGAATCAAAAAACCAAATATTAAATGCCTCAAAACAATGGATAGTTAAGAGAGAAAATGGCTAAGAAAATATAGTACATGAACGAGATGCAGTCAACACATTGATATATACTATCACCTTCCATTTTGTAGGAAATACTGCTTTATTAGCAGCAAGGTCTGAAGATTTATTGTCAAATCTAAGATGTCCAACACTCTCTCATTATAAGTGGTATAAAAATGTATTTTTCTCAAGACTACTATAGAGAGAAGATAATAAGTCGGACCATTGGAAAGAAAAGTTCATAGCTAGTCTACCACACCTTTTTACAAAAACGGTCAAAACAAGGCTTAAAAATAAGCATGGTAGAATTATTCCTCTGCATTCGTTAGGTGAATTATCAGCTGAAATTTGTGTTGAGGGTCTGGCTCTATGCACAGACTTGAAACTTCGAAGACAATTAGAAAAATAGAGAATAACGGGGAGAAACAAGTTAAGAGACTTCTGTGAAAAATTTGGATTTAATACTTTACCCCCTTCAAAGCATTTTCCCAAAAGAAAAAATGAAAAATTTAGAAAAAGAAAATTTAAACATTATTCAAAGGCAAAAGAAAAATTTTCTAGAAAATTCTTACATAAGGTAAACCATCTTTTAAGCAGAGGGGAAAAAGGAAAATCCCTGTCTTTTATAATTGTGGCAAAGTAGGCCATTACAAAAACAAATACAGAGTTCAAACGAAAATTAATTCTTTGGAAATAGATGATAATATTAAAAAACAATTTTTTGAAATACTTCAAATTGAGGATGAAACTTTTGATTCCTTTGAATCAGAAGAGGAAATGTTGATTGGAGAAATTAATGATGAGGATATCATTATCAGCAGTTTTGATTCAGACTCTGATAGTAAAAATAACCCAGAGAAAGAAAAAGAAAATTGCAAATGTGATTTCTACAAGGCAATAATGGATATGAACGAGTTAAGTATCAATACCCTCACAAAAGAAGAGGATTTAATTATAGACCTCATTGACAAAATATCTGACTCAGAGGCTAAAAAAGAAGCTCTAATCCAATACATCAAATGATCAAAGCCCCTTCCATAAAACCTAAGTCTTCTCTTGTTCCAACAAAAGAAGATTATAATTTCCAAGATATTTTGAAAAGGGTACAAAATAAAACATATATAAAAAAGAACCTTCAATATATGAACAGAAATATGAAATCAATGAAGTCAGAAATGAGTTGATAGCTCTGAAACCTAGGGTGCAAATTTTAGAATTAACCCAGAATCCTATCAACGAGGCAATTGAAGAAGAAAATATAAAAGGTGAGTTTGATAATCTCATTACTGAATGTAATATTCTTTTACCACCTGAGGTTGAAGACACCCTTCCTAAACCAGAAACCTCTAAAGCTGGTATGAACGTAATAGAAGAAATCCAAAATGGTAAATATAAAAATCTGGTTAACAAAATTATAACCCAAAAATGGTTGACCAATATCAAAATTGTAGTAAAAAAATTATACAGTTTCCAAACTACTACCCTAATTGATTCAGAAGCAGACCTAAATTGCATTAATGAAGGATTAATACTAACTAAATACTTCAGCAAGACTACCCAAATCCTTAATACTGCAGATGGCAGCAAAATGCTTATTAATTATAAGCTGACAGACACTTCCGTACACAACAATGGTGCTTGCTTCAATTTTCCCTTCATAATGGTAAATGGTTTAAGTCAACCTTTTATCCTTGGGACTCCATTCCTAAATATGCTCTATCCAATTAAGATTGATGATATAGGGATAGAAGCTAATGTTGAAGGGCATAAGGTTAAATTTACCTTTATTGAGAAGCCCAGAGTCCATGAAATCAATAATATCAAAAATATGGTTTCTTATAGGGAAAATTTTTGGTATTATTTAAAAGAAGAAATAAAATACAAAAATATCGACGAAAAGCTATCTCTTCTAGAAACTCAAGAGAAAATTAAATCTTTAAATTTTGAGATGGAATGAGATATATGTGCCAATATCCCCAATGCCTTTTGGGATAGAAAGCAACATATAGTTGAACTCCTATATGAAGCAGATTTTCGAGAAGGCAAAATACCTACACAAGCAAGGCCAATTCAAATGAATAATAGGTCGCTCGAAATCTGCAAAAAAGAGATAAAAGAATTGCTGGTCAAAAAGCTTATCAGAAAAAGTTCATCACCCTGGAGCTGTTTGATGTGGAGTAAACCAATTTGGAAAATCATTTGGTTCACATATTTTGAATTGAATATACCAGCTATAAGAATTTTTTCTATTCTGGTATGCAAAGACTTCATCCCAAGCCTTCATGTATTCATAGTAATGGTAGGATCTAATTTTAAAACCTTTCGTATTCATGATCCTTGATTTTAAAGGATCCAGTCCCCATTCTTTGTAGGTAATAAACCTTTTGATTTTTAATTTTGATTATGCTATTTCATTATCATTATTTCTAAATGCTTAACAATAAAAACTGATCCTAATTCTATCAGGATACATTCGTACTATTCTCTGCATCTGTCTCCATTATTAGGATGCATATGCTGCCTGAGGTATAAAGCAGCTATTTCGGTTGGAGTTTTTTACTGATGCTCATTTTCAATGATTAGCAAGGGAATATATGTTGTCTCTAAATATATAGATTTTACACTAGGAGTTTGAGTGCTTATTGGAGTTTGGAGGGGAGATATATCAATATCTTATATTTGCCTCCTTATTAAAGAATTTGATGTTGATGGGGATGCCAGGGATGATCCTAGACTAGGGACTATTTCCATCATCTGTTTTTGGTTTTGTTGACTCCTTCTGCCATCCCTGCAAAAACTCTCAGGTCAAGAACTTAGGCAAATAATTGGTATTACCATTAATATGCTCAATAGTAAATTCAAAAGCAGAAAGAATACCTTACCATAGTGCAAAGATTTGTTTTGATACAAGATTTTTGACATCGTTCTGAAGGACATCCTTGGCTACTTTACAATCAGTTCTTATGAGGAATGATTGATTAAGCAAATCAGTTTGAAATTTTGTAATAGCATGAACAATTGCCAATAATTCCTTTTTTACTGTTGAATAATTTTGTTGAGCTGGGTTCCAAGTTTTAGAGGTAAAATGGACCAATTACTTTTGATTATTTACATTTTGTTTCAACACAGCTCCAAGTCCTATTTTTGAGGCATATGTTTCCACTATTTTAAAGCTATAGGACTAAATAGAGCTAGGCATGGCAATTCTATTGCTTTTATTTTGACGTTTCTGACTACCTTGGTATGTTCTTCAGTCCATTATGGAGGATTTTTTTTTAATCTTTGGAATTTAATTTTTCTGACTTCCTTGGTATGTTCTTCGTCCATTCTGGAGGATTCTTTTTTAATATTTGGAATAGAGGCTTTGCATCTAATGCCAGATATTTATAAAAATTCGAAATATAATTTAAACAACCAAGGAATCTTTGTAATTCTGTTTTCTCTGTAATTATATCTGACAATTTTGAATCAAATTATATTGCTCTATCAATAGGAATAATTCTACCCTGGAAAATATTGTGCCCTAAAAATCTAATTTTTGACTGGCAAAGATTTATTTTGGAATTCGGATGGTGCATTTTTTAATCCAAATGGCATAATATTCCATTCGAATTGTCCAAATGGAACGTTAAAAGCAGTTTTGTATTTATCTTTTTCAGCAATGTGGATTTGCTAATAGCCTGATTTGAGATCAAAATTTGAAAATATACAAGCATTCACTAGCCTATCCAAGAAATCTCTTTTGTTCGGGATTGGATATATCTGATCCATCTTAAAACTTTGTTAAGGTGTTTGTAATTTATAACCAATCTTGGAGCTCCTCTTTCTTTTTAAGAGGCCTTTTCCACATAAAAGGCCGAACAACTCCAGGGTGATGAACTTTTTCTGATAAGCTTTTTGTCCAACAATTATTTTATCTCTTTTTTGTTGATTTCGAGCAACCTATTATTCATTTGAGCAGGCCTTGCTTTTGTAGATATTTTCCCTTCTCGAAAATCTAGTTCATATGGGAGTTCAACTAGATGTTGCTTTCTATCCTAAAAGGCATTGGGGATATTGACACATATATCTCTTTCCATCTCAAAGATTTAATTTTCTCTCGAGTTTCTGGAAGAGATAGCTTTTCTTCGATATTTTTTTATTTTATTTCTTCTTTTAAATAATACATAAATTTTTCCCTAGAAGAAATCTTATTTTTGATATTATTGATTTCATGGAATCTGGGCTTTTCAATAAATGTAAATTTAACCTTATGCCCTTCAATATTAGCTTCTATCCCTGTATCATCAATCTTAATTGGATAGAGCATATTTAGGAATGGAGTCCCTAGGATAACAGGTTGACTTAAACCTTTTACCATTATGAAGGGAAAATTGAAGCAAACACCATTGTTGCATACGGCAGTGTCTGTCAGCTTATAATTAATAAGTATTTTGTTGCCATCTATAGTATTAAGGATTTGGGTAGTCTTGCTACAGCAACAAAACCCTAAAATGTCTAAAGAAGAGCTTAAAATAAAGCTTTAGGAGGCTATAGAAAATAATGAAGAACAAATGTCTACTTCTACCCAAAGTGATGAACCAGAAGATTATAGTCCAATGAATGGGGACGATTGAGACGACATTAAGTTTTCTTCAAATTAAAGAAAATTTAGGGGGGACCAGAACGACTCCACTCTATCTAGGACACGTGTCCCAGCCACCGACAAAAGTTACCATCAACGACAAAAGTCACCATCAGCCAGCCAACGACAAAAGTCACTACCCCGACAAAAGTCACCGTCAGCCAGCCACCAACGAAATCTTACTGTAGCCACCAGCTGGCAGCATACTACTATAGTGTCGGTGCGGATTTCAAAGGATTGAAATCCATTTATTCTAAAGCCTATAAAAGGGGAAGGCTCCACTCTTTTCCATCATCCCAAAGTTTCCAAAGTGTTCTCTGCAAGTTCTCTCTGCTCTCTGCTCTCTGTTCTCTGCGAGTTCTCTCTTCTCTCTGTTCACTGCAAGTTCTCTTTGCTCTCTGTTCTCTGCAAATTCTCTCTGCTCTCTGCTCTCTGTTCTCTGCAAGCTCTCTTTGCTCTCTGTTCTCTGCAAGTTCTCTTTGCTCTCTGCTCTCTGTTCTTTGTAAGTTCTCTCTGCTCTCTACGAGCTCTCTCTGCTTTCTACAGTACTCTCTCTCTACAACTTTCTACAGTCCTCTCTCTCTACAACTTGCTACAATATTTTTCTCTCTGCTTTATTTATTTAAGCTCTCTCTCTTTATATCTGGTGGCGTATCAAGCCATTGAATTCTTTTATTTAGTTTCTTTCTGTAAAAGTGTGAGATTGTTATATGTGACTGTTTTAGGGACGAAGTTCTTGCTTACATGTTGTAGCAGCTAAAGCTATTCGCCAGCTTCTGTATTTGTCAAATGTAAGTGTACGTTAATTATTAAGTTTTGACTAATGTATTATGTGATGTTATTGTGTTTATTCCATGTTTTGCTTTAATTCCGCTTTATGGTATCAGAGCCAAATTTATATTACAGTGGTTTAACTGTGTCACTAGTATAAAACTGAACTATTAAATAAAATTCTGAGAACAGTTTGCAGTAGTAAGTTCAAAGTCGCCGTGACCCAAAGATTACTAGGGCCAGGAAGAGCCAGAAAAGTTTAGGGATTGTTTCTGGTTGACTCGAATTACAATGGAAAACTTTATCAGAACTTTATCTAATAGGTCAGCTACTACAAGTAGTACATTACGTGTTAATAATTGTGAAGAAATAATAATAGATAATATAGAAAAACAAATCCAAAATTGGAACATACCTAAGGTACCTGTTTCAGATGTCTATAGTAAAGGAATGTTTGACTTTAAAACTTGTTTTTCTATCAAAACTATTGAGCAAAGTATTTCTGTCATGGAAACTCAGGATAAATTCCAATTACTTTCCCCAAGAATGATTGAAGATCATAAAAGGAAAGATTACAAATATTTACATATTGGTCTAGTACAAATAGCTGTCAAACCTTTGACAAGAAAAGGATTAAATAATTCTATTCTACTCTGTTTAAGAGATAACAGACATAAGCAATTCACTGATTCCTTGTTAGGAATAGTAGAATCCAGAGCCAAGTTTCACTATCTAGTTTACATATGTTTACATATATACATATTTACATTTGATTGAAATGAAAGAAATGGTATCGGAGCCAACTTTCACTATCTAGTTTCATTACTTAAAATTTTTTTATCTTTCCAAAATAAGTAAACTATTAAAGTCATAAGTGATAGTACGCCTTATCCTGTGGAACCCTAAATCGTGGTTGAGCGTTACGCGCAGGGACTAAGTCGCTAGTGCTATTTTCCCTTTGACTGTGAAACAAGAAATAGGTAACTACGTTATTGACTCAATGACAAGCTTATTTAAGAATAGATCTCAAAATTTAAGCAATAATGCTAGCTCTTCAGGCTCTCATATAAGCAATATAAAAAATACTGAGTAAAGAATTATATCTAATATAGAAAAAAGCATACAAATTGGAATATTCCCAAAGTTCCTACTTGCGAAATTTATAGAAAGGTTCTTTCCAATTTAAAAGTGATTATGCTTAAAAACTGTTGAAAAGACTGTACCTATTCTTGAATCTCGAAATACAATATCTCTTCTATTTAAAGATAGAATAAAAGAACATATAAAAAAAAGATATAATTATTTACACATTGGGATAGTCCAAATTGCAGTTATATCTTTAATTCGTACTGAACTCAATAATTTAGTCCTTCTCTGTTTATGGGACGTAAGACAGAGAAATTTTTTTGATTCCTTATTTGGGATCATTGAATCCAGCCTCTGTGAAGGCCCGATATACTTTAATTGTTATCCAAATTTTTCAGTTTCTTTACTGACCCTAATCTTCTAAAGGTTTTAACTTACAATCTCAAAACTGATGGGTTTAATGTGGAAACTGGGTTCCAAAATGTTACAGTCATATATAGAATTTGCTATAAGGTTATGAATACTATATGCCCCGATGTGACGAAGATGGACAAAAGGGGACAAACCTTGTATTTCCAAACTAATGTAGAAAAATCAAATTTGATAGTTCCCAAGACTATAACATGGAATCAGGTAAATTTACCAGCTCAATGGAATCTACAAAATGAAACCCCTTCGAGACCCGTTCAGAATTCTAATGTTAATTCTATAATAAAGTTCCCTAGTAGGGAAGTCCAAATACAATTTAATCCTCAAAGGACTACTAGAAATCATATTGCTTCCCAAAGTCCTAGAATTCTGGCTAGGAGTTCTACCTCATCTATTCCTCATACGGAATATGAGAATTAAGATATTAATGCTATCCTATAAGAGTTAAGGAGAGTTGGAGAAGTTCAACAACCTGTCTATAATGTTGTAACCCCTAAAACAGATAACTCTATACCTGAATCACCAGGACCAACATTTTCTGATGTCGAATATGATCCCCAAAACGTTAATGTTATTGAGGTTAAAACATTTCAGATAAATTATGAAAAAATAGAAGCCGATTTTAACTCAGATCATAATAAAGAAATTAGAGAATGGTTCCTAAACAAAGGAGCTGAGAGATCAAGACAATACATTAAAGAAAAATATATTAAAGCCATGAAGAAGTTTAAGGAAACATGTTCTTCTTCAGGTGGTTTGGAGAAATGTTTGTCAAAAAACATAAGTTAACATTTCCATTTGAATACATAAACAAAAAATACGTTAAAAAAACTCCTGATGTTAACACATTGAGTACTTTGTATAACACTTACAAAACATCAAAAGGAGAGATAAAATCAAGACATCCTCTAGAAGATATTATTCTAGACGTCAAAGGGTCCATTGTAGCCCCTTACAAAAGAACTTCTGATAACCCTAATATGGAACGTTTTAAATCCATTCTAGAAAAAAATAATTATACTAATATCTATCTTTAATCCCTAGGAGTACAAGCCTATAGAATAGAAAATTTAGTATCTAAAAGAATTTTTCAAGACAAACCCTCTTTATCTAAATGTACACCAACCTAGGTTAAGACTACAGCCCCTTTAGTATTTAAACCCTCACTTGAATTACTTAAGAATAGATTCAAATTGCAACCTGCGAGCTCAAAATTTCTAGATGAAGTTATGTCTAGGCTAGGATATCTAAAAATAGATGGAAAGGGAGAAACCCTTGAAAAGATTTCTAAGACTTCTAATAACATGATTGAATATATTACTGATAACTGCTTTGAACAAGACATTGAAAGTTTAGAACAAGTTTTTAAGCAAGCTATGGATAAGCCTGCTGAGATCAATAAAATTGGTTACAGAGTTAAAACCAGACCAATGGCCCCTACAAAAATGCATTACCCGAGGCCGTCTCCTATTTACATTCAACATGAAGAAGATATTTTAATGGGATCATCAATGTATGATGGAAAGACAATAGTACAATGGAATCTTGATACCCTAAGTGAATATCAAATACTTACCCTGCTTAGACACATGAGGATGTATGCTACTGCTAGCATAAATAATGGAAATAAAGATCCAGATGTAGCTAAAACAATCATAGTAGGTTTTACAGGGCAATTAAGAAGTAGGTGGGATAATTATCTCACTGAGACAGAAAAAAATTACATCCTGACTGCTTAAAAATAGTACACCACATCCAGAGCAATACAATCAGATAAAATACAAACTATTCAAGTTACTGAAGATGAATGGGTTAATACTCTTATTTATACCATTGCTCTACATTTTATAGGAAATATCAGCATTTCGACTCAAAGACAGTCAGACCTTTTGCAAAGTCTTAGATGTCCTACCCTTTCTCTTTATAAATGGTATAAGGATAAATTTACTTTTAGACTTCTGACAGTTGAAGATTGTAGAGCTGGGTATTGGAAGGGTCAATTTAATGTGGGCCTTCTAAGATTATTTGCTGAAAAGGTAAACAATAAGTTGAAAGTTAAAAATAATGGAGAATTAAATTACGACCTCTATACTCTTAGAGAATTATCTGCTGAAGTTTGTGATACAGGTTTTGAAATCTTTACTGACCTTAAGCTTAGAAAACAGTTAAAAAACAAAATC
>NW_006497436.1:237616-264848 GCF_000471905.2 Amborella trichopoda
ATACTTGTATATATACATGTATTTTATACTTGTGTACACATGTATAGACATTAATACCTGTAAATAAATATATTTATGTGTATTTACATATACACATATATACATATATACACATATATACATATATGTGAATACATATACATTTATGTGTACACATAAATACATATTTCTTCATGTATACTTGTAAATACATAAATTAACATACATTGCGTGGATATCTTCTCTGTTCATGTGGTCCTATGGCTTAGAAGAAAAAAGTAATAAAGCAGAGGAAAATTTTCGAATGTTGTCATTCTCGCTTCTCTCGAAGCATAATATTTGGTGGGGCAAGCTGTTTGAACACATTTTTTCAGCACCTTGGGGCGCCGATGCGGAATAAAAGAGAAGCCTGTTAATAAAGCAGTGATATACATTGGAATTTTTGACACACATAATTGCTCTAGAATCGGTTATAATCTTCTTAAGCACTTCAAAAGGACACTTTCAAGTTTCTTCACAATCCAACATGTCTAAGGCAGTGCAAATAAAGAAACAATTTCGGAAAAATCTGCCTCCAACACTCTGAAACAGACCCCTTGACCAAAACTCTATTTTTGGTGCATGAAATAGCTGTGGGACCATGTCCATTGGATCCAGAACCGTCAAAAAGCTCTATGGATCAAGTTTCTACTTAATCGGGCACTTCAGGAAAAAGTTATGGGTAAAAGACTAAAAAGAGATATGCCGCACACTATTGGTTGGGGGCCTCGATATCGCCCTCCAGGTCGGGTTGACCTAGTAGTGTGGTTGGTTGCACAGATGGTGATGGGAAGAAAATTTTGGGAAATCGTGGTCGTGTGGGACTATGGAGTGTGCGAGGGAAAAAGAGAATATGATGGTACACAATGGGGGGTGATATGAGGGTGCACAGGAAAAGAAGGGGAAGGGAGGTGGACCTGAGGGACTACTAGAGAAAGAAATAAGAAGTGGACCCGAAGGTGCACAGGGAGCAGGTGGACGTGAAGGGATAAAAGAATAAGAAAAGAGAGAAATTGTGGTCATGCTGGACCACAAGGAGGGAGAGGAGAAAGTTGTGGCTGTGAGGGACCACAGGGAAGAGGGAGGAGGAGGGTCATGTGGTTAGATGCCTCAATCTCGCCCTCTGGGTTGGGATGACCAGATAACACGTGTCTCGGGTTTCAAAGAAAACCTAAGACTTGAGATCGCTCTCTCGAGAACCTTGTTAAAGAACAAGGGCAAGTACACCAACCGGTGAGAGAGGAATTTAACATGAGGCGAGATACACTTCACCTGTGTTCAAGACTTACTCGGACTGACTCGTGTGAGAGCCTTCTTAGATCATGAAGAAAGCCCCACAGTCCTACAACTAGTTTGAAATCGCCTCTCTTAACATGTACTCTACTGTTTCTATAATCACACATTTGGTTAATTTTACAAGACAAGTGGGCCAAGGGACCCCACCTCCGCACCTTATCTTTGGGCGAATGTACACAGGCGTGCACATCCAAAAGAAGAAGGGAAAAATAAGAGGATAGAGACTGTGGTGAGAAGAGGAAAAGAAAGAGATAGAATAGAAGAAAGGGGAGAGAAGAATTTGACTAAGCAGCTTGACTGACACAATGGCTAGATCAGTAAGTGATTGACCCGGCATGGTAGAACGTCGGGCACAGTAACTCAGACCGGCACATCGGCATTACTACTAGACGACAGAACCAACACTGACCAGCTTGGCACGATGGCTAGCCTGTCATGGTAGTAAGATGGGTATGGTGACTCAGATCGACACAGCGGCATTACTACTAGACGATAAGACTACTGTGACAGTGCTAATCTTAACCTCTTTGGGTCAAATGAGAGAGGAAGAAAGAAGAAAGAGAAAAGAGAGAGAGGAAAAAGGAAAAATAGAAGAAGAGAGATGGAGAAGAAAAGAGAAGGAAGAGTAAGAAGAGAGAAGAAAAGAAAGGAAGAGACAGAAAATGAGAAGAATAGAAGAAGAGGGTAGAAGAAAGGAGAAGAGAGAAGGGGACCAGAAAAAGATGAAGAAGAAAGAAAAGAGAGAGGGAAGAGAAGAGAGAAAAGGGGATCGGAAGAGGGGATAGAGAGAAAGAAGAAGAGAGAGAAGGAAGAGGGAAGAGAGAGAAAGAAAGAGAGAAGGAAGAGAAAGAAGAGAGAAAAGAGAAAGAAACATGGACGGTGATGGGCTTCTACAGTCCATGATAAAAGGAAGGAGAGAGAGAGAAAACATGGATGGCGATGGGCTTCTGCCATCCATGACAGGAGAGAGAGGAGAGAAAGAGACATAGACCGTGATGAGCTTCTGCTGTCTATGACAAGAGAGAGAGAAGAGAAAGAAACATGGATGGCGATGAGCTTCCGCCATCCATGATAGGAGAAAGAGAAGGGAAAGAAACATGGACGGCGATGGGCTTTCATTGTCGATGACAGGAGAGAGAGGAGAAAGAAACAAAGTCAGTGATGGGCTTCTGTCATCCATGAAAAAAGGAAGAAGAGAGAGAAAACATGGACGGTGATGGGCTTCTACTGTTCATGACAAAAGGGAGAGGAGAGAGAAAATATGGACGACGATGGGCTTCTGCTGTCCATGATAAGAGAGAGAAAACATGAACGGCGATAAGCTTCCGCCGTCCATGAAAAAGGAGAGAAGATAGAGATAACATGGACGGCGATGTGTCTCTGACGTCCATGACATAGGGAAGACGAGAGAGAAAACATGGACAACAATGGGTTTCTACCGTCCACGACAAGAGAGAGAAAATATGGACGGCGATGGGCTTCTGCCATCTAGGATAAAGGAAGAAACTCAGACAGAGGCCTGGCTTGTCCCTCAGGTTAGGACCCGACTCATTGTGTGTGTTCCTGAGGAGGACATCATGCTTGATGATAGGCTCCGTCGTGCATGAATGGTGAAGAGAGAGAATGGAAAGAACAAGGAGAAAGAATGAAGAGAGAAATTATGAAAGAAAGGGAAGAAGATCAAGAGAGAGAGAGAAAGGATTAGGAAAGAATGAAGGGTGAGTAAGGAAAGATAGGAGAGAAAAAGAAGAAAGAAGAAGATGAAAGACATGCATGGTGATGTCCCACTGTCGTGCATGTTGAGAGAAGAGAGAAAGAAACAGGAAGAGAGAGAAAGATAGAGATGAGGGGAGGAGAGATAAAGAGAAAGATGAGAGAAAGAGGAGAAGCGAGAAAGAGGGAGATGAGAGGATGAGAGAGAAAGAGAGAGATGAGAGGAGGAGAGAGAAAGAGGAGGAGAGAGATAAGAGAAGGAGAAAGAGAAGAGAGGAGGAGAGATAAAGTTACCTAACAAAAGGGTATCAGACTTTCTTCTCTCTCCTCTCTCTCTCTCTCTCTAAGCCATGCCCACAATCTCAATGTAAAAATTACAAATTTTATTCATCAACATGGAACCTTTTACAATTAGGTTTAGCATGTATTTATAGAATTGGGCCCAAACATGGGTGGATGCCCAAAATCTAGCTTAATTGATGATAATTATAAATTATTTGAATTAAAGAAAATCTAAAAATGGGTGCAAAATGACTTTTTGCCCCTGCCCAACAATACATGGAATTCCAAAACAGTCCCTCCTATTGCCCTAGAATGTTTATGATCTTCCATGGATGATTCGGGGTTGTTTCGATGCCCGTTTGGCTAAAGATGATTACTTTCTTTCGAGCCACAGAACGCGTTTTTAGGCCACGAATATGTAACTTGAAATTTGCATGACTCTTGGAAACTTTCTATCAATAGTGCGCTTATTTCTTATTTTTTACATGATTTCTTTACTGGCTTACACTGAGCATACCGTAAAAATCGCGTTGCAACAAACGCAACTTGATTTCGTACTCGGACAAAGATTTTACAATCTTTGAGTTTTTACCGGAATCTTAAATCCAGCGGTCGAAATTTGTAACAAGTTTATCGGCTTCGTGTGTGAAATCCAACTTTTCATCACATGTGGAGTTCAAACCAGGCAAAGCCCTATACCTTACGCACGCGATGGAATTGATTTCGCATCGATGGGGTGCGCAAGTGTCGTGATATGGCCACTCGAACGAGGCATGTCGCTGCTAAATTTTCTGCACCTTTGATTATGAATCACAAATTTCTCTCTAGTTTTTCTCCCTGCTCGGGCATCATCATGGGGTGTGTCACATATCAAAACGCTTGTCTTGATGAGATGAACATGCTCACAAAATTTGAACACCATTCGACTTGTAACGAGTGAGATATGGGTCTCCGAAGTTACTGCTCGTGACAGTGCACACCATCCTCTTTTAATGGAGATTGGCCAGGGATGGCACATAGGAATAGCGTGCGACTTACCCCTTTTCAGTCTTTTTCCTATAACTTTGTCTTAGGGTACCTGATTAAGCCAAAACTTAACCCATATTCGATTGTATTGGATCCAATGGCGGTGGTCCCACAGCCGTTTGATATTGTGTTGATAGAGGTCTACTTACGGGGTCTATTTCAGGGTGTTAAAGGTTGATTTTTCCAAATTTTTTATTTATCTGCATTGCATTGGACTTGTCAGATTACGATGAAACTTGGCAGGTGACCTTTTGGAGTGCTTTGGAAGATTTTAACCCATTTTGGGGTAATTCTGAGGCTGTAAAAAATTCCATTGTATATCAGGGCTTTATTGATTGACTTCTCTTTTATTCCGCATCGAGGACCCAAGGTGCTGAAAAATATGTTAAAACAGCTTGCCCCACGGAATGTGTGCTTCAAGAGAATCGAGAAGCACAACATTCACAAAATTTCCTCGTCTTTATTTATTTTTTCTTCCTAGTCACAGGACCACATGAATGTCGAGGAGATATCCACGCAATGCTGTAACTTGGATGCTCAGACATTTGGATGCAATGTACAGGTCCATTCGTGTAGGTTTTGAGGGAGAAGAGACTTTTGAGCTACTGGTGGGGGACACTGTATGGAATGCCCATCATCTACGTCAGGAGCTTTTTTCAGGTTCCGATAGCTGGGGGCTTTCAAAGGTTTGTAGATCAGTTGGTAAGAATCCAGGCTTGTCTAGCAGTTGGGTGCCTTGCTTAAGGCCTTTCTTCCCAATCAGTCAGGGTTTTTGTATCCTCTAATGGTGGTCCACATTTTGAGGCTATGTTTTGGAGTGATAGCCAAGGAGTCCTTGATAGGCATATGTGCTACTACACTAAGGTTTTTTTTGATAAGAAGGTACCTCTATGGCCTTGTCTTACCGGGTCCGGTCAGGGTTTTTTGTTGGCCTATCCAGATGTCTAAGCATGTCGGCTAGGGGGAAATTCAGCGAGCCGTCACCGTGACGTCTTTTTCTGGCTTTACACTTAACCTTTTGGGAGCATCTTTGTCATGTCAGAATGATTTTCATATTTGTTGGTGAATTCTTAGAAATGCTATTGGTTAGGTGCTTCGATCTCACCCTTCGGATTCATATGATCTGGTGGCATGCGTCTCGAGTATTGGGGGAACCTAGGACTTTAAGATCGCTCTCTCGGGAACCTCGCTCAGGAGAGAGGGCAGGTATACCAACTGATGAGAGAGGAATTTAAGGTGGGTTCGAGACTTACTCGGGCTAGCTCGCATGGGCACCCTCTTAGATCACGAAAAAAGCCTCCCAGTTCTACAACTGGTTCGGAATCGCCTCTGTTGGCTTGTACTCTCTTATTTCTATAATCACACACATGGTTAATTTTTCAAGACAAGTGGGCCGAGTTACCCCACCTTGTCTTTGGGTGAATGTACACAGGGTGTGCACATTCAAAGGAGAAAGAGAAGAAATGATGAAGTGAGGGTTAAGAGAAAGAAGAAGAGAGAAGAAGAAGAAAAGAAAGAGAATTTGACTTGGTAACTAGTCTAGCACAGTGGCTAGATTAGCATGATAATTGACTTGACATGGTAGCAAGATGGGTACAGTAACGAGAATGACACGACGACAATACTACTCGACAACAGAACACCAACACCGACCAGCCTAGCACAATGACTAGATAGGCACAGTGGCAATACTGCTTGATGACGAGACTACGATGACAGTGCTAGTCTTATCCCTTTGTCAAATGAGAGAGGAAGAAGAAGAAGAAGAAAGAGGGAGATAAGGGATAAGAAAAACAGAGAGAGAAAGAGAGAGAAGAAGAGAAAAGAGATGAGAGAGAAGAGAAGAGAGAAAAATAAGAGAGAGAAAGAAGAGAAAGAAAATAAGAGAGAGAGAAGAAGAGAGAGAAAAAAGAGAGAGAGAGGAGAAGAAAGAGTACATGGACGGTGATGGACTTCCGCCATCCATAATAGAGATAAGATGAAAAAAAAAGAACATGGACGGTGATGGACTTCTGCCATCCATGATAGTGGAAAGAGGAGAGAGAAAGAACATGGATAGCGATGAACTTCTACTATCTATGATAGAGAAAAGAGGAGAGAGAAAGAACATGGACAACGATGGACTTCTGTCCTTCATGACAAAGAAAGAGGAGAGAGAAATAATGTCATGTGCAGTGATGAGCATCACTGTTCACCTCATGAGAACGGGGAAATTGGACAGAAGCATGGTCCGCCACTTGGGTTCAGGCTCAACTCACTAGGCATATTTTCAGAAGATAAAGGAAGGTTGAAAAATGTCATACCCGATGATGAGCATCGCCATGCATGACTGGAGGGGAGAGAGAAAAGAAATCTGGGTGAAGGTAAGAAAGACAGGGAGGAGGAAAGAGGATTTTAAGAAAGACGAAGAGGAAAGGAAAGTAGAGAGAGAATAAAGGAAAGAAGAGAAGGCAAATGATAGTGAGGAGAGAAATTGGGAAAGAGCCGAAGGAGAAAGTAGGAAAGAGAGAGAAAGAGATTAGGAAAGAGAGGGGAAGAATAAGGAAAGAGGTACGCACGGCGCTGCCATCACCGTGTGTGTCAGAGAGAAGAAAATCGAAAGAGAGATTTGTGCATGGTGTTTCCATCACCGTGCATGTTCAGACAGAGAGTGACAAAGAGAAAGATAGAGCAAGGAGAAGAAAGTAGAGAGACTCGTGCGCAGTGTTTCCAACACCATGCATGGTCAGATAGAGAGAAACAGAGAGAAAGACAAAGCAGAGAGAGAATAAAGAAAGAAGAAGAAGAAGAAGAAGAAGAGAGAGAATAAAATGCACACGACATTGTCATCATCGCATGTGTGAGATAGAGAAGAAGAGAAAGAATAAAACACGCACGGCATTGCTATCACTTGTGTGTGAGATAAAGAAGAAGAAAATGCACACGATGTTGCCATCACCATGTGTGTGAGATAGAGAAAAAGAGAGTGAAGAAAAATCACAAGGTGTTGTCATCGTCGTGTGTGTGAGATAGAGAAAAAGAGAGAGAAGAAAATGTACATGACGTTGCCATTGTCATGTGTGTGAGATAGAGAAAAAGCGAGAGAAGAAAATGTACACGGCGTTGCCTTCACCGTGTGTGAGAGATAAAGAGAAAGAGAGAGAAGAAAATGAACATGATGTTACCATCGTCGTGTGTGTGAGATAGAGAAAACGAGAGAGAATAAAATGCACACGACGTTACCATCGCCGTGTGTGTGATATAGAGGAAAAGATGGAAGAAAACACACACGGCATTGACATCGCCTTGTGTGTGAGATAGAGAAAATAAATAGAGAGGGGTGCATGTAAGGCACTGCCATCGCCATGAACATTCAGTCAGAGAGGAACAGAGAGAAAGATCGATAAGAAGAAGAAAGAGAGAGAATGGGACGCACATAACGTTGGCATTACCGTGTGGGTTAGAGAAAGAGAAGGAAGAAGATGACATGCATGGCTCTGCCACAGTCTTGTATGTTCATAGAGAAGAATAGAGGAAAGCATAGAAAAGAAGAAGAAAGAAAAATGAGAGGATGTAAGAGAGAGAAGGAAGAAAAAAAGAGACGAGAGGAGGAGAGAGAAAGAGATAAAGATGAGAGAAGGAGAGAGAAAATTACCTTGCCAAAGACTATCAGCCAATTTCTTCTCTCTCCTCTCTCTCTCTCCAAGATGCACCCATGAACTCAAAGAAGAAACAAAAACTTTTATTAATCAATTAAAAGTCTGAGGCAGAATTAGGTCAAGCCCTTTACAATTAGGTTTAACACATATTTATAGAATTGGGCCCAACCATGGGTGGATGCCTAAAAACTATCTCTATTGATGATAATTACAATTTAATTGAATTAAAATAATTTCAAAAAATGGGTGTAAATGACTGTTTGCTTAACAATTCATGAAATTTCAAAACAGTCCCTGCTGGTGCCCTAGAACGTGTGTGATCTTCTGGAGATGATCTGGGGTTTCTCTGGTGCCCATTTGTCCGAAAGATGATTGTTTTCTTATAGAGCTCAACATGGTGATCAATTTGATACCAACTTCGAGCCATGGATCGTGTTTTTAAGCGATGATCATGCTACTTGAAATTTGAATGAATCTTAAAAACTTCGGATTGATAACGTGCCTGTCTCTTAATTTTTTTTGTGAGTTCTTCACTAGATCACACTAAGCATGTCATCATGATCACGTAGCAACAAACACAACTCGATTTCTTGCCCAATAAAAGATTTTGCAACTTTAGAGTTTTGACCGAAATCTGGAATTCCAGTGCCTGAATTTGTAATCACTTTATTGGCTTCATGTGTGAAATCTATTCGTTCGTCATGGACGGGGTGCAAACCAAAGATAGCCTTAGACCTTACGCATACGATAGAACTGGTCTCGCGTCAATTTGATGCACGAGCACCGTGATTTGACCGCTCGAGTGAGGTGTGTCGCTGCTGATTTTCCTTTAGCTTTCTTCAGGATTGGAAATTTCTCTCTAGATTTTCTCCTTATTCGGGCATCGTCACGGGGCGTGCCACATATCAAAACAGGCGTCTTGTAAGACGAACATGCTCACAAAATTTGAGTGTGATCCGACTTGATACGAGTGAGATATGGCGCCCGAAAGTCATTGCTCAAGATTGTAAAAACAACCTCCTTTAATGGTGATTTGGTGCAGGGAGGGCGCACAACAATAGTGTGTGGCATACCCCTTTTTGGTCTTTTACTCGTAACTTTGTCCTGGAATGCCCGATTAAGCCGAAACTTGACCCACAAGGATCGTGCTGGATCCAATAGCAGTAGTCTCATAGCAATTTGATGCACTGAAAATAGAGCTATAGTTACAGGATCTGTTTTAGGGCGCGAGAGACTGATTTTTTTGAAATTTTTTCTTTATCTGCACTGCCTTAGACATGCCAGATTGCAACAAAACTTGGTAGGTGGGCTCTTGAAGTGCTTAAAAATGTTCTTAATTGTTTTGGGATAATTCTGAGACTGTCGATAATTCCACTGTAACTCAGGCTTTATTGACCGACTTCTCTTTTTATTCCGCATCGACGACCAAGGTGATGAAAAATGTGTCCAAACAGCTTGCCCACCGAGTGTTATGCTTTAAGAGAAGAGAGAAGGAGAACATTAAAAAAATTTCCTTCAGCTTTATTACTGTTTTCTTCCTAGCCACAGGACCACGTGAACGTCGAGGAGATCCACACAATGTTGTAACTAGGATGCTCAAACGTTTGGATGCAATGTACAGATCCATCTGTGGAGACTTTAAGGGGAGAAGTGAATTTTTTGAGGGATCTTATCAAAGTCCTCACCCTCAAGGGACTAATTGTGATTCTGACACTTGAGGATTTTGTATGGACCTCGTTGGTCAAAATCAGGCCATTCTAGCGGTCGAGTGCCATGCTGAAGGGAATTTTCCCATTTTGGTCTGGGTTTATTTTTTTTCTTGTTGGTGGTCTACTAAAGGGCCTTTGGATCACGACCGTCTGCGTGGTGCACAAGGATTGTACTCAGTTGGGCAAGGTACCTCAGTTTATCGAGGTGACCACTGTAGTATAACCCCTGCCCCCAGCTAGCAGTTTTATTTGCATAACAGGTCCAAGTTCTGGCTGACTTTGGCCTTCTTAAGGCATTTAGCATTTTGGAGTGTGTTTGTTTTTCGTTGTTTGTTGTGGATGGTGCACCAGATTGTACTTGGTGGATAGGGTACCTCAGTTTATCGAGGTGACCAGTTGTGGGTATAACCCCTGCCCCCTGCTAACAGTGTCGTTACATAGCAGGTCCAAGTTCTGGCAGACTTTGGCCTTCTTGGGGCATCTTTAGCATTTTGGAGTGTGTTTGTGGACCTCGTGAGAATAATTCTCTTCCTCATGAGACTTTTCTTGCCTTCTTGATGAATCTTCTGTCTTTTTGAGTCCTTTTTGTAAATGGACTCAAGCTAGTGGAATCTTTCTTGATGTTCGTCTGTTTGGGTCCTGATATTGTGACACCATGGATTTTTCTCTTGAATGTGGGCTGAAGCCGCTTGTTGAGGCGAGTGTTTCATCAACCTGTTTATGGGTCCAAGTGTCCTTTGTGGATTTTCACTTGTATTGGGAAGCGGCACTGTAGAGACAGTTTTCACTAACTTCCTTTATTTGGGGTTCTTTGACCCATGACCTTTTGGCCATGTCCACTCTTATTTTTCCATTTTTACTCACGGTGCACTTTCGAGGTTTTCACCGTTCTCGAGTTTTTATTTTCACGGAACTCTTTTACTCATCGTTTCATGACCATGCCCATCCGTCATTTTTTCTCACGATGCTCCCTTGTCTAGGTATACATCATGCCCGTTAATCTTTTTTTTTTTAAGGTGTGTTTAAGGTCATGCCTTCGAGACCTGTGCGAAGCCTTTTAACATCATGTAGCCAAGATGTGCACTATAGTTTAAGATCATACAGCTAGACCATAGTGGAGATGAATGACAGTCTGTTGAGGCCATAGAGTGAGTATGGTGGTGGTTTTGACTCACATTAGGGAGATGGAACGAGGCTACCTATGAAGGACAGATGATGTATGAATGGAAGGTAAAAGGTGGTGACCTACTAGCTGACGACGTATATGGATGGCGGGATGGCTTGCCGTTTTGTGAGCATGGGTGATACTCATTGGGGAATGATGAATAGTAATGAAGGAATGGACTCACTAAGGAGGTGCTGAAGGTGATGCGCACACACGAATGGGTCAGTTAGCAAAGACGTGTGTGAAAATGCATGTAAAGGGCTTGTGCGCATGTGTGAGGGTGTGTTTAAGATCATGCCTTTGAGACCTGTGCAAAGTCGTTTATCATCATGCGGTCAGGACGTGCACTATGGTTTAAGGTCATATAGCTTGGACCGTGGTTATGCAGTTTCGAGTCATGCGACTAGGACCATGCAGTTTAAGGTCGTGCAACCGCTACAGTTTAAGGTCATATAGTTTGGACCATGGTGCTAAGCCTTTTAATGTCATGTGACCAAGACGTGCACTATGGTTTAAGGTCATATAGCTTGGACCATGGCTATGCAATTTTAAAGTCATGCAACGAAGACCATGCAGTTTAAGGTCGTGCAACTAGACCTCCACTATAGTTTAAGGTCATATAGTTTGGACCATACAGTTTAGGGTCGTGCATCTAGACCAAGGCTGTGCAGTTTAAAGTCATCCAGCACAAACCGAGGCTGTGCAGTTTAATGTCATACAACATAGACCAAGGCTGTGCAGTTTAAGGTCATGCAGCACAGACCAAGGCTGTGTAGTTTAAGGTCATGCAGCAAGGACAATGGCTGTGCAGTTTAAGGTCATGCAGCATGAACTAAGGTTGTGCAGTTTAAGGTCATGCGGCACGGACCAAGGTTGTGCACAGCATGGACCATGGCTCTGAAGTTCAAGGTCATACAATACGGACCATGGCTATACAGTTAAAGGTCATGCAACACGGACTATGGCTATGCAGTTTAAGGTCATGTAACATGGACCATTGTGTGGGTCGCCTAGTACGTGAAGCTTTATAGGGGATAGGTCTGTGGATAGTGATTTGACTCCCTTGGGGTAAAATGATAGCAGAGGTTTTAGATGGGAAGCTGACTTCACTAGGGATTAGGGGACAAGTATGACTCCATAAGGTGAAAGAAGGAACTCCATGAGGAATAGGCTCATGGAAGGTAACTCGACTTCTGGGGATCAGACAGCAAGACTGACCCATAAGGGATTGAAGGGGTCAGCACGACTTTTACTTCGGTGGGGATTAATGGCTTGCAATACGGGTGTAGTTCCTACTGGGGATGAAAGACAGTGATCTGCTCCTGACTCCATTGGGGATGACCAGTCATGGCCTAGGTGGAACGGCCTGGATGCAACTACACTGGGGATGACGGAGGTTACTGCTTTGGTGCAACTCCACTAGGGATAGTGGTAGGTGCTAGCACATGCATTGACGCACACGACACTAGCACAAGTGGTGCTAGTATGCAAGGGAATGGTCATAGGTGACGGTAATACTGATATGCACGGGGCTAGTGTACGCAGCATTGGTTGCACGCGCGTTAGTCACGCACGGCGATACAGCCAGCATTAGCCTGCGTTCAACATTGGTTGCACACGGTGTTAGTAATGGGCGCCGATCAGCCTCTATTCGGGCCTAGGGTCTGAGCTCGACCCAGCCCAGCCCATCTGAAGGTTGGTGCTCGGCTTTGCACGGTCGGTGGTAAGCCTCTGTTTTGGGCTTCAGGTCTGGGCCAGACCTGGTCCAACCCATTACTGCTTGACCTTCAAGGACCTGTTTGGTATTCTTGCTGTATGAGGTGAACCCTCTTCTAAATAAGGGGGGAAGACCCCATTTTTATTATTTTATCGAAGGTAAATATAGTGAGAAAGAGAAAGAGAGAGAAGAAACCCTTGCAAGAACTCCTGCAAAGGAAAGGTATTCCGGCACAGTTAACGGCTTTAGTAGGGCATCCACAGGAGTTTTCCGGGGAGCACCGAGGTTTCCACTGAGGAATAGAAGTTTCAGGTGAAGAAGGGAGGACACTGGTGGGTTGTAGAGGTATTCCTGTAGAGGTTCTCCGTTACCAGAGTGGTGGGAAAAGACGCAAGCGAGGGCCGCCGAACAGTTTCGTGAACTTTAAGTGGTTCCCGATGGTTTTCAATCACCGGGGAGTAGTGGGAGAGTAGCAGCGGTGAGCGAAAGTGTTTTTCGACGTCAGGAAAAAGTGAAAAAGGTGTCACAGTTGGTTTTCAATGAGCAAGGAGACGGTTTCCTAGTGGGCACCAAAGGTCAAAGGGAAAGTGAACAGCCACAGGTAGTCGGACAGTCGCAGAGAGACGAAAGGTTGCTGGGGATTCGTGTCATCATAGGAAAACAAGGAGTCTCAGGAAAATGCACAATCTTCAGGGAGACGAAGGGTCACGGAAGGTGAAAGGTCACCGTCAAGAGCAAACAAACGGTGACACTGAACACAGCCGGCGTTACCCCCTTTATCCAACAAAGTCGACATTACCCCTCTAAGTCACAACCGACATTAGTCCTCATGAAGTGTAACCGATGCTGGGCTTTAGAGACACAAGCAGTGCTTATCTGTGCCTTTATCACGCATGGCTAGTGACATGACTCATATGGCATTGATCAAGTGCTGCAGTGGCTGTCACTTGACAATCCTTTCATGAACGACAGTAATTTCCTTTCGACTATGGTTATGCTAAGCGAAGAGTTGTGTGTGGCAATTGTCCCACACAACAATGACTTGGGTAGGCAAAGGGTGATGGCCAATGGTAAGGCCGGGCTTATGATGCTTGTTGGAAGCCAAGTCCTCCAGCACAACAGTGAAGTCCATGTTGTTCTGTGGAAGGGCCCTCATTGTGAACATGGTAGGCTCTCCATCATTGGCTAGTTCCTTGCCAAAGAAGTCTGCTTCGTATGTCTGGTATACCCCATCAAAGCGCTTCCACCTTATTCGATTGTGAGAGCCACTTTTGGCCTATAATCGTCCTCTTTTTCTCAAATGCACGAGTGATTCTTTTGATGGTGAGAGAAATTTTTTGGCCTGTAACCGTCCTCTCCTCAGATGCAAGAGCAACGCTTTGGATATGAGAGCAAGTTTTGGCCTGTAACCGTCCTCTCCTCAGATGCAAGAGTACGTTGGGGGCAGCCTTCTCTTCTCCTCAAATGCAAGAGCGACATTCCGCTACAGCTATTTTCTTTGTGAAAGAAATACTGCATGATAGATTTGGAACCTCCTTTATAATGGCCTTTTTTAGGTTGTACTTATTCTAATGTAATAAAAAGAGTTAAACCTTGTTTGAACTGTCTCGCTTGTCTTCTTTTTACCGTCTTTTTTAACTCTTTTCTGTTTGTACATTGAGTCTTTTTGAGTATGCATCATGGGCAGTATTTCTTAGGTATCGCTCATAAGGGGCGTTGCCTCCTTTCCATCAGGATGTGCTAGTATGTATGCTCCATTTCGCGAGACCTTTTTTACTACAAAGGGACCTTTCCACTTGGGTTTGAAATTCCCTTTACGCTGTCCATACATAACAATTGGCCTTTTGATCGCTAAAACCATATCTCCACGGGTGAATGAGCGAACCTTGACTGACTTGTCAAAGGCTCTCTTCATTATCCCCTGATTGTGCTCAAGATTTTGCACAAAATACTTCTTCATCAGGAAGGTCACTTGATAAAGGGGATTCTGCCGGTATGGGGTGTGCTATGAGAAAATCAGCCAAAGCTTGGCCCTTGATGGCCTTTTGTGGGACATATGTGATCTCAAATTCCATCAGCAATAATGCCCACTTAGCAAGATGCCCTGATAGGCGTGGGCGTGTCATGAGAAACTTTACAGGATCTGCCTTTGATATTTACTTCATAACCGAGCAAGTAGTGACGGAGCTTTTGTACTGTGACGATTAGGGCCAAGCACATCTTTATAGAGGAATAATTCTTCTCGGCCCCTTGCATCCTGTGACTGAGATAGTACAGTGCAGTTTCTTTCCCTTCGTCATTGTTTTGCACAACCAATGCCCTAAGTGACTCATCCAGAGCGGTCACGTATAGGATGAGAGGGCTTCCCAGTACCGGTGTAGATAGCACTGGAGGATTGAGTAAATAATGCTTGATGTCATCAAGGGCTGCCTAACATGCTTCATCCCAGATGAGTGGGGTATCTTTCTTTAACAGGTGCGTAAATGGTTTACAGCAACTTGAGAGGTTTGAGATGAACCTGTGGATGTACACCAGTTACCCTTGAAAAGAGCGCAGCTCTCGTAGTGTGGTTGGTGATGACATTTCTTGGATTGCCTTGACCTTGACTGGCTCAACTTCCAGCCCTCAATGTCTTACAATGAACCCCAAGAAATTTCCTGAATGCAAGCCAAAAGCGCATTTCAGCCAGTTCATTTTAAGCTGATGAAGGCATAATCACTCGAACACCTTTTCAAGGTCTCTCATATGAGTGTCTTTCTCTTCAAATTTTACCACCAGGTCATCTAGATAACATTCGACCTCCTTGTGCATCATATCCTTGAAGATGGTTGTCCTTGCTCTCTAATATGTAGCACCAGCATTCTTCAATCCCAAAGGCATCATTGTGTAGCAGAAGACCCCTTTTAGAGTCAAGAACACTGTGGCTTCCTCCGTATCTGATTATAACTGGGGTATCCATCCATGAAGGAGAAGATCTGACAATGAGCTGTAGAATCAATGAGCATCTTTGTGAACGACAACTGAAAGTCATCCTTTGAGCATGCGGTATTCAAGTCACAAAAGTCAATGCAGACCCTGATTTGACTGTTTTTCTTCTTAACTAGTACAACATTTGTCAGCCACTTTGGGTACTTGACTTCACGGATGAAGCCTGTTTGCCTGAGTTTGGTTACCTCAGCATCTATCTGCATTTCAAGATCAGGCCCAAACCTCCTTGATTTCTGCTTGACGGGCATGACAGATGAATCGATGCAGAGACGGTGAACCTCGACTTGAGGATCTAAACTGGGCATCTCATGGTAATGCCAAGCAAAGACGTATTGATTTGCTCACAAGAAGGCAGTAAAATTGTCTTTTTCCTTTGAAGACATGTTTGTCAAGATGAAAGTGAGCCTGAGGTTGGCTTTGTCTCCTAGATTTATCTCCTCGAGCTCATCACCTGTGGCTTGACCGCCTTCTTCTCATTCTTCTGGGGTCTCTTGCAACTTATCACCATTGGCTTTAGAGCGTTTCTCATTAACCTCAAGTGCATAGACCCATGATCCTGACACCTTTGCTTCCAATAGAGCTCTAGCTTAGGTCATGATTTCTGCACCTTTCTCGAACTGGGGCACAAAAGGGTCAACCTCAAATATGAACCGCATATCAGGCTGTAGGAGTTTGAGTTGAAATTTACTGCGTAGTTGAGATTCAGTGATGGCGAGGCCAGAGGCACCCTCATATGAATCACTTGGTCTTTGCACGGGTGTTTGCGATGTTTGCCCCGTGTTAACTGATACTTCATAGACATGTACCATGTGACAAGCTTTCTGAGAATAGAAGCTCTGCCCTCTTGATTCTCTCAGTCTTTGCTCAAAGTCAGACTCAGGAGGCAATTGGGGTTTCTTTGACTTTGACTTCTTGTGCTTCCTGGTGGAAGAGGATGGCTCTGACCTAGCTCGAGCCGCCAAGGCATTAGCAACTGTCAAGAATTTAGCCACCTGGGCTAATGTCTTTTTCAGCCTTCTCTGGTGCATCCTACTTATATTGGTTTCTTCCAGCACTCTGTCAAGAGCCTCAAAGTCTGGGCATTTCAAGAATAATAAGAAAAAGGAGAAGGGTCAGCAAGTGAGGGACTTTTAAGGTCGTTCTCCTCATTTGACCCATCTGAGCAGCTTTTTACGTCATCACTAGAGTTGGACGTGTGTAGAGGGTCTTTCGGGTCTTTCCCTTGCTTAGACCATTGGGGAGTACTTTTAACGTCGTCACCCTCATTGGACATGCCCCGAGTAAGAGATGACTCAGGCGTATCCTCTTGATGAGACGAAGGAATGAGGTCATTGACGATCGGGATAAAGTCTTTTAAAGTCGATAAGGGAGGAAGAGGCCTAGAAATTATGGCTCGACCTGTTGTTGAGGAACTTTGTTCTTCCAGCGAGCAGCCCTTGGTACTTGTCTTCTTCTAGCCACCGTTGGAGGTGCTTGGTTCGTCTTGCTAGGTTTGTGAACAGCCCTAGCTTGACGAATCGCTTCTCAATTTAAAGACTTAAGCCTGCTCCGCCCCTGATGGACTTTCCATGACTGGGAAGTTGAGGGTTCAGCGAGATTAAAGGCTTCATCATGGGAGTCTTGTACTGGGACACTCTCCTGAGTGGAAGTATCGACTTGTGGGCATTCAGCATAAGCAATGTGACCTGCCTGGACTTTTTCAGTAACCACAGCTTCGAACCCATAACATTCATCCAGCTCATGGAGCCATATCTGATGGTATGGGCACTAGTGATTCTCGGTCCCTTAAGCGAGGTGCTTAGGCTGCCTCGCAGGCTTAGGAGTGATTAGTCCTTGCTGGAGCATCTCCTCAAACAGGGCTAGAAGGGGGTTCGAATTATCATTTTCCGGGTCTTGGATCGATTGGTCTTCTTGTACCAGTGGAGGAGAGACTTGGGGATCCCTGTCTGGAATGTCACCAACTTCTTGGCCTCTCTACATTTTCTTTGCTAATAACTCATGAAAGTTAGAGCAATCTCTTAGGTCATGCCCCGATATCTGATGATATGGGCACCAAAGACCCTCGGCTCCTCGAGTCCAGTGCTTTAGTTGTCTTGTTGGTTTCGGTGTGATGAGGCCTTCTTTAAGAATCATGGCAAATAAGGCGCAAAGGATGCTGGGTGCCTCATCTTCATCCTAAACTGTCACTGCGTGGGACGCTTCTTCTGCCCCGATTGATTTTTTGAGTTCTTCGAGCTTGAACTGACCCTTTTGGATCAGAGCCTCGATGTGATCTTTATGTGTTCAGCATTCTTCCATGAAGTGGTTTACCATTCGATGATAAGTACAATATCTTGCATGTGTATTGAGACCAGCTTGATCGTGAAACTTGATCTCGGGTAGCTCAATCATATTATGTTCCAGCAACACGGGAACCCATACCTTTTCAAAAGGATAAACCTTGCTTTGATGTCTGCTCTAACAGTCATCTTGGCTAAGGTTTGCAAGTTGGGGTACCCGGTTGTATGACAGTTGCTGTTTGCCGGTCTGAGGTGCTATTTTTGTTGTGCTTACCCCTTTGGAGAGGTCCAAAGTCTGAGAGGCAGTCTTCTTTGGATCATTGACGATAAGAGTTGCACTGATTACCCCTTTTTGTTGGTTGCTCCGAGCATTGGCCCGAGAACTATCATTGCCCCGGTTGTTTCCTAAGCTTGAAGATTATTGTCGCGACTCACCATGGTGGTGTGATAGACTCTCTATGCGAACTTACTTAGAGATCGGTGTTTGACCGTACTTTTCAGCACCTTGGTCCCTGATAGAAAGCAGGTCAATAAAGCCTACAAAACAGTGGAAATTCCTGACAATCTCAGAATGGCCCCAAAATTGGTCAAGATCTTCATTAGTACTTCAAAATACCCCCTGCCAAGTTTCATCATGATCAGACATGTTTAAGGTAGTGAACACAAATAAACAATTTCAGCGAAATCGGTCAGTAGCACCCTCAAATGGACCCTATAACTAGAGTCATACTTTTGGTGAGTCAAACAGTTGTGGGACCACCGCCATTGGATCCAGCATGGTCGAAAGCCCCTATGGGTCAATTTTGGCTTAATCGGGCACAAAGTTATGGGTGAAATACCGAAAAGGGGTAGGTCGCACACTATTCCCGTGTGGCCTCACTGCATAAAAAACACCACTAACGGTGGCTGTTGTTACAGTCGCAACTAGTCACTTTTGAGGCCTATATCTCACTCGTTCCAAGTCAGAACGCTCCCAAATTTAGTGAGTGTGTTCGTCTCATCAAGACGAGCAATTTGATATGTGGTACGCCCTGTGACGACCCCGAACAAAGAGAACAACTAAATGAAAGTTGCTGATCCATGAAAGAAGTTGCAGAAATTCAACAAATAGCACACCTGGTTCGAGCAGCCAGATCACGATGCTGACATACCCGATCGAAAAGAAACCAATTGTATGTGCGCGAGGTCTGAGGTTATCTCTGGTCCGAACCTCGCATATGATGAACGGTTGGATTTCACACATGAAGGTATCAAAATTGCTATAAATTTCGGTCACCGAATTTCAAGATTCCGGTCTAAAACTCAGGACGATAAAATCTTCATCCGGACACAAAATCAAGCTATGTTTGTTGCAACGTAATCATGACAACATGCTCAGTGTAATTCAATGAAGAAGTCACCAAGAAACCTCAAGGAACGAGCACATAATCGATTCAAAGTTTTTAAGATTCATCCAAAATTCAAGTCTCATGATCATGGCTCAAAAACATGATTCATGGCTTGAAGTTGGTATCAAAATGATCACCATGTCGAGCCTTACAAGCAAACAATAATCCTTCGATCAAATGGGCATCAGAACGACCCAGGTCAGCCATGGAAGATCACGCAAGTTTTCAAGCAGCAGTAGGGACTGTTCTAAAATTCCACAGATTGTTAGGCAAGGGCAAAACAAACCTTTTGCACCCATTTTTAGAATTTCTTTAAATTCAATTAAGTTGTTATTAACTTCAATTCTAAGTAGTTTTTGGGTGTACACCCATGTTTTAGCTGAATTCTATATAAACAGGCAATGCCTCACTCTACAAAGAACAGATTCATTCTTGTTGGATCAATCAATAAAATTCTGCATTTTGCCAAAGCTTGTGGGTACATCTTGGAGGGAGAGAGAAGAAAGGGGTCGATACCCTGAGGGCAGGTAACTTTCTCTCCTCACCTCTTTCTCGTCTCTATCTCTTTCTCCCTTTTTTCCTTATCTTTATCTCTTTCTCTCTCTTCTTCTCATCTCTATCTCTCTCTCTCTTCTTCTCTTCTCTTTCTCTCCTCCTCTCTTTCTCATCTCTATCTCTTTCTCTCTCCTCCCCCTTTTTCATCTTTATCTCATTCTCTCTCTTCTTCTAGTCTCTATCTCTTTCTCCCTCTTCTTCTCATCCCTATTTCCCTCTCTCCTTTTCTTCTGTTACAATTGGTGAAGCCTAACGCTGACTGGATTTCTCTCTCTTCTTCTCTTCTATTGCAATTGGTGAAGTCTAGTGCCGACTAAATTTCTCTCTCCTTCTCTTCTATTGCAGTCGGTGAAGCCTAGCATCGGATTGATTTCTCTCTCTTCTTTTCTGTCACAGTCGACGAAGCTTAACACTGGCTCGATTTTTCTCTCTCTCTCTCTTCTGAACAGTTGGCGAAGCCTAATGCCGATTCGATTTTCCTCTCTTCCTTTTCTTCCATTGCAATTAGAGCAAGCCTAGCGCTGGCTGGGTTGCTCTCTTTCTTCTCTTCTGTGATAGTCGAGGAAGCCTAGCATCGACTGTACCTTCTCTCTTTTCTTCTATCACAGTTGGCAAAGCCTAATGCTAACTTAATACTGACTCGATCTCTCTCTCTCTTGCTTCTCTTTCATCACAATCGGTACAAGCCTAGCGTCAGCTGTGTTGCTTTCTTTCTTCTCTTTTTTCACAGTCGGCGAAGCCTAGTGCTGACTACACCTTCTCTATTTTCTTTTGACATACTCAGCAAAGCCTAACGCCAACTATGTTTTCTCTCTCTACGTCTGGCACAGTTGGTGAAGCTTAACACCGATTGTGTCTTCTCTCTCCTCTGTATGACATATTTGATGAAGCCTAGCACCGACTGTGTTTTCTCTCTCTTCCTTTTAATACCGTCAGCAATGCCAAGTGTGTCTTCCTTCCATGTCTCTCTTTTACTCTCTCTCCTTTCATACTCTTCTCTTCCTTTCTCCTTCCTCCTTCCTTTTGTTCCCTTCTTCTCTTATTTCATTTCTTACTCTTTCCTCATAACCATCATTTTGTTATTCTTTCATTCGACTAAGAGGGATTGAGGTTAGCCTCTTAGGGCAATCCTGTCGTCTAGCCGTAATGTTGTTGTGCCAAGATTATGTGGCTCCCTTTATTGCCACGACAGACTAACCATCGCGTCTAGCTAGTCGGTACTGGTAATGACGTCTAGTAGTAATTCTATGAGTCGGTCTTAGTTATCGAGCCTGTTTATCTACCACGTCAGACCAATTATCCATCAGCTTAGTCACCGCTCTGATCCTCCCGCTCAGCTGAATTCTTCTCTTCCCCATCTTTCTTCTCTTATTTTTCTCTCTTTCTTTTTGAATGTGCATGCTTGTGTACGTTCATCAAAGAGGAAAAGGGTCAGGTCAGACCCACCTGTCTTATAACCTTTGTCATGATTACAGCAAATAGAAGAATACAAGCCAAGGGAGGTGAATCCGAACCAGTTTTATTACTGGGGGCTTTCTTCGTGATGTAAGAGGGCCCCCACGCGAGGCAGCCCGAGTAAGTCCCGAACCCACATTAAATTCCTCTCTCACCAGTTGGTAACACCTGTCCCAGTTCTTGAAAGAGATTCTCGAGAGAGCGGTCTCAAAAATGTCCCGGGTCATCCCTCAAAACCCGAGATACATGATGCTTGATCCTCAAAATGAGATTGAGGCATCTAACCAGCTTGGTGACTCCACTGGGGACTTACTACCCCTTAGTTGGATAGTTCTTGTTTGGCTAGTTTCTTGTTTTATTATTTGCTTTCATTATCTTTTCACATTTTAATTAAGGCTTGCGGGTTTTGTAACCCATTTATCTAGATCGGGGATTTTCTTATCCCCACATTCGAGAGTGTTCCTAGGGAACAAGTACCTTCGACTTCGTTCCCAACCATCCTCTTGAGCAAAGACCCCTTGTCTAGCTCCCAGGTCTAAACCTAGACCGATGTGAGGCGGGAGTTAGAGGTCCCTTACTGCCCATCTCCTCGCTCTAGTGGAAACTCCACCAAGGCGCTCAGCATCGACAACACTTCTGTTGCCCCTCACAACATGCACCCAGCCACCTACAAGTCACTTGTCGTCGTGTTCCTGAGGTACGCTAGAAAGCTACCCAGTCCCATTCTGCAAAAGGCAAGCAAGTTGTCACTGCTTCTATGGGTCGCCATAAGGCTACCCCTCACATTTCTGTACCATTAGTCTCTATCCCTAGAGGCTCAACACATTGAGGCGGAAACCCCACTATCTTCACCGCTTACACACACCACGAGGCTTGTGGGTCACCCACTCAAGCCACATTTCTGAGCAACCCTTGTGCTTCCTTGAGTCAGCATCCAAGATCAGACCTTCTAAGGTCAGGTCCGGTGCACATTGATCACGTGCATCTCACTGCTCCAGGCAACACCGTCATTACGCCAACTCGAGTACACATGAGACGACCTCCTAGTCTTCGTATTCAACCCATACACGTGCACTCTGTAAGGGGTAGGCCCACACCTGTTCTCTTACAGACAATTTCTCATAGTTCTCGGCCCTCCTAAGGCCAAATCACATGCACGAGCTCGGGCTGACCCCCAGGTCTCTCGTAATCCTTCTTTAATGGGCGCACACACGTCGTCATCATAGACATCCCCTCGCCGTAGACTTGGGCCTTCTCATGACTCAATCTTGCTCCTTCCCACTCCTCCTTCTTCGAGCAAGCACCTTCAGCCTTAGCACTCGAAGGATTTTCCCAAGAGTACCATCCTGAACGAGCCCCGTCACTTTTGTCGTGTCTCTAGAGCTCATAAGAGAGCTCAATGCATTGATGTGATGGAAGATGGAGTCCTTCATCCTCCCCATCCTAAGATGACTCCAGTTCTTGGCCCTCACCCATTGTCACACCTGATGGAGATAGCTCTCTCTTGTGTAAGAAGAGCTGACCAGCCGTGACCTAGATTGCAGTTTTGACACGAGGTCCATCAAAACCTCAAGGCTAAACGTGATGGAGGTTTGCAAATTTTGACTAGGGAGGTGATCAAGGCAGTCAAAACAACCAATTCAGATGACCCTCTTCACCTGAATCCCTTTTACCCCCTTCAGACGATGAAGCCAGAAGAGGAGCTTCATGAGCCTTGTGTTGTGGTTATTATTCTAGAAGAAGACCCAGTCACTCAGCAGCTACTGTCCCAAGACTGTCTAGAACCAATCCAAATGCGAGAGTCGAGTTCATTCAGGGCATGCTGGCCCCTGCTGACTGACCTACCACGTACGACCCGTCAAGTTCGCAAGCCCTCAGTTGCCACTAATGTTGTCCTCCATAGAGAAACGGTCAGTGTAACGGTTGTAAGCGAGCCTGGTGATGCATAGGAAGAGTGCATGAACATGTTTGAGGATATGGTGTGTGCGATGATGGAAAAGATTGATCGTATCGATGTCATTGATCGTATCGATGTCGCACGACAGTCGGCTAACCATGAGGTCAATTACCATTACTCTGATGGTGCACCTCCACGGAAGCCCCCTCCTTCTACCTCACAGGACAATTATGTCCCTCATTCCGTCTCTCAGACAGACATTGATGCTATGGTCACCCATAGCCTAAAGAACAGACAAATGCTGGGGATACAAGGTGTGACACCTTATCAAAGGCTATACCCCTCGTATATTGATCAGGTCCCGTGTCCCTCGTAATATAACAAAGGGAAGTTTCCTTTATTCAATGGAACCACGTCTCCAAACCAGCATATTGCCCGCTTCTAGGCAGCATGTCGAGAAACAGCGGCTGACGGGAGACTTCTTCTTCGACAGTTCGTTGAGACCCTTGATGGCCCAGCATTTTAATGGTATGCCCGACTTCCTTCAAACTCAGTGCATACACGGGAGGAGATGGAGAAACTATTCTATCAATGCTTCTATGAGGTAGTTCAAACCATCGATCTTCTCACCTTGACTCAAGACGCCGATAAGCCTATGGATCAGTTTATATCTAGATGGAGAAATTTGGCTTCTCGCCATCCTAATCCCATGCCTGAGAAGGAAGCAATCCAAACTTGCGTGTGGAACATCCAACCCGAGATCGCTCTACATGTCAAGGCCTCTAATCCGACCTCCATGTTAGAGTTGATCTCTAAATAGGTTCGCATAGAAAGCTTATCACACCACCATGGTGGGACATGACAACCATCTACAAGCTCAGCAAACAACATGGGCAATGGTAGTTCTCAGAATAACACACAGGGCAGCCAATAGAAAGGGGTAATCAGTGCAGCCGTCATTGTCACTAATTCATAGAAGGCTCCCTCCCAAATGTTGGACCTCTCTAAAGGGGTAAGCATGGCAAAGATAACACCCTAGGCTGACAAGCAACAACAGTCATACAATCGGGTACCCCCACTAGCCAACCTTGATCGGGGTGATTATTTCACCAGACATAAGAACAAGTCTATCCCTTCAAGAAGGAATGGTCCCCGCGCTGTTCCGGTTATTATTGGAACAAAATATGATTCAGCTTCAAAAGCCAAGTTCCCCGAGCAACCCGGCCTTGACACTCAGACGAATTTTGTGCCTACCATCGGAGGATCAATCATCCTATAGATGACTGCTACACACTGAAGGATATTATCGAGGCTCGGATTCATAAGGGTCAGATAAAGCTTGAAGACTTAAAGAAGGCCTTTGGCGCAGCTGAGGCCTCCCATGCCGTAACCATCCAAGAGGAAGACAAAATGACTAATATCCTTTACGCCTTCTTCATTATAATACTTCAGGAAGGCATAATCACACTGAAGCAGGCAAGGCAACCCCGTCACTTTGCTAAGAGGACTAAAGATTGTTGGTGCCCATACCATCAGATAATAGGCCATTACTTGTCAAAATGCACAAATTTCCTCGATATATTCGTAAAGAAAATGTGGGAGTGTCAAGAGTTTTACAATCTACCCGTAAGTGATCCCCAAGTCATTCCTCTATCAGGGCAAGAAGATCTCACAAAGCATGACCTTCCTATCAATGACTCGAAATCCACCGAATCCTCGACTTCCCAGCCATGGGTAGTCTACCATGGTCGAAGCATACTCAAGGCCATAAGGCAAGAAGCAGTTCGCCAAGCTAGAGTAGTTTGCAAGCCCAGCGAGACGAATCAAACATCACCTCCGAAAACCAGAAAGAGACGGGCACCAAGGGCTACTCACCGAAGAAACAAGACTGCTCAACCCACAGTCAAGCAGGAATTTCTCAGGCCCCTTCCTCCACTGCCAAGTTTACGGGACTTCATCCCTGAAACAATCGTTCTTCCTTCTTGTGGACACCCCACTTTAAAGCTGGAAAGTTATGTGGGTTTCTTGGACCCTTAGGATCACATTAACTTAGTGAACCCAAAATCCATAAGTCACACAACTTACCCTTATACCAGAACCATTCTACCAACCCTCCTGTTTTGACCCAAAACCCTAAAAACGAGCTGTTTTACAAAATGAATCATTAAAAATAGTAAAAGACTTCTTTTCGATCCAAATGTTTCCTAGAAGCTTCACAAAGGTTCAACAACATGTGTGAAAAATAATTTTTTAAATCGAAGGTGTTTTGTCCTGGACGACACTAGGTGTGTTGCCCGAGCGACACTAACGCATTTTCACTAAAACGTGTCTTTACGCGTTCTCAAGCATTTCCCCTACTTTCTAGATCATTTATCTTGGGCGTGGGGCCCTGGGAAAGCTATCAGTACCTCCCAAAATTTGTTTTTTTTAAATTCAAATGATGTGGATCAAGGATTTGTTAGTTGCGGGGATAACACTACCCCAACAAATCCCTTGTTAAAAAAAAAACCAATCTCGATGGTCACTTGAGGGAGTGGGAACAAAGTCTCTGGGAGACTTTTAAAAACCTAAGAGACTTTAGAAACTTTAGGCTGGAAAGATAAACTTGAGAGATACAAAGAGAGCCTTCACCTTGCTCTGCACCTCAAATCTAAACTTAACCTAGATAAAAAATTAGGGTACAACCACACCAATACTACAGATACTTACTGATCATCAACACCTGAATCAGAAGGGCAAAGAGAAACCGGTTCTGATACAGGCGATCCCTCAGGGGCTTGGGAGTCCCGAGCATTTGGCCCTGTCAGGTACTAATTCTCCCTTCATTTCTTCTTTATTTTATTTTATTTATTTATTATCTGAATTTTATTTTTTTTGATTGAAAATCGTGTTTTGAAATGCTTCCGATCACGTTGGCTCCGCCGCAGATCTGAGTGCAGGTCTGCTCATTTGTGGGCAGATCTGATCTCAAATCTGAATTCGATAGTTCCCACTTTCTCTAACATATATTTTAATTTTCATTTTTATCAGTTTCAAGTTTCAGATTTGAGTTATCTACATCATTAGATCGCTCGATTCTACGTTGAAAACAGTTTGGCGCCCACCGTGGAGCAAATCGAGCGTGATCCGAGCATCAAAATTTTGAAAATCTCATAATCTTTTAAAACTTTCCAGAAATGTTCGAGGTACCATTTTGTGACTGTTCCGAATTTTTTTGGTAAAAATAAAATATTTAAAAATAAAAAAAACATAGTTTTTTGTTTGATTTGTAGTTCCCTCCTGTCGTTTTATTTTAATTTATTGTCACAAAAAACTATTTTATTTGTTGTTTCTAAAAGTTTATAGTAAGATTATTTTATAAATATATACAAGAAAAAAATAAAAAAATAATAAAAAAAATGATTTTTTTGGGCGACACATCTGGTTTCGCCCAGTTTACAAGGGCGACACTACCAGTGTTACCCGGGAGACACGCCTAGTGTCGCCCAAATCAAGAAATTTTTTATTTCACTAAAAATTTTTAAATATATTCTGTGACCTCTCTTGAGTCTGTTCACAAATGTTTTGATCAAAATAAAATTTTTAAAAATACCAAAACCTTATTTTACTCGAAGTAGGTATGTCCTATCTGAACTTCCCTGTTTTCCAGTTATTTTAATTTATTTCAGAAAAAACGTTATTTTTATTGTTTCTGATAGTTTAAATTAGCTTCATTGCATCAAAATCCATCATTAGAAAATAGAAAATAATTTTTTTTGTTTTCACGACACACATGGTGTCGCGAAGCGTAAGTGGGCGATACTACCCATGTCGCACAAGCGACATGCCTTGTGTCTTCGAAACTAAAAAGTTTCATATTGTTTTGAAAATTTTTAGGAATTTTCTATAGAATAATAGCTGCATTCTGGCAAAATTTAAGCTTAAAATATAATTTTCAAAAATACCAAATAAATGTTTTTCTTCAAGTAGGTCTGCTCTATTCTTGACTTTCTGATTTCATTCTAGTTAGTTAATTTGGGTTGAATTCCTATTTTTACTCCTTTTATCATGCTTATTTTAATTATTTATCATTAATTTTAAAATAATATATATATAAATATATATAT